>CM065390.1:11197500-11560000 GCA_033060915.1 Euryodendron excelsum | reverse complement strand
AAACTTTATTTTTTTTATCATTTTTATTTTGATATGAAAATGTTTTGAAAACTCATAAAACTCTTTTCTTCCTCCTAAATACTGATTTACAAAAATATTATTTTTAAGGACGGAGTCAAGATTTTAATTTGTCCTAGTTATGCTAAAATTTAATAAATTTTAAAAAAAAATTATAAAACACATATATCTAAAAGTTATATAGACCAAATAATTTTAAAACTAATATATAGGAAATGTGTACATAAACAGGTAGATATTCAAAAATATCCTAAAAAAAAGTATCAATTGAAGTTGTGCTCTTTTTCATGGAATAGAAATCATTTATTATCGAATCTGAATTAATACGTTCAAAAAATTCTCTTTTAATATAAATAATCATAGAATCTCTGATCAAGGAAATTGTTTGAACCAAGCATATTAAAATCAATGATATTATTTTCCTTATTCCAACCACGAATACTCTAAAAAAACAGGTTGATATGGCCCTGCTTTGATATACGCTCGTCTAACCTCATCATCTGATTAACATGATGTAAGAATACATCACCCCGAATCCCTCTTAACATTAATATCATCAAATTCAACTTGTCGAGTTTCAGAAGGTGTCTCCTCATTTGGAATTGAAGTACCAACATTAGATGAAGAATGTATATTACTTTTTTATATATCAACTTTTGAGTTGAAGAATGAAAGAATATTTTTTCCTCCCATGCTCCCTCCATATGCCATTATAGAATAATCTCCTACACGTGAACAACAACATAACCAAAAACCAAAATAAAAAATAAAAAACAAAATTCCTCAACCTTTATGTAGACAAAATGATCGCCTATAGGTAAAAAAAAATTTCTCAACCCTCTAGGGATAATAAAGCATACCAATATTGGTAAACTAAACATAAATTTATTTACTTATTTTTTTTTACTTTAGAAAGGAAAATTAACCCTTTCGGTTCATGAAAAATTGGATGGTTAGTCTCTTAATTGTTGTACTTAACGTCTTATTAAATTCTATTACATTGAATCTTATTTCTTTGTGTCCCATTGTTCAACTTCAATCATAAAAATTTTCTGTTGATTAAAAAAAAGAATTAAACATTCGAACATATGTTGAATTTGTAAACAAAAGATGGATTTTGCACTTATCTTACTTGAAGAATGTAAAGACAACTTCTATTTATACACTTTTCTATTTTCTACCAGTTGTCGTTTTTCTTTTTTTTTTTCTGTTTTTTTTATGTTAGGAATGACTTTCTCTTTCAAACAGCTGTGAGCTCAAGATTATGAATACATAATAAAAAATCAGCATCTCCATGTCTCTCCTAGGACACTTTTTTAATATTTAAGTAATTAATTTAATTTTTATTGGGTTTAATAATTAAAATTAAAGTGAACTGTGCTAAGTAATTGAGATATAATAAAACATGTTAGATTGAGCAGTATAAAAAAGGTGGGCTGAACAATATTAAAGTGAGCTAAATTTAAATATAAAAAAAAATTTAAACATTAAAAATGGGAGCTGAGTTAGGCTCCCTAAGCTATAGCCCAAGGGCGTCTTTAACTTCCCTCCACTCATCTTAGATAAAACTGTTTCAACCAATTTATCATTGCGGTATCAACAGATTTCAGAAAACAAAAAAATAGGTAAGAAAATTTTCTTGCGTGCTGGTATTGATGGAATTACCATAAACAATGGGCATATGCTCATTGCTCACCTTATCAATGACGGCGGAGGTAGGAAACTCAATTCAGACCTCGTCGCCTCTATTCTGTGCAAGTTCCTAAATTAATATTTTATATATATATATATAGAGAGAGAGAGAGAGGTGTCTGTACAAAGATTATGATGGCCAATCTGTATTAAAAAAATACTATTCTTACTTCGTAAACCCTAACATTCTATATAAATATTTTCGTTGTAGAGCATTATTCTCACAATTAACCTTTGGCATGACTGTTTGCTTGCATGAACATGTAATCTAGGTGCTTCTAATATGCCTCCGTCCTTGACTCTTTTAGATAAAACTGTTTCAAAATCAGTTTATCAATTGCGTTATTAAAAAATTTTGAAAATCAAAAAAATAGGTAAGAAAATTTTCTTGCGTGCTTGTATTGATGGAATTACCATAAACAATGGGCGTATGCTCACTTCTATTCTGTGCTAGTTCCTATATTAATATTATATATATATATGTGTGTGTCTGTATATAACAAGGATTATGATGGGCATAATGTATTAGAAAAATACTATTCTTACTTTGAACTACATCATTCTATACAAATTTTTTAGTAATAGAACATTACTCCCACAATTAACTTTTGACATAGCTGTTTTCTTGCATGAACATGTAATCCCACATATAAGAGCCCATTTTTGAAATTCTTTTTTCATTTTTGTGCTAAACATTTCAGGAATATGAAAATTTTAGTTTTAATTTTTGTTGTTTATGAAAAACGAAGTATAAATTGGAAAAGGCCTCTATTTTTGTTTTTATGTTTATAGATCAAGTACACTGATGACTCTCACTTCTTTCATTGTTGTACTCTTTTGAACACATTATAAATGGCCACTGTGGATAGGTCAAACTAAAGAGGAATATTCATCCATTATTATTTGACATTTATTTATTTAGTTCTTTTGGTAATTACTTGTTATCCCAAGAAAAAATAAGATAAAAAAAAGTTAAGAATTTATAGATTGGCCCATAACAAAATTTCTTGATGAGAAAAATAGAAGCACAAATTTCTTGGTGATTTACGGAAAAAAAATGAAAATGAAAATTTGATAAGTGACATTAGATGGATTTTTTTTTTTTTTGGGATGAATTGGTGATTTTAGCTAGTTTTCAATCAAAATCTTGCATTGATCACAGGCCCCCTTAACTACAAATGCTTGCAAATGCTTGGTACACAAATTTAGTTGCTTTTGTTTACTTGTTCAGGTGTCAATTGTAATTATAAAACTAATGATTGTCAAAACCACGTTTTTGTTTTACATTTTCTTATGTCGTACAATTCTATTAATGTATATTTAATTTGTATTTTAAGAGCACTGGTTAACATTATCTTTTTTTTTTCCTTTGGTTTAGCTTGACAGGTGTCTGATCTTCCTTTTTTTTTTGCCTTTTTCTTTTTTTTGTCTGGTTCTGTTCACTATGACCAATAAAATCATCCTAGTGAGAACAACTTGTGAAAGTAAAATAATCAATTTTAGTGTGAGTTCATTGAGTTGATAGATGAGGGAAATGTGGTGTACAACTGTACAATGAAGGTTACTTGATTGAAGAACTCTTGATTACTAATCTTAGCAAAAATATGCTTCATTGAGTTGACATATGAGTGAAATTATACAATGAAGGTTTGTTGATTGAGGGACCCTTGATTTACTACTGTTAATATAATCATGCTTGGGAAGCGAGAGGAATGGCCCAGTCGTCAAGTACTTGTTCCTCCCGCTCACTAATCGGGGGGTTCCAGCCCCAAGTATTTGCTCCTCCAGCTCGCTAACTAGAGTTTGAGCTCGGATCTCTTTTTTAGCTTTAGCCCTCTTATTGTAATACCTTAAAAAAACTAATTTATTGAGACTGGTTTATTAAAGAATGGTTGATCACTAGTCTTAGCAAAATTATGCTTCAATGAACTCTTGAACAATGGACGTTGGTTGATTGAAGAATCCTTAATTACTAATGTTAGTAAAAACATGCCTGGTTCACTAGAATCTGTCACATATCACCTGCTCATTAAGAAACACATGAATACTAATTTATTGAGGTTGGTTTATTGAAGAACTAGTTTTGATCACAAACCTTATAAGAAAAAAAAAGCTAGCATCAGTTAGATAGGCACCGGCTAATCTTAGAGTGCCTCATCTTATAATTAGCAAAAACATGCTTCATTGAATTGACAGAGGATTGAAATTATTCAATAAAGGTTAGTTGATTGAAGAGCCCTTGATTACTAATCTTAGCAAAAGCATGCTTCATTGAATTGGCGGTTGAGTGAGATTGTACAATAAAGGTTGATTGATTGAAAACCCTCTATTACTAAAGCTATCAAAAACAAAATTGGTTCCATAGAATAGATGGCGGTCACCTACTTATTCAAAACTTGTGCATTTTAATTTAATGCAGTTTTCACATTCGATAAACTGAAGTGGTGTGGCATAGGCAAAACTTATGTAAAACTTTTTATGAGAATTATGTGGTAGTAGCATTTTTAAAATTGTAAGTCTTATGAATTATGTAATACTGACAATTTTAAAATTATAAGTCAAAATAGTAAGTCATATCATATTAGGTTTAAAATGAAATGACTAAAAAAAGGAGAAAATATTTAATGCAACAGTAATGCCACATCCTTTTATTGACGTAATAGCACACGCTTATCATATCATGACCGATGCATGTGTTGCAATTCTAATCATCGTGACACACCATCAATTAGTGAGGTAATTAAAAAAAAACTACTTATTAATTTTAGGTGATTGAATTTCAACACCTAAATTTAGCATGATATGATTGATTTGTGATAACACGTCAACAAAATGACGTAACATCACTATTAAATTAAATATTTTCTTAACAAATATCAACATCATTCTGTACAAAAAAATTTTATTTGTAAAACATTACTCAATAAAATTCAAAATAAGGTTTAGCCAACATTTTAAAAGGAAAAAAGTTCTCTGTGATAATGAATTCCAAATTCTTTTTCTTTTGTTTTGTCCGTCTTAAACATAGTTATTAATCTCATACTGGTACCGAGAATACCGGCCGGTACGTACTGTACCGGTCTTCATACGGTACCAATAAATATAAATATCATACCGGCTAAGGTACCAGTCAATACCGGACAATATCAGTGGTACTGAATTTACCGAATGGTACCGATGTTGTATAATTTATTTTAAAATAATTTAATTTTATTATCTTTTGATGATAATTGTCAATTAAAATTTATTTTAGATATATACTAGACAATAATATGTCTTTCAAGTATTTTTAAATATATATTTGAGTTGAATAATATATTTACATTATTTTAAAACTTTTGACATTTTAAATATATATATATATTTTTATAACAATAAATTTTAGACCGTACCTGACATTACACTAATCCCAATATACACTATAGCAATAACAAAAACGATATTTTAACTGATACTAGATTGTAACTATGATTTGAAAGCTATACTACGGAGATGTGAGATTGGTTGAAGCATGACATGCTAACCAGATTCAATGCCTAAAGTAGCGATTGACTACATACGGGCAAGTCGAAGTTGACCTTGCTACATGGCATCCTCTGCAACCCAAAACACAAAAATAGAGATGACCATCTGAAGTTCTCGATGCTTAGTTCGGTTCAAGTTCGTAAATGTGGAATCGAGAATATAATAAAAAATATCAAATTCTTTTAGATTCAGAATTGAACCAAACAAACTTATAGAGGTTGAGTTAGTTCGGTTCTTAAATTTTTCAGTTAGTTTATGCACCATAGTGTTTACAATCTTTCAAAAAATAGGTCCAGCCCAGGGTGAAGTATTAGCATAGAGAATGAGATTCACAACCACCCACTAACCAAAGAAAATTTTGTATCAAGTAGGGGTGGATACCGGTCAGGTCAGGTCAGGCCAAGTCTACGTTAAAAATATTTTTTATTAGGTCTAAAACTAAATTCGAAGCTCATCGAAAATAAAAATTACATGCCCAAACATGCCTATTAAACTTTAAAAATTTTAATAAATAATTCTTTTCCTAAAAATAAAATAAAATAAAATCTAATTACGTAGATATATTAAAATACATAAATTTATTATTTTACATGTATTTCTACTAGGCCGGTCTTTAAACAACATTCCCAAGCCCCGCTCATTAATATAATCCAGGCTAAAAATGTACTCAAATCTTATAAATGATGGGCTCTCAAATCTTATAAATGATTGGTAGACTTGAGAGAGCCTAGTGGGCTCTTAGTCAATCCTAATATTAAGAGGTGTTTGGACACAGCTTATGAAGTAACTTATTTTTCATTTTTAATTAGTAAGTTTTTTTAATCAAAATTTAATTTTCTTTTATTGTTATGTTCTTTTAGGTTATGAGTGCTCGTCATGAAAAGAAAATTGATTTGTACTTGAAAAAAGTCACTAAACACGAAAATAAGCTATTTTGGTAAAGTTGAAGTAGCTTTTTTTTCATTTTTAGTGACTTTATTTCAATAAAAATTAAATTTCTTTTTTATAAGTACTTATGATCTAAAAAAACATAACAATAAAAAATAATTTAATTTTGATTGAAAAAAGTCACTAAAGACAAAAATAATCTATTTCATAAGTCATTTTCATAAGCCGCGTCCAATAGTCCCTTAGTAACTTATGTTTGCACTACAAGAAAAAAGACAACTGTACTATTTTAATAAGAGAAATCTTGTATGATTTGAAAAATTATACGATATTTTTATACAAGATGATGTGATTAAATAAGAGTATTTTAATTTAAAATAAAATACTCATCGTAATAAATTTTAATTTCAAAAATGACATTGTCTCATCATCCTGTTGAGATTTTCCATACAGGTTTTTTTTTAAAGAGTCACATTTTCTTTTCAATAAAATAGAAATAAATAAAACTATTAAATAAAAAAATTAATACATAATTTATATACAAAATAATATAATTGAATTACAACCTTTCATTTTAAAATAAAAAAACCGTCAAAATAATGAATCTTAATAGAACTTTTTATATAAACTTTTTAGTAGAATAACGTTTTTGACTAGGGAAAAACAATGATTCCTCAAGCTTTTGGATGGTCTACATGTTCCAAGTGAAAACTTGGTCACCACTTCAGATTCTCTAGAGACAGAATTTATGGTTTCTTTCGCTTCAAAATGAATGAATTCAATCTGCTCTCACTTTCTAAATTAAAAACAACATGAATATGCAAACAAGCTTTCAGCAATCTCGTTGATTCCATACTAATCGATCTTATGTCCTCAATCAGGCGGTCCAAACTACAGTATGATATCCCACCTTCGCTCACTGCATCTCTCGCCAACTCAGCCGTATGATCTGCCGATTGTACGAATTCATTCTTCCTCACCTCCATCAGATCTCCCACCATCCTTTCAACTGTGGCTCTATCACAGGTGTCCTTCATGTCCAATCCAAGCTTCCAAACCTCCCCCACAAACCGACTATTCACCTGCTGGTCGGCGAAATATCGCCAGCAAATCATCGGCGCTCCGGCGACTGTGCTTTCCAAAGTTGAGTTCCACCCACTGTGAGTCAGAAACCCACCAATGGCTCGGTGAGCCAGGACCTCTTCCTGTGGAGCCCAGCCCACCATATACCCTCTTTCCTTTGTACCTTGAAAGAGCTCCGGAGGAATTTGGCTCTCCCAATCTTTTCCGGCGACAGATTCAGGGCGTATGACCCACAAGAAACGCCGGCTACTATTTACCAGACCATGCCAGAACTCGATGAGCTGGTCCCTTGTCATGATCGTGATACTCCCAAAGCTTACGTAGAGCACAGATTTTAAAGGCTGGGCGTCTAGCCATATCATGCAGCTCTTATCTTCTTCCCACAAACTGTTTGAAGAAGTTGTCGGCGATGTTGTTTTAGCTTTCAGTCTAGCCTTCAGGTGCGCGTGGAGTGGTCCAATGGTGTATAGTTTTGGACGGTGACAGCGTATCTGAGAAAGCATCGGCCCCTCTAATTCTTCAAACGTGTTGAGAATTAGAGCTCGAGCTCGAGGGGTTTGCCCGGTTTCAGTCATAACCATTTGCAGGTCTTCGTCAGCTAAGTCGGCAGCTCGACAAAAACTAGGGAGGTCACGCCGCCGGAGAAAACCCTCCATGCCTGATACGTTTCCTATTGGCACGTCCAAGTCGTTTCCTAAAATTTATTTGTTACACAAAGAATATTAATTAAAGGAAACAGACAGGAAGATCAAGAGAGTAAAGTACTTTGATGAAGAAGCTAATTAAGTTGGTGACAAACCTTTAAAGGGAAGCTCGCCGGCATCAACGAGTTTAGGGATGCAAAAATAAGCCCAGAAGCAGTAAGCGCTTATAGTGCGGAAATAAAAGATTGGAATCCCAACCTCTTCAGCAACGTCAATAGCAAAGCTCAATATCCCGTCTGCTATAACTCATGTTACTGGCTGACGTCGAGCGTTGGAAATTAACAACTCTCTGAATAATGGTTTGGTTTTGACTCTTAAAGAATAGTACAATTCCATGAGTTTATCACCGGACCGAGGGTGCTCTTCAGGTAGTCCATCAGAAATGGTTTCGAAACGAAATCCAGGATACTGCGTGAAACGCAGCTGAACGTTGCTGTGTAGTAGGAGGCGGCCGTGGATGTAGTCGGTGATGAGGAAGGTGACATGAAGGCCGGCAAGGCAGAGAATCTCGGCTAGCTTAAGCATGGAGTTTACGTGACCCTGGGCCGGGAAGGGGAAGACGAGCACATGGGGAGGGAGTTCTGCTCCTTGATGACTCATCATTGTTCTTTGTTCTGAGAATACTCTTGGGTGAATGATTAATCACGATATGAATGGAAGGAATAACGGAAACGGGGAAAGAGCAGGCGAAGAGGGGGAGACAGTGACGGGGAAAAGGAAAACAAAGAAGAGTCAAAGCAACAAAGCTCCATCAATCATGGTCTCAGGCAGCACGCCGTCCATGTCAGGATTGCGAAAATTGATGCTGGCCTCGGCATATCTTCTTGGAATCTAGTCGTTAAATTATCTGGATGAATACCATTTTCCTTATGTTTGGGCATCATTCAACGCCTCATTGGTCCATCATCCCATTCCTTGCTGATATCAGATACATTTTTTGGTCTAGAGTTAGATGGTTGGTTGTAATGTGCCCAATAGTTTTGCTCATGAGTTTGCATGTTAGGCTATTAAGAACAAATTCTTCGACTCCCTTAGTGCATCTGAGCTCCCTTGTGCTGTGTTGACTGTTGAATGCTCTTTAGAAGGCCTTAGCGCTTTTTTTCTCTGTTGTCTTTGGCTGCTGTTTACGTTTTTTCACTGTTTTTTTGGCTGTATGTTTCTCTTCTTGTTTTGGACCTAGCAAAAATAATTTTAAAAAAACAAAAAAATAGGTTGATACTTGGCTCATCAGGACATTGGTCGTGTCGGGTTAACACTAAAAATAATTTTTATTGAGTCTAAAATTAAATTTCAAGTCTACCCAAAATAAAAATAACATGCCCAAGCCCTCTGATATAACCCATAAATTTTTTAATATATTATTTTCTTATCTAAAAATAATGTTAAATAGCATAAAATTTAATTACATGAATATATTAAAATATACAAATATGTTATTTTACATATATTTTGGGCCGGACTTTAAACAAAATTTTCAAGCCCATTCATTAACAAAATTAGGCCTAAAAAAATTTCAAGCACAAATGATGGACGAACTTGACCAGGCCTATCGAGCCCATGATCAACACTACTCGGCTCTTTAAAGGGTTAAATTTGGCTTATCTAGTACGTATAATAAACTGGGCCTAACCTTTTACCTAGAGAAAACTAAAGGCCGGGTTCAAATAATAAACAACAAAGGCTAGGCTGAAATTTGGATTCCTCACTCTCTTTTTAGGCCCAAACCACATAAAAGCTCTCTTTTTAAGTAAAAGAAAATAAATGAATTAATAAACAACTCCTTTTCAGGTAAGCTTAGTTTTGTAGAAGGGTTATAGTGTTTTTATTTTTTTGTTACAATTGTGTTGCCTCCCTAGCATCTCTATAATAAAGTTTTAAGTATGAAAAAAAAAATTGCATTAAATTTTTTTCTTTTTTAGGTTTTTATGAAGCCAAAGAGAGGTAAAAATAAATAAAAAAAGTAACTATTTCTTATTGAGGTGATTCCAAAATAATATATAACCTATTGCTTATAAAAAATAAAAAATAAAAACATTGCAAAACCGATGGCATATATCAAAATTATGCTTACAAGTCCATAAAGATTTGTAAAAAGAAGAAGAACTAAAAGTCCTTATTTATGTCGTTTGAGAGTTGAGACGTGTATTGTTATCTTTGGCCAAATTGTGCAGAAAAAATAAAATAGAAAATAAATGATGTGGTAGTTGTATTTTTTAAAATATCAGCAGCTTTAATGGGCCTTTTGCTTTAAAGTAATAAGAAGAAGAGTTAGCCACCTTATTCTGTATTGATTTTATGTGCAATGGTTACCAATTTTACCATCATCATAGACGAATCATGGCTCCGGTGCCCATTACTATTATGTGTCTTCAGTCTAGGTATGACAATTTGATTAGAAGAAGCGGGTCTTACAACCCTAATAGAAAGGGTATGAGGGTTTAATAAAAGGGTTAGGAGTGAGTTATGGGAGAAAAAACAAAATTTGAAGGGGGTATGAGATGGGTTATAGAAGAAATGACAAAACTAGACCCGACCACAACCCGATTATGTACTAAAATAACAAGAATACCCTTATCACATTATATAAATACTACTTAGTATATATAGAGAGTTTATAAAACAAAGTATTATCTACCTCTTATTATGTAAATCAATTGTTATTTTTCAAAATATATGAAGTTCGAGAAATAGTGTTTATGTGGTAAACAAAAAATAATAAATACGAGGGTTAACTCCAAGCTGACCTGATTTGACCATGAACTGACATGTGATTGTATGATTCAACTTGTAACAAATATGTGATGGATTGTGGGTAGGGATGAGGGTATGTAGGGCCAAGGGGGCCATGGCCCCCCCCTAGATTTTAAAAAAACCTCACTAGATATAGTAAAAATTAAGACTTAAAAAATTTTACTATGTAAACTGCAACCCCGCCCCGCCCCAACACCTCAAAAAAATTCCATTATATGTTGGATAGATTATGGCCTAAAAAATTTGTGCAAAACAAAATAGGGCTTTTTGTATAACACATATTTTGGGCCATTTTTAATTGTTATAAGGCCTTGTTTCCTATTATTTGTTTTGTCCATGACCCAAGCCCCAAGCCCACATTCATCCATACCCAATTAAGTAACAACTGGGGCAAACAATTTGGGAAAAAATTTAAACGACTTCAGCATTTTATTTTGCAAGCATCTGTTCTTTGAGAGAGAAGACTTGGACTTTTGATACAATTGTTTAGCTGGCACTGGTTACTCTTTTAATATTCATGCAATTTTTTCTTGATATTGTTCATTTTATTTGTGGGTTTTTAAAAAATTACTGTGTTTGATAATATAGGTTTGAAGTTGTGGAGTTTGGTTGAGATTTGTGGATGCAATGTGTTTACATATAATTTATAAGTTTAAATTGACTTCATCATGAGATGTGTGTGACTGTGTGTTTGTTTTTTTATTCTCAATGGAGGCTCCACTTTATATATAATACACCATAAATAGAAAGATAAAGAGAGAGACCTTTGATTCTTTAAAATTTTTAACGGACAAAATATGAGTTAAACAAGGGCCATAACTTTTATCTTTTAGGTAGAGTAGGCATTGCCTTCAATCTTCATAAACTGTACATTATATCTTAACTATTTTTTTTTTATTGTTGTATTATCCATTCCTCTAGCAATTTAGGACATAGATAAGTGAGAGACCTTTGATACAAATTACATTACATCTTGCTGTTTGAATTGATAGGAGTTTAGGACATAAATAAAACTTATAAACTTAAGCTTTTAGAAATAATTGGATAGTATATTTTTAAAGATATTTGGGATCTTAATTTTACGAAATTATTCTATTAATATTAGAAACCTTTGGTATTTTTTCATTAATGTAGATAAAAAAGACATCTACACTTGATTCTTATTTCAAGAGAAGAAGGGTGAAGATTCACAAAGCGACATATCAAAGCCCATCTCTAATGTAAAGACACGGACTCCCGAAAGTCGCCCTCCAAAAGGATTGAATCCAAAGAAATCGATACAAGTCATTTAGAATGTGATCCGGGATTGTGACAACAAATATGAGAGTATCCTGTTGATCAACGTGATGAAATTAGATGAGCTTACATTAGAGTTGACCCATATCAACATATACTTTTAGAGTATCCCAAATCTGGACCAACATCTCATCCTCGATGCTTTCAATAGTCATGGTTTAAGACATATCCTTTGTGGTTTGAATATTCTCCTACAAAAAATGCTGCTTTCTGTCTAACATGCTTTGTCTTTAACAAGCCAGGAGGACACTCTAGACAAAATACATTCACTATTGATGGGTTTCAAAATCGAAAAAAAGTCAAGGATGGAAACAACTGTGCTTTCTTGAATAATATAGGAAAAGATCCAAATTCACTTCATAAACTTGCTACAAGTGCTTGCGAAGATTTGATGAAGCAATCATAACACATACAACATGTTCTTGATAAACACACCTTTCAATAGATTGCGGCCAATCGATTACGCCTTAAGGTCTCGATTGATATCGTTCGTTGGCTTGCATTTCAAGGTTGTGCTTTTAAAGAAAATGATGAAAGTAAAGGTTCTACGAATCATGAAAATTTTCTTAAAATGATAAAACATTTAGCTTCTTACAATGAGAAAGTTATGGAAGTTGTGCAAGATAATGCTCCAAAAAATGTCTCATCCATCTTCGGATACACAAAAAGAGATTTTGTGTGTCTTAGCAGAAAAATTCAAAAGAGCAATCTGTGAAGAAATTGGTGGTTCCAAGTATTGAATAATTATTGATGAAGCTCATGACGAGTCAACGAAAGAACAAATGGCAACTATTCTAAGATTTGTCGACAAAAATGGCCTTGTACGAGAGTGCTTTTTTGGTGTTGTTCATGTTGCAGTCACTGTAGCATTAACTCTAAAAATGCCATATTTTCCATCCTTTCTCATCACAATTTCGATTATCAGAATATTCAAGGTCAAGGTTATGATGGTGCAAGAAATATGCGAGGTTAATGGAATGGGTTACAAGCTTTGGTTGCTAATGATTCTCCTCATGCTTATTACATTCATTGCTTTGCCCATCGACTGCAACTAGTATTAGTTGTAGCTTCTAGAGAAGTCATTAATGTTCATCAATTCTTTTCCAAATTGACCTTCATTGTCAATATTGTTGGTGCTTCTTGCAAGCGCAATGACCAACTGAAAGCTGCTCATGCTACTGAAGTTGCCTATTTGATTGCCGTTGATGAACTTGAGAATGGAACATGCCTTAATCATATTGGCACTTTGCAACGAGCAGGAGATATTCATTGGAGTTCTTACTAAAAATCTATTTCAAGCTTGATAAAGATGTTCAATGCTACATGTGTTGTTCCA
This sequence comes from Euryodendron excelsum, assembly GCA_033060915.1. Taxonomy (NCBI): domain Eukaryota; kingdom Viridiplantae; phylum Streptophyta; class Magnoliopsida; order Ericales; family Pentaphylacaceae; genus Euryodendron; species Euryodendron excelsum. Next base: position 11,546,707 of record CM065390.1, on the reverse strand, counting down.
AACATCATCATTGATGAATGTACTAATTCATCTCAACGTGGAGATGCAGATTCATCTCTGGAGATGATGACTTCTTTTGAATTTGTATTCATCTTGCATCTCATGAGAGATATTATGGATATCACTGATATACTTCGTCAAGTTTTGCAACGTAAGTCTGAAGACATTCTAAATGCCTTGCACCTTGTCTCAACCACAAATGTTCTTATTCAACATTTGAGAGATGATGGATGGGATAATCATTTTAACAAGGGTGAAGTCCTTATGTGATGAACATAGCATAGAAATCCAAAATATGAGTGCACGTTATGTTGCAAGACAAGGTCGGGCTCGCCATCAACAAGATGAAATCACAATGGAGCATCATCACAAAATTAATATTTTTAATGCTATGATAGATTCTCAATTGCAAGAATTGAATCACAGGTTTACTAAGAATACAATGGAGTTACTTGTTTTTACCTGTGCTTTGAATCCTAGAGATAAGTTCAAATCCTTAAAAGTAGATGACATTTGCAAGCTTGTAGACAAATTTTACCCTTAAGACTTAACAGAGTTCGAGAAAGAAATTTTGAGAAGTCAGCTAAGGCATTATGAGGTTGAGATATTTCAAAATTTAGATTTGTAAGAATTGTCAACTATTTCTGAATTATCTCAGTGGTTGGTTAAGATAAGAAAATCAGAGATCTACTCACTTCTTTATAGAGTGATTAGCCTTGTTCTTACATTTCTAATTTCTACTGCTACATAATTTCTAATCATAGATAATTTCCGTAACATAAAGTGTCGTCAAGTCCCTCTTTGATTGGTACATTACTTGATATGCACTAAAGATGATTTTTTTTGTTGATATTTTGCTATCGTATCTTAGTTAATACTGAATGAATTTTTATTTTACCATATTAATCTTGCTTGTATTGTTGTGTTTTTTTTTAATTTATTATACTTATTCTTGTCTGTTGGCCCCCTAAAACAAAATACTGGCTTTGTCCCTGATTGTGGAGGAGTTTTTTTTTTTTTTTGGTTAGAGTCGGGGTAGGATTAGGCTAACCCGTCCCATATCTGACCTGTAGCAATCCCTTCGTTAGTCCACCACCATTATCATTGCGCTGGCCGATATTGTTACTTGAAACCTAAAAAACAAAAAGTTGATGCAATCAAACAAAAAACAGTAAAGGAAAAATTGAAGCACATGCACTTAATTTCAATTGAAAGTAGATGGTACAAATAACAACAATAATGACAAATTACTTTGAAAATGCTTTCACCTAACTATAATGCAACCAAACAAAAGAAATTAGGAAAGTATTTATTAAATAAAAGATTTTACCAAATGGGGCATTAATTAATGGATAACTAAAAAATTAAATAAATCAAAAAAGGCCTGCTGGCATCAGCCGAGCATGTGAGGCACCTACTGATGTATTACACTTCGACGATGTTTAATAGGCACGCATTGATGCTAGCATTTTAATTTCTAAACCAGAACATGCAAACAACCTTCAGCTATGTTTGTGATTGCACACTAATCAATCTTATGTCCTCGATCAGACGGTCCAAATTACAATATGATGTCCCACCTTCGCTTAATACATCTCTTGCCGACTTGGCCACCCGATCTATTGATTGCTTGAATTCATTCTTCCTCAGGTCCATCAAATCTCTCACCATCCTTTCAACTATGACTCTATCGCAAGTGTCCTTCATGTCCAACCCAAGCTTCCAAACCTCTTCCACAAACCGACTATTCACATGCTGGTCCACGGAATAGGGCCAGCAAATCATTGGCACTCCGGCGACGATGCTTTCCAAAGTTGAGTTCCACCCACTCTGAGTCAGAAACCCACCAATAGACCCTCTTTTCCTTGTACCCTGCAAGAGCTCAGCCGGAATCTGACTCCCCCCATCTTGGCCGACAATTGAGTCAGGCCGTCTGACCCACAAGAACCGTTGGCCACAGTTTACCAAACCATGCCAGAACTCCATGAGCTGGTCCTTTGTCATGATTGTGATACTTCCAAAGCTTACATAGATCACAGATTTTAACGGCTAGGCGTCAAGCCACGTGATGCACCTCTTATCTTCTTCCCATAAACTGTTCGAAGAGGAAGGCGCGGCGATGGTGTTTTAGCCACTAGTTTAGTCTTCAGTTGCAGGTGCGCATGGAGTGGTTCAACAGTATACGCGTCTCCACAGTGGGTGCGTATTTGAGAAAGTATCGGTCCCTTGAGTTCTTCAAACGTGTTGAGAATTAGAGCTCGTGCTTGAGGGGTTTGCCGGGTTTCAGTCATAGCCATTTGTAGGGCCCGGTCAACTAAGTCACCGGAGGTCACGTCACCGGAGAACTGCCTCCATGCCTGGTACGTTTACTATTGGCACATCCAAGTCATTTCCTGCCTTTAATTTATCACATAGAGAATGATGATACGTTGCTTGTTGACGTATCTTTCAATAAATTTGTATGATTTTCTTTAGTCCAAGGTGAATTGATCCGAAGAAATATGAAACGTCTCTGGGTTAGAAACACTGATGTAGTGCTTATCAAGACACTTCGATGTAAAATTAGGTAATAAATTTAGAGGAATATGAGTAAAATATTGGCTAAGAATCATGTAACTTTGAAGAAGGTGGAGATCTCTTTATATACCAGTGTAGATATGAGTGATTCTTGGGTAACAGTTGCCCATTTTGTAGGCATAATCGTGCCCCCTGTTGCGTCCTTTATGGCGACAATTGTGCTCCTAACAAGGTGATGAATGCTAATTTGTAGGCGTCAATCTCAGGATGTGTTGTCGAGGTGCCTCTTATCATGCTTGGGGTGGCATGTTGGTTACTTCCATCAGACTCCCAATCAAGGGTAGGCTTGGTCGGCGTAACACGCTCAGGGTCTGGTCTCTGGGATATAATCTGATCGAGATTGATACCTATTAGAAGTTATGTAAAAAAAAAATCTCATCAAAGTAATGTGACATATGACTATATAGAATCTCCTCATGAGAAGCTTTGGCCTTCGGATACATTACGATATTGCTATCAATGCAAGCTCACCGATCATGGACTCATGTGGCCCGTTGTCCATGGTAGGAGTTGTGCAAAGTTCGTTTATGGTTATAGACGCATACACTCAAACAATCCCTTAGGAGTTGCAAAAGTCGATGTTGATAGGAATGACAACAAGGCAGGTATGGTTAGGCTAACCCTACCCCATCCTTAATAAGAAAACTCCACTGCACTCCCGTACCACTTAAATTAATCGGGATTCAGGTTGAAACAGGTTTAACTCGTATAAATTTTAAAATAGAAATAAATCTCTAAAAATAAAAAAATAATACAAACTACACAAAAACTAACACAATATAAAGTTGACAAAGACAGAGCCTAAAATTCAAGAATAAGAAGTCATATTAAACCTTAATATTTACTTATATACTAAGGATGTATTATATAATTAAATATAGGGTAAAAAATCATTTTGTCCTTCCAACTTTGCCTCAAATTTCATTGTTATTTATAAACTTTGATTTCTTCTATTTTATCCCTCCAACTTCTAAAAAAAAATTAATGTGGTCACTCATTTTAAAATAAGTTAGAAAATTTAAAAATTAATTATATTTTGTCCCTCTCAACTATGATTTAGTTTTACTTTACCCTCTAAACTAAAAGTCATTACATTTTACTCTTAAAGATTATGAAAATTTAAGTTCGTATTAAAGCTATTAACAAAAATAAATAAATAAATTGAACACTTGTAGCATTCTTTATCGAATACAATATACAAATTTTTTTTTTGTCCCTAGTTAACAAATGTGTAGTTTCAAAAAATTTCTTTGATATTAGCAGAGTTAATAATTGGTGGTTCACAAGAGTAATACTTTATTAATCATTATGCTCATTTCTTAGGCATTTTGAGATAATTTATAATATTTAATAGCCATCAAATTTTTTTTTTTCTCTTTGTTTTAGAGATTAATTAGTATAAAACTTTGACCAAACAATTTTAAATTTCATGAGGGTAAAATTTTAATTATTTTTAGTTGAAGGGGGGTAAAGTAATATTAAGTTATAGTTGAAAAGGCCAAAATGTAATTGATTTCCTTTTAAAAGTTGGAAGGCTTAAATAGAAGATATTAAGATTTAGGGATGACATTAGAATCTAAGACAAAGTTAGAAGGACTAAATAATTGTTTACCCTTAAATATAATATGAGTATTTTATAATATAATAAGGATGGATTAGGGTTGGGGTGACTTAAACCCTATCCGTTTTAAGCCCGCATCAGGTTTTATTTTATTTTACATACTCCAAACTTAACTCATTTATTCATACCCTAAACTCTTTCTATTAAGGACAAAACAAAATGAGATTAGAATTTTTCGACTTCAATTGCCATTTCTCTCGATGATGACCTTGTCATCTAGAAAGTAGTTAAATGATCTCTAGTGATGTCCTACGAATTCAAAAGGATTATAATTATAAAGGCATAGGTTAAAATTGAAATTTATATGTAACATTTTGAATTAGAATACATGGCAGAGGTGGTCCAATGAGCCAGTGTCTTTTGAGTATCGGGGTTGATAATTAGATTAATTCACAAGTATAAATATATTATTTTTTTGACTCGTGTAATGTTTTTCTAAGAATAATTGATCGAAAACCAGAACTAAAAAAAGAAAGGAAAAAATGATTACTTTGGACCCAAAAATAATTTTGCTTCGTTTTTTCGTTTTTTCCTTTCTGAAGAGGAAGGAGAAGTTTGAGGGGGTGTAATCTATGAATGTGACAAACATACAATTGGCAACCTATTATTATCAATTATCTGTTCATGACTACGCAAATTGCCGAAATTTTTTATCCCCAAACAGAAGACTTGAACTCCAAACATAAGACTTTCATTTCTTCAGAATTAGAGAGCCATTCTTTAATTTCAGATGAAATTTCAACTCGATCACAACCCTCTATTTTCGAAACTACAATTTGCCGGCTTGCCTAATAAGAATGTCATGATCACACCTTCATCAATCTAATGTCCTCAATTAGACGGTTCAAATTACGTACTGATGATCCCCTTCACTAACGCTTTCTCTGCCCACTTTCGCCATCCGATCAGCCGATTGCACGAACTCATCGCGCCTCACGTCCATCAGATCCTTGATCATCCTCTCAATCACCACTCTGATCGCAAAAATCTTTCAGGTCGATCCCAAGCTTCCAAACCTCACTCACGAACCTGCTATTTACATGCTGGTCCACAAAGTACTGCCAGCAAAGCATCGGCACTCCCTCCATCATACTCTCCAAAGTCGAGTTCCAGCCGCTGTGGGTCAGAAACCCGCCGACAGCCCGGTGAGCCAAGACCTCCTCCTGCGGAGCCCAACTCACCAAGCAGCCTCTCTCCTTCGTAGCCTCCAAGAGCTCCCCCGGAATCTGACCCTCTTCGCCGGAGATAGAGTTCGGCCGTCTGACCCACAAGAATCGCTGCCCGCTGTTCACCAGACCTTGCCAGAACTCCACGAGCTGGTCCCTTGTCATCATGGCAAGGCTGCCGATGCTAACGTAGATCACGGATTTCGACGGTTGTGCATCCAGCCACGTCATGCAGCTTGTGTCTTCTTGCCAGAGACTGTTTGAGGCGGCCGGCGGCGGTGTTCGTTCTGCTGCAAGTCTGATTTTCAGGTGGGCGTGGAGTGGCCCGACGGGATAGAGGTTTGGACACAGAGATCGCATATGAGAAAGTATGGGTCCATCTATTTCTTCGGACGTGTTGAGGATGAGACCGGGGCTTCGTGGGACTTGTTGGCCCTCCGTCATGACGAGTTGGATAACAGGGTCATTCAGGTCTCTGGTTCGATAGAAGCTTGGCAGATCACGGCACCGAAGAAAACCTCCGCGCCTGGAACACTCTTAATTGGTGCATCCAAATCATTTCCTGAAGGAACAAATAGTGTCTACTGTTCAAGCTCTATAAACTTATAAACATCATCGTCAAACAATTACCGAGGGAAAAGACAGTAATGATGCAGTAATCTCGTAGTGGCTTGCTCCCAGGTTCGGGATGAACCGCTCTTTGGCCGACCGGCGATCTCCCTGCACTAAAACCCACCGGTGTGATAGGATCTAAAGACCCTCCGGTGTTCAAGTTATATTCGAGTGTTGGAGAGGAAGAAGAATAATGTTAGGGTTGTGTTTTTTGTACCTCTCTAAGGGGTTTTTTCTTCCCCTTGTATGTTTGCATGGGGATGGTGGGCGGTCTCCCCACATGACGGCTTGTGGTTGGAGGATCAGAATGGCCTCAGAATACTTGAAAGGACCACCTTTACACTCTAGGGTGACGTGTGTCAGAACGGTGTCAGGAGTGAGGCGATTGTCGCAAGTACACGCCACACCCACGCCCCTAATGCATGCCAGGGCGGCCAGTGTCAAAAGTGGGCCCTCCAGACACGGTCGGGTGCTAACCCAATCAGAGGGCGGTTACGGGCGTCCGTTCTGCTTGAGAAGGTGAGGATCAATGGCCCGAAGACTTGGTCGGGCAACGACAAGGTGGCTTGGGACGGACCTCTAGTCTGGTCGGGAAACCCTATGACCAGATGCCCTTGATTCATCTGGCCAGCTGCTCGGGGTCAGAGGAATTTCACGGGACTGTCCGACCACGAAAAGCGGAGCGCATTTATGGCGGGTGCGGCACAATAATGACGGGAGCTGTCGCGTAGCTTCACTCACCCCCACGTGGCAGCGAGGGATTGGTCGTCAGTAGTTGAAAAGACGCATCATTTTTCAGCTGTTGATGTCCCACCATCGTAGGCCATCTAGGCCATTGATTTCAAAGGTGTAGGGAGAGTTTTGTGAGACAGTTGCCCCCATTTTCCCTTAGTGCCTTTTACCAAATACCTAAAGAGAGAAAAGAGAAAACCTCCTTCGCCGTCCTTAACGTCGTCTCCGGCTAGTTAAAGGGTACCATTCCTAGAGTCGAGTCACCGGCTTGCTTCGGAACTCGTCGCCGGTGCTTCAAATCGCGGTAAGTTTTGCCCTCTAGTTATATGTACTGGTTTATTACTCTCTGCATGTCCATTTTTTAGGGAAGGGGCCAGATTCCCGACCTTTCAAGGTTTGTTGATAGGCCAGAGTTCTTAGAATCTGTCATTGGGGACTTGTGTGAGTTGTTCAAACCGGTGTTTGACAGGATTGAGGGCTGTAGGACTCTCGGCACAATGTCGATTCCAGAGGGGGTTAGTTCAGACTCGGAAGAGGCCGGTTCCAATGGGTATCGGGTAGAGAGACGTCGGACCCAGGAGGAGGTCTTTGTGGGGAACTCGAGGGGGTCCCAGGGGATCTCAGAGTCAGGGGAGGCCAGGGCTGCCCACTCTGGTGTTGGGGAAGAACGGGGCCAACCCGCTGAAGTCGCTGCTCGAGCCCCTGAGGTCGGGCCAGGAGAAGAGGGGGAGGATGACCCCGGGTATGAGGCAATGGGGGTCTCCTCCTCCCTTGATAGGGAGAAAATTGTTACCCTTCGGCGGGTATATCAGATCCCGAAGTGGGTTAGGTATAGGGTTCCCAACCCTAAGAATTGGGCGTGTTCGCCCAGGGAAGGGGAGATAGCAATTTTCGAGGGCACACTGACTAGTGGCCTTCGCTTGTCGTTCCCTCGGCCAGTTAGGGAGATTCTGCAGAGGTTACGCCTCTCTCTGGGACAGCTATCGCAGAACACCTGGCGGATCATAGCAGGCTGCATGATCTTCTGGCAGATCGTCCATCGGAGGGATTTTCATACTGCTACAGGCCAGTTGAGCGCGGGAAAGGATATTGGTACTTCTCGGGTCGGTCAACAGGGCTCGACCTGGTCGGCGAGCTTCCTTCTTCACATAAGAACTGGAAGGACCGGTTCTTCTTCATTAGCGAAGAGGGCTAGGAGTTCTGCCCCTGGGAGACAGACTTCTCTGCTCGGATCCCCAGGCAATGGGGTTACCCAAGTAAAAAGGGTATGTTCTTTTTCCCGAGTCTCCCTCTTTTTCCTTGCGCTTACGTCACCCGTTCTGACTTAGGTGTGCTACGGGTGTCAGGTCGGGTTAAGCCCCTTTTATCAGCCGAGCATACGGCGGCAGTAGAGGCAGTCTAAAAGTACAAGTTTCGGGCCGCCAAGGACTTGGTGACTGTTGAGGCGCTCGCCCAATACCTCTTGGGGCCCGAACCGAGCAGAGAAGCCTTGGTTGCAGAACGTGAGAGGAGTGAGTACGTTTTTGCTCCTGTTATGTTGGTCACTTTCTGACACTTCTGGTCATTCTTTGCAGATCGCCAGTCTGCCACGGTCACTTAGGCCGATATTGTAGCGATCTAGCCAGGCCCCCAAGCATCCCAGCCAACTACCGATCCAGCCGTCATGAGCTTTAACATCAACTACCTTGCTAGGAAAAGGGCAGCAGCGGCTGGTGCCTCAGGATTGAAGCGCTAGAAGACCGCCGAGGCTACCGAGGAACTCCCCCCTCCCCCTCCTCCTCTAAAGAAGGCGTCCCCCCATAAGGGGAAGGGGCAGGTATCCGTGGTTATTAGGCCTCCCCCAAGGTGTTCAGAGGGATCACAGCCGAGGAGTGGCACGGTCATTTTGGCAGACTCCCAGGCCCGTGCGGGTCCAGCTGCTTCTGCCCTGACTAACGTCATCGACAGCTCGAACGTGGCCTGGGAGAGGGCGGCAGAGGTGGTAAGGCCTTCGGACATCACGAGGCTAAGTAAGCATCCCAATCCGCGGTTGGTTAGAGATGCCAACCACGATCTGTTTAAGGTGAGCTCATGTTCAGTTATCATCCCGCTCTTCATCAACCTTTATGTAGTCTATTTAAGTTCTAATCGTTCGATTTTCAGTCTCTTGCCAGGGTCATGGCCTTGGGCCATCACCTGGGAACTTCAGAGAAAGCCCTCTAGGAAGAGAAGGCAACCAGCTTGACGCTCATCCAAGAGGTCCAAACGCTGAAGGGCGATGTCTCGGCCGACCATGCAGAAAAGGACTCAGCCCTCGAGGAGCTCCAGTCAACTCGGGCTGACAACGTAAGGCTCGCTAGGCAGGCCAACAAGCTGCTGCTGAGCTTCTCGGCTGAGGAGGCCAAAAGGCATGAGCTGGAGAAGACCGTAGCAGCTCACGGCGAGGAACTCAAAAAGGCAATGGCTGAGGCCGTTCAGGAGTTCAAGAAAGGGGATAACTTCCAGGCCTTGTTGGAGCCCACTTTTCTCATGGGCTTCGAGATGGCTCGGAAGCAGGCATCAAAGAAATATCCCGAGTTAGACTTCTCAGGTCTGGACCCCCTTGACGGAGTCGCGCCTGTGGATGGCCAGGATACCACTGACCAAGTGGCCGAAGAAGGGGCCCAGACGAATACTGCTAGAGAAGGCTAGACTGTCGAGGTTCAGCTAGAAGCCACTGCGGGTGACCAGGTCGTTGATGCTCAATGCGCCGACGCTGAGGGACAAACTGCCGAGCACGCTTAGGCGTGAGTGCAGCTCGGGCCCCCTCGTTTTGCTTCGATAGTTGTCTTTTTGCTTTTCTTTTGTCTTTTTTTTTTCTGTAAGGGGCGTCTCGCCTTTGTACATCTCATTGCATTAATGAAATCACATTTTGTCCTTATACTTTATGCTTGTTATATTTTCCGAGCATTTGATTGGAGTGACTTGTAGAATGCTTGTAAGTGCTAACGAGGGCCTGGCCGGCAACTATAACTTAACAGGTTCGATTTCTGTCCCATTGCCACCGAAGGCCCTCCGGCTCTGCTCAGCTCTTGGCCAAGCAGGTTCCACTTCAGCGTCACTGCCAATTAAGGCCCTCTGGCTCTGCTCGGCACTTAGCCGAGCAGATTCAATTTCTATGCCATTGCCAATTAAGGCTCTCTGGCTCTGCTTGGCACTTGGCCGAGCAGATTTAATTTTTGTGCCATTGCCAATTAAGGCCCTCTAGCTCTGTTCGGCACTTGGCCGAGCAGATTCAATTTATGTACCATTGCCAATTAAGGCCCTCTGGCTCTGCTCGGCATTTGGCCGAGCAGATTCACTTTCTGTGACATTGCCAATTAAGGCCCTCTGGCTCTGCTCGGCCAAATGCCGAGCAGATTCTATGTCGTTTCCACGCAAGTAGATAGATTCTATGTTGATTCAGGTAGACAATTGCTGGACAGTCGCTTTTATTGATATTCTGGTGAATTACAAGTAGGATTCTTTCAAGAATAATACTTTCTCAGGTGCTTTGCATGCCACGGGTGCGGGAGCTCCTTACCTTCCGAGTTCTTCAACCTGTACATCCCCTTTCTAGAACTGGTGATCACCTCGTAAGGTCCTTCCCAATTGGGTCTGAGCTTGCCCTCTCTGGGATCGTTAGCAGACTGATTGACTCTCTTCAAAACGAGGTCCCTTGTCGTGAAGTCCTTTGGTCGAACTCTGGAGTTGTGGTATTGGCGCATCTTCTGCTGGTAGGAAGCCACCCTCATGGCCGTATGTAGCCTCCTTTCTTCTAACAAATCAAGGTCGACATTCATCGCCTCGCCATTGGTCGCAGGGTTGAACTGCACCATTCTGGGATTGGGGAGGCCGATCTCTACTGGAATGACGGCTTCGGTGCCAAAGGTGAGTGAGAACGGGGTCTGTCCCGTCGATACTCTCTCCGTTGTTTTGTAGGCCCAAAGGATGTTAGGGAGCTCCTCTGCCCACAAACCCTTAGTCTTCTCCAACTTTGTCTTTAGAATCTTCAAGAGGGACCTGTTGGTAACTTCAACTTGGCCGTTCACCTGAGGGTGCTCAGGGGACAAAGTGTGGTGGCTGATTCCCAGGTCAGTGCACAGCTGGTTGAATTGTCTGCCCTCAAACTGCTTCTCGTTGTTTGTGATCACGACCTTGGGGATTCCGAACCTGCACATAATGTTTTGCCACAAGAATTTCTTCATCTTCTCCTCAATGATCGTTGGAAGGGCTTCTGCCTCTGCCCACTTTGTAAAGTAGTCGATGGCCACTACTGCGAATTCGTCTGTCCTTTACTGAGCGGCAACAGTCCCACAATGTTGATTCCCAGGGGTTCTGGATCAGAATCAACTCTTGAGGGGCAGTCTTGGGATGTTGGCGAACCGTTGGCACTTGTTACACTTCTTGACGAATTCTTGGGCATCTTTCTCCATGGTGGGCCAATAATAGGCCATCCGTAGTATCTTCTTGGCCAAGGACCGGCCGTCAGAATGGTTCCCGCAAACCCCCTCGTGGACATCCCGCATGATGTAGTCGGCCTCTTCCTCGTTGGCACAACAGAGCAGCGGCATAGTGTGCCCTCTTTTGTATAGTATCCTGCCTTGTATGAGGTATCTACTTGACCGGTACTGAATCCGCCTCCCCTCGTTCCGGTCTTCAGGCAGGGTTCCGCTCTCCAAGTAATTTCTGATCTGGCTTATCCACGAGGATTCGGGCACAATCTGGTCGACTTTCGGGCTCTAGATGCTCAGTGAATCAAGAATTTTGATCGGGACGTTCGGGTCGAGCTCATTTGATGAGGCTATCCTGGCCAGTCGGTCTACCTTTTCATTCTGCAATCTCGGGACACATTCCAAGAGTATCTTCGTAAATCTTCTAGCCAGGCTCTTCGCCACTTGGCAGTATTGCTCTATGTTGTCTTCTTTTGCTTTGTACTCTCCCTAGATCTGCTCCACTACGAGCTGAGAGTCGCTTCGGACCACTATCTGTTCGGCCCCCATTCGCCAAGCCATTCGAAGACCAACAATGAGTGCTTCGTATTCGACGATGTTGTTGGTGGCGAGGAACGTGAAGCGGAGCGTATATTCCATCTTGTAGCCATCCGAGGTGATGAGGACCACGCCGGCACCACCGGAATCATGAGTGGAGGAACCATCAACATTCAAGACCCAGTGGCTGTTAGGTAGGTCGGCATCAAGGGTGGCAGGGGGCGGGTTGGGGAATTCTACAATGAAATCCACAGCTGCCTGCCCTTTGATTGCAAGCCAGGGTTGATAATGGATGTCGAACTGACTGAGCTTAACAGACCATTTCACTAAGCGTCCTGACATCTCGGGCTTATGTAGGATGTTCTTTAAGGGTTGATCAGTGAGTACCACAATCGTGTGGGCTTGAAAGTAGGGTCGCAGGCGTTGAGCTACCGTTACCAGCGCGAGAGCCATGAGCTCCATCTTCGGGTACCGTTCCTCTGCTCCACGCAAAGCGCGACTGGTGTAATACACTGGCTTCTGGATCCCCCCCTTCTTCTTGGACAAGAGCTGAGCTCACTGCTGTCACCGACACTGCTAAATAGAGAAACAATTCTTCCCCTAGGACAGTTCGGCTGAGCTGCAGGATTGAGCTAAGATATTGTTTGAGTTGACCGAACGCTGCTTCACACTCCTCGTTCCACTCGAACGCCTTGTGCAGAATTTTGAAGAACGAAAGACACTTATCGGTGGACCGAGAGATGAATTTGTTCAGAGCTGCAACACGTCCCGCCAGCTGCTGAACGTCTTTTATTGTCTGGGGTGCTTGCATGTCGATAATGGCCTGAATCTTTTCTGGGTTCACCTCAATCCCCTTTTGTGAGACCATAAAACCTAGGAACTTCCCCGAGGTGACGCCGAAAGCACACTTGGTGGGATTTAGCTTCATTTGGTACTTGCGGAGTGTCTGGAACGTCTCTTCGAGGTCTCGCAGGTGGTCGGTGGCCTTCTTGCTCTTCACCAACATGTCGTCCACGTAAACTTCCACATTACGACCAATCTATGACTTGAACATGAGGTTGATCAGCCGCTTGTATGTTGCCCCTGCATTCTTTAACCCGAACAGCATGATGTTGTAATAATAGAGCCCTCGGTCTGTGATGAAGGCCGTATGCTCCTGGTCGCGCTCTGCCATTCGGATATAGTCATATCTTGAAAAAGCATCCATAAATGTTAGCATTTCATACCCCGAAGTAGAGTCGACGAGGAGGTCAATGGTCGGTAATGGAAAGCTGTCTTTGGGGCATGCTTTGTTTAGGTCGGTGAAGTCAACGCACATCCGCCACTTCCCATTGGACTTCTTCACCATAACAACGTTGGAGAGCCAAGTGGGGTAGCGCACTTCCTTGATGAACTTCGCCTGCACCAACTTTTCTGCCTCCTCAGCAACGGCATCATTCCTTTCCAGCGCAAAGTTCATTCGCTTCTGTTTAACCAGCCTAGCCTCAAGATCAATGTTCAAGTAGTGAGCCACTACTCAGGTGTCAATCCCGGGCATGTCTTCGTAAGACCAGGCGAACACGTCAGTGTTATCCTTTAGGAATCTCCCCAGCTACTGCTTCAACTCCTAGGGTGCGGCAGCCCCAATTTTCACAGCTCTGCTCTGCCCCGGGGTCCCGACCAAGACATCTTCCAGTTCTTCAGCCGGCTCGCCTCTCCTGACTTCCTCTTCATCCCTAGGCTCAAGCTCTTCAATGACCAAGGTCTCCTTGTTGTGTTCTCCTTTAAGGGAGGCCATGTAGCACTCCCTTGCTTCTTTCTGGTTGCCCCTCGCACATTTGACTCCTGTGTCAGTCAGGAACTTGACCCGGAGATGATATGTAGAAATGACCGCTTTGAACTGGTTCACAGCGTTTCGGCCAATGATGGCGTTGTATGCCGATGGGCAGTCCACAACCAGAAAGTAGACCATTTTCGTCGTCCTGTGCGGTTCCTCTCCGAGGGTGACCAGTAAGGCAATGGACCCGAGAGGGACCACCCGATCCCCAGTGTAGCCGACCAGGGGGCAACTGACTGGCTTCAACTTCTCTCGGCCGATCTGCATCTTTTTGAAGGCCTCTCAGAATAAGATGTCGGCTGAGCTTCCGCTGTCGACCAAGACTCTCCAAGTTTTGAAGTTGGAGACCACAACAGAGATAACTAGGGGGTCGTCGTGGGGCTGATGCAGCTCGGCTACTTCGTCTTCCGTGAAGGTGATCGCAGGGCCTTCATACTTTATCTTCTTGCTGGCTATCCCGACCAGCATTACCTCCGCTTCAGTTCAAATATCCCGAACATGCTTTTCCTTGCAGAAGAGGACGGTCCTCCTCCAACGAATCCTCCTACAATGACCCTTATCTCCCCAATGGGCTAGGTGTTGGTCTCTGTCCTTGTCAGGATACGCCGTTCTGCCCGTGTCCGGTCTCGGCCAGCCACATAGCGGCTGAGTCTGCCCCGTTTGATCAAATCCTTGATCTGCTGCTTCAGTTCGATACAATCTTCCATGTCATGGCCATGATCGCGGTGGAACCGACAGTATCTCCTTCTATTCCTCATATTTGAGGGAGTCTTCAGAGGCTTTGGCCATTTTAGGTTCGGATCGTCCCTGATCTCCATCAGGACATCCTTCAGCTTCGTCGTGAGTGGGGTGAACGTCCTATCCAGATCACGGTAGTGTTCTCGTCTCTCCTCTCCTCGGCTCCTCGCTCAGTTGTTGGTTCTACTCGTCTTCGCCTCCCTCTCATCATTTGAGGTTCCGCCCGACCTCTTCTTTTCTGTGCGCGAGCCGCCCCCTTCGTCATTATATCGCCTCGCACTCGTGGCATCTTCTGCATTCATGTGCTTCTGAGTGCGAAGCATTAATTCAGCCATGTCCTGGGGTGGCCTCTTTGATAGGGAGAAGAGGAGCTTCCCATTTCTTAGGACGCTCATGAACGCCGTGACGGCCACCTTGTCGTCTACGTCGTCTACAGCCAAAGTCTCCAGGTTGAACCTCCCAACATACTCTTGCAACGTCTCCTCCTTCTTCTGCCTCACAGTCAGCAAGTATGCCATAGGCCTCCTTTGCCGTTGGGCCCCGATGTAGTGGCTCACAAAGAGCTTGCTGAGTTCCTTGAAGGTGGAGATCGTCGCCGGCTTGATTTTGTTAAACCAAGTTCGTGCCAAACCCTTTAACGTGATGGGGAATGCTCTGCATATGATCTCGTCCGGCACTGCTTGCAGGTGCATGAACGCTCTGAATGTCTCCAAATAGTCTACTGAGTCCTTGGAACCATCGAACGCGTCCAAGGTCGGCACTTTGAACTTTGGGGGGAATGGAAATTCCATCATCTTCTGCCTGAACGGGGAAGCCGTTCGGCCAATGAGGGCGTCCACGGTGTTTGGAGTTTTAACTTCCACCGCTGCTAAAACTCCAGCCATTTAAGCTTGCATGGCTTTCAGTTGCTCATCCCAAGCATGGGAGCTCTCTGGTTTGTCGCCTACCATCTCCGTCCTCGATGGGACGGCGTGGCTTGTTTGTGCTTCTTAGACATAAGGCTCGCAGCGAAGTAAGGGGTCCTCAACCCGTCCTCCGTTGCCATCTTCACCGTCGTTGTGGGGAATGGATGGATCCTTGTCGACCTCCTACTCTTGCTGTTCTTTCGCTAGCGGGTTGGGCTGCAATGGAATCTCTGGTGGAGGAGGGGGGTTTCGTTGGAGCAGCTTCTCGTTTTGACAGACCAGCTGCTGCATGCTGGCCATCATGTCAGCCACCGTCTTCTCCAAGGTGGCTATCTTTTCTGTATTGGGATCGGCCATAAAAGTTCCTTCAGGGAGGGTGCTAATCCCAGACCTAGTCAAGACCATAAAATGCCACGAGGGAAGTCGGTTCCCACAGATGGCGCCAGCTGATGATGCAGCAATCTCATGGTGGCTTGCCCCCAGGTTCGGGATGAACCGCTCTTTGGCCGACCGGCGATCTCCCTGCACTAAAGCCCACCGATGTGATGGGATCCAAAGACCCTCCGGTGTTCAAGTTAGATTCGAGTGTTAGAGAGGAAGAAGAATAATGTTAGGGTTGTGTTTTTCGTACCTCTCTAAGGGGTTTTTTCTTCCCCTTGTATGTTTGCATGGGGATGGTGAGTGGTCTCCCCATATGGTGGCTTGTGGTTGGAGGATCAGAATGGCCTCAGAATACTTGAGAGGACCACCATTACACTCCAGGGTGGCGTGTGTCAGAACGGTATCAGGGGCGTGGCGATTGTCGCAAGTGCACGCCACACCCACGCCCTTAATGCATGCCAGGGCGGCCAGTGTCGAAAGTGGGCCCTCCAGACACGGTCGGGCGCTGACCCGATCGGAGGGTGGTTACAGGCGTCCGTTCAGCTTGAGAAGGCAAGGATCAATGGCCCTGCCGGAGACCTGGTTGACAACGATCAAGTGGCGTGGGATGGACCTCTGGTCTGGTCGGGAAACCCTATCACCAAACAGTACTCGAAAAATTAAGTTCTGGAAGTCAAAAGAGTACTAGAACACTCAAAAACTTTGTTTTTTTTACTTCTTTTTATTAAAAAAATTTTCCCCATTATTTTTCTCGGTAACCAAACAGATTAAAGTCACAGTTTCTAACCCACGCACCCCTAAAAGGAAACTCCCCAGCATCAATAAGTTTGGGGACACAGAAGTAAGTCCAAAGACCGCAAGGATTGAGCATTTCAAAATAGATGAAGGGAATTCTGACTTCTTCAGCGACACCTAAAATGAAATTTATTGCCCCATCTGCTATAATACAGGTCACCGACCTCAGCCGCACATCAGAACTTAGGCTACCGGGAGTACTTAGAATCTCCCTGAAAAGTGGCTTCGTTACATTCTCCAAACCATCAAACAACTCCATGAACCGGGACCCCGATCGCGGGTGGTCATTCGAAAGGCCATCGAAAATGGTTTCAAAGCGAAATTGAAACGAGACATTAGGTCGGTGCAACGGAGCAGACGGCGTGGTTGTGGTTAATGTTGAGGAAGGTGACGTCGAGGCCGGCAAGGCAGAGAAGTTCGGCTAGCTTGAGCATGCATTTGATGGGTCCCTACAGTGGCAAGGGGAAGATGAGTACATGAGGCTGAGGGATTAGACGTTCGAGTCATCGATTGGTGTCACGGCCCATCACCATGGAGGCTCATTTGAATGCCAAAATAGCAACATAAACTTATATTGCATTTTAGACATGGACATCCTAGAAATTCTAGAGAATATTATAAAATTCTAGAAGGATCTAGAAACTTTCAGGATATTCTAGAATAATCTAGAATATTCTAAAAAAAGAAAGCTTATATAATATTGGAGAATGATCTAGAATGTTATAGAATATTCTAGAAGATTTTGAAATATTATAAGATTTTAGAACTTTCCATACAAGTCTAGAATCTTCTAAGTTTATCTTGGGCATTCTAACACATGGGCTTAATTGGAGACATTCTAGAGAGTTTCATACAATTATAAATATTGGGAGGGTGTAAAAATTTTCTAGAATAGAATGGAGGTTTCTAGCCTTGTAAATATCTTGGACAATTTTTTAGACTATTCTAAGACATGGGGAAACTTCCTAAAAGCTTGTAAATATCTAAATATTTAGGAAGAGAATTCTAGAACCATCCATTTAAGGAGGTGGATGGCTATAAATAGGGCAAGGCTCCTTATTTGTAAGAATCAAGTGGGAATCAAGTATCAAGTAATTCAAGTGTGTTTCAAGTTCTCAAGTGGTTTCTCTTGTTCAATTATTCTCTCCTTTCCTAGTTTTCTTGTGTTCTTTTGAGTGAGATTAAGGCTTACTTAGTCACTTGCAAGGAAAGGTGACTAAGGCTGCATGGATTTAAGGCCTCTAAGATCTAAGCATGTGACAGTTGGTATCAGAGCTAAGTTCGAGAAAGGGAAGTCATCTTCAACGGTGGAAGTTATCACAAGTGAACAAACCCGTGGAAGGGAGGCCGACACTAGCAAGGGGAAGAAGGATAAGTCTCGAGATGTTATTAGTCTCATAGAGACGTGGTTCACTAGGGTGGATGTGACCGTGGCCGACTCAGGGGAGCGGCTTGACATCGGGAGCAAAGCATGAAGCATAAGGTAGGGGACCTCAAGGGAAGGCTCGGGGAGCCGAGAGGCAACATACTAGCTACTGTCAACTTTATGGTGCACGAGGGGCAGCAGGAGAATTTATCCTTTCAAGCTAAAGTGTTGGAAATTCCTGAAAAATTCAAAATTCGCTTGGACGATGTCGCACCTAGATTTTTCGCACTCGAGGAATACTCACACAAGCGGGAAAAATGTTGTACTCTCTCGTTAGAACTCACCCTCCTAGAAGAATAAGTGCGACTAGGTTTGAATTGAAAACAGGTTTGAATAAAGGGCTTTTGAAAAAGATTCGGAGTCGCCACCTAACTTGATTAAGGTGAGTTAGGTCACTTAAAAACTAAGAATAATCCGAAGACTACACTTAGGGTTTTGGAAAACGATTTTGAAAAACATCTCCTCAAGAGAGGGTTTTTAAGGAAAACAGGTTGTTTGGCAACCTTTGAAAAACATTTAGCCCTTTTTTGAAAAATAACTCCTTTTGGTTTTTGAAAACAGTGATCCTAGGTTCGGAGGTTGGTTACATGTAGGGAAGACGCACTAAGCTATCACCCTACCCCGCCCTTTCGGTACCTACATGTCAATCTACCCTAGATTCCTATGAGAGCCTTCGACTAACTATAATTCAACCCTATTCACTTTGAAAAAGAATGTTTAAAACGAAACTAATATGATGCATGATATGCACGTGCAAGATGAGAGAATTGGAAAAATAGATTTGAAGAGATGGAATTGAAATTGGAAAGTTTGAAAATTTGGAAATAGAAATTTGAAATTGGAAGTTTGAAAGTAGATTGGAATTTGAGATTTGAAAAGATTTTGGAAACCGCACCCATGAGGGTAGAATTGAAAGTTTGAAAAGTATTGTGACCGCACCTATGAAGGTTGCCTACATATCCCTTTAGGGGAATCAGGTCAGTCGTAGTTCGGACAAGAGTCTGATTGAAAATAGAAGGTTGGATTGAAGAAGGAACTTGAATTGGACATTGAATTTGATTTGAAATTAGAAAAGGAGATTTGAAATTGGAATGGAGAGGATTGGACTTGCTTTGGAAAGATTGATTTTGGAAAGACTTGGTTTTGGGAAGAAGGAGGTTTAGGAGACCGAGACTTGAGATTAAGAAAGATTGGATTGGAATGTTGGATTTGGAAGATTTGGAAACTTGGAATTTAGGAAAGATTTGGATTAGGAAAGTTTCACTTTTGGAAAGTTTTGAATTAG
This sequence comes from Euryodendron excelsum, assembly GCA_033060915.1. Taxonomy (NCBI): domain Eukaryota; kingdom Viridiplantae; phylum Streptophyta; class Magnoliopsida; order Ericales; family Pentaphylacaceae; genus Euryodendron; species Euryodendron excelsum. Next base: position 11,527,665 of record CM065390.1, on the reverse strand, counting down.
GAAAGGTTTAGGTTTAAGAAAGTTTCAACTTAGGAAAGTGTTGTTTTAGGAAAGGTTCTGAAATTAGGAAGTTTTGAAAATTGGAAAGTTTTGAATTTAGAAAGTTTTGAAAAAGGGAAGTTTTGAAAATTGGAAAGTTTCGTTTTTGGAAAGGTTTGAAAAAGGGAAGTTTTCAACTTAGGAAATGTTTGAATTAAGAAAAAGAAAGTTTCGAGTTTAGAAAGTTTTAAATTAAGAGAGTTTTGAGTTTAGAAAAGTCTTAGATTTGGAAAGATGAAGTTTTGGAAAGTTTAGAGTTTAGAAAGATTTGGGTTTAGAAAGATTTAACTTAAGAAGGTTTTGAATTTAGGAAGCTTAGAATTTTAGAAAGATTTGAAATTTAGAAAAGTTTAGGATTTAGAAAGTTTTAGAGTTTAGAAAGATTTAAGATTTTAGAAAATTTTAGAGTTTTAGAAAATCTTAAAAATTAAGAAAGGTTTGAATTTAGGAAAGGTTTAAAAGCTTGAATATGGAAAGTTAAGATTTGGAAAGGGGGTTGAATTAGGAAAGGGTTGAATTAGGAAAGATTTTTATGTTCAAGTTTTGGAAACTTAAGGTTTAGGAAAGTGGAAGTTTAGGAAGGATAAAAAGTCGGATTAGGAAAGGTTTGGAATTTGTTTCCAAAAACGGAGGATTGGATCTAATTTCCTAAACGGGGAGATTGGATTTGGTTTCTTAAAGAGAAGATAGGATTTGACAAGGATTTGGAAAGGGAAATTCTAGAAACCCTAGTTTTGGAAAATTGTAGTTTTGACGTAGAAAATAGGTTTTGGAAATATGTATAGTTTTGATGTAAAAAAACAAGAGGTTTTGGAAAACCTAGGTTTGGCGCAAAGTTTGAAAATCATGCTTTTAGAAAGAAAATTAGAGTTTCCTAATTGTGGGCTCTAAGGCTTGACTTGGGCTCTAAGGGAAAGAGATTTTTAGAAAGTGCGTTCTTGGAAACGAAAGTTTTCTAGAAAGAAAATCCTAGGGAGGAATTTTTAGAAAACGAATTTGGAAAGAGAGTTTTTGGAAAGATTTTTGGAAAGAGTGAATTTTTGAAAAGTGTGTTTTCGGAAACATAGATTTTGAAAGCAAAAATCCTAGAGGGGAGGTTCTAGAAGGAAGAATTTTTGAAAAGAGAGTTTTTAAAAAGATTTTTGGAGAAAGTTTTTAGGAAGGTGAATCTAAAGAGAAGGAATTTTGGAAAGGAGTTGAAAAAGAGAATTTTGAAAAATAGATTTTGGAAGGGAGTTTTTAAAAACAATTTTGGAGAGGAGAGTTTTAGGAAAGTATATTGAAAAAGAGATTTTTAGGAAGAGGGATTTTTGAAGAAAGAGTTTTTTGGAAAGTATGAAAACATCTCACTTTCCTAAAACGATTCTAGCCATAAGAGGGCTAGAACCACTTTAAGAAAGTGATTTTGAAAACAAGGTTTGAAAATATAGACCAAAAGGCCACTTTTAATATAACACTTTCCTAAAGCAACCCTAGCCATGAAAAAGGCTAGAATCACCCTAGAATTGTGGTTTTGAAAACAAGTTTTTGAAAAAGAGGTTTTTGATGCAATTTTGAAAACAAGTTTGAAAACGATTTTGAAAATGAGTTTGAAAATGAATTTTTAGAAGATGCAAGATCATGATATGCACAATGCAATTTGGGATCGTGAACATACAAGGCTAAGGCTTTACCACATAATCAAGGGGGCCGGACCCACTTGGTTTTTGGTTAGACTAGAAGAAAGCCCCCGACACGGTGACTCTCCAACAGTCTAATCGTACACATGGACTGGGAGTCCCCTTGTTTCAAGCATGCAAAGAAAGGGGGGGAAAGAGATGGGGGATTAAAATAGAGAAAACCCAAGTGGGTTGGAGAGAGAAGAGAGAGGGGGGAAGTGCAGAAAATTAAAGAAAAAGCCTACCTTGTTTCTTGTTTATTTTGCGCGCCGTGCAGTCTTCGGTCTTCGGTCTTCGGTCTTTGTCTTGATCTTCACCTTCAGTCCTCAAGAATGGTCTTCAAGCTTTGGATGGCAGCTCTTCAAGTCTTCAAAGAGTGGTTGAAAGCTAGTGTATGAGTGTATGGGGGAGTGTATGAGTGTATAGGAGGCTAGGGTTTGTGTATAGTGGCTAGGGTTTGGGAAAACCTAGGGAGGCTAAGGTTTTGGAGGTGCTCGAACTCTGTATATCGAAATATAGGATTTTTAGGCTAAGTTTGCAGACCCTTTTCACGTTGAACGAGGCTCTGTATTTATAGATGGAAGACAAACCTGGCGCTTGTTGCAGTGGCGCCAGGCTAAATTATACACTGGCGCCACTAGGAGTGGCGCCAGGCCATTTTTTGGCTTGGCGTCACTACTAGTGGCGCCAACCATTTAGAAAACAATTAAGGTTGGCAAGCAACGTATCTTTGACTAGATTTGGGCGCCTGTACTAGTGACTACCATGCAATTTTTAGCCTGGCTTCACTAGGAGTGACTCTTTAAAGTCCGGGAATAATTTGAAGGAGCCGGGAATGACCCGGAAGGCCGGAAAGAAGCAGGAACACTTAAAATAGTGTCCTGGAGGTATTTGACTTGAAAAATGAAGATAAGGTGGGTCGGAAAGGTTGACCGGGCCTTTAGGGGCAAAACGGTCAATCGGACCGAAAAACTGCTGGGGCGAACTCGGATTGTCCCGGGAAAAGACTTGGGATCTGGAAAGATTATTTAGCATGTTCCCAGAGGTTGCCGGTTTGATTCCCAGGGCCGGCGTGGTCGGAAATGGAGACGGCCCACCAGGGGCAAAACAGTCATTTTGTACCAGGTTTACCGGAACTGACTCGGAATGATCCGAAAAGGTAAAGGAAGGTTGAGAACACTATAAAAAGTATTCTCGGGACATTACCGGTTTGATACCCAGAGTCGCTGTGGTCAAAGAAGGAGACCGGCCCTCTAGGGGCAAAACGGCCATTTTGTACCAGGTTGGCCAGAACTGACTCGGAATAGTCCGGAAAGGTAAAGGAAGGTTGAGAATACTATAAAAAGTATTCTCGGGACATTACCGGTTTGATATTCAAAGCCGGTATGGTCGAAGAAGGAGACCGACCCTCTAGGGGCAAAACGGTCATTTTGTACCGGGTTGGCCGGAACTGACTCGGAATGATCCGGAAAGGTAAGGGGAGGTTGAGAACACTATAAAAAGTATTCTCAGGAGGTTACTGGTTTGATACCCAGAGCCGGTATGGTCGAAGAAAGAGACCGGCCCTCTAGGGGCAAAACGGTCATTTTGTACTGGGTTGGCCGGAACTGACTCGAAATGATCCGGAAAGGTAAGGGGAGGTTGAGAACACTATAAAAAGTATTCTCAGGAGGTTACCGGTTTGATACCCAGAGCCGGTGTGGTTCCCGGGGCATTCGGATGCTTAGGGGCAAAATGGTCATCTTGACCGAAAAGTCTCGGAAAAAGGTCATAAGGGTGGTCTGGTCATTTTTCACCGAAGTAAGCTAACAGACATTGGTGTTGACCTGGGTTTTGAGTGTTTCCGCCACTCTCATGGTGTGAGTACTTCCGCTACTCGGACGGGGTTGATGATTTGAGAGTATTTCCGCTACTCGGACGGGGTTGATGATTTGTGAGTATTTCCGCTACTCGGACGGGGTTGAGTATTTCCGCTACTCTAACGGTTTTGTGAGTATTTCCGCTACTCTAACGGTTGAGTATTTCCGCTACTCGAACGGGGTTGAGTATTTCCGCTACTCGGACGGTTTTGTGAGTACTTCTGCTACTCTAACAGTTTTGTGAGTATTTTTGCTACTCGGACCGTCTCGAGGAATAAACTGTCTCGAGAGTGGAACTGGAAGGGGTCTTACCATCTCCGACGAGACGTGCCTGGATTGGAGCCGTCTCGAGGAATAAACTGTCTCGAGAGTGGGATTGGAAAGGGGTCTTACCGTCTCCAAATAGACGTGCCTGGATTGGAGCCGTCTCAAGGAATAAACTGTCTCGAGAGTGGGATTGGAAAGGGGTCTTACCGTCTCCAAAAAGACATGCCTAGATCGTGGGTGTTTCCGCCACTCTAACGGTTTTGTGAGTAGTTTTGCTACTCGGACCGTCTCGAGGAATAAACTGTCTCGAGAGAGGGATTTGAATTGGAATAAGAAAGGACAATGCCCCTAAGGGCATTTTGGTCATTTTGCCTCTATTTGGGCCTGACAGGCCCGTGAAGCGATGGAAAGACGGAATTTGGACCTAGAGGATTGGTTTTGATTGGAATATGTTCACAATGACTTGAAAACAAGTCTGGACGGAGTGTAGACTGCCGAGCAGTCAAAAATGGGGTGCTTACAGACAAGGGCAAGCACAAGGATAGGAAGGCCGTGTTCAAGCCCAAGAACAATTTCTTCCTATGTGATGAGCTTCATTTTGCTCGAGACTACCCAAAAAGGACGAAGATGATTGCATGCATTAAAGAATACGAGGAGAGGCAACAACTTGAAGAAGAGCCAACAACCTCAAAGCTTGAAGAAGACTCTTCAAGCACCAAGGTGGATAGGTTGAAGAAGGTTGTAAAGGAGCTTGAAGAGCCCGATGAGATCATTCCATTGGAACTATCCATCGCTTCACCAAACGAGAAAGAACTGTAGAGGCTATAACAAAACCCCATAGTGGATCGGAGACGGGAATGTGTGGAGTACATCCCTCAGGCCAAGATTGTGATAGAGATTGTGGTATAAGGGAGTATACAATGGTTTCGGCACGAGGATGGGTCACTTCTCACCAAGGGAGGTAAGGTACACACACCTAAGGCGTGCAGCGAAAGGTAACACCTCGTGAAAGAACGATATCACTTAAAAAAGATGGGACGGTTTTGGCTAAGGGATAGAATGCAACACAAGGTATGTTAGCGACACGAAGACAACTCATGGAACTTTCCCGAGACAGTTGCCACATTTCAAAAGAAGCGGCGACGAGGGCATCGCCAAATTTGGTGGGGGAGTATATCACGGCATGCCAAATTTGAGCACCATGGAGGCCCATTTGGATGCCAAAATGGCAGTACAAGCCTATACAGCATTCCGGACATGGGCATAATAGAAAATTTCGGAGAATACTATAAGATTTTAGAAGGATCTAGAAGCTTCCAGGATGTTCTAGAATAATCTAGAAAATTCTAAAAAGGTCTAGAATATTCTAGAAGAGGGAAAGCTTCTAGAATATTGGGGAAGGATCTAGAATGTTGTAGAACATTCTAAAAGGTTTTGGAGTATTATAAGATTCAAAAACCTTCCACACAAAGAGGCCACTTTGCAAGGAACATTCGTCTCTTTGTAAGGAACAGGTTGGTCATCGATGAAAACATGATTGAATTGTCACTATCCGTTTCTTCCTCTTGAGTACGAAACCCACCAGCTCCATTTCTCCCATTGAAATCATTGTGTTAGAATAATATTATTCCTTTATTAAAATTCTAAAATTTTAAATTTTAATTGGGTTATTTAATTAGTTGATTACAACTTTTATTGTAATATTTGTTGTGGGTCAAAAAATTTCAGCACAGTTCGTCCGATTAGGTCCAATAAAATTAAGTAAATGAAGTTGGGTTACAAGACAACCCAAATAATCAAATAATGCTGCCAGGCCCGCATTAACAATCTCGTGCCGACTCGGGCCCAAGTCAAAAGACGACGAGCCTAACTCACAAAGATAATCAGAGCATTTAATGCTCTGATCTTAGCATTTAGTACAGAGGTGACCCACATTTAATGCAGAAACGGCTCACCATGCAATGTCCACGTTCACGTCCGATAAGCCTGATTGTGGCACGGCAGTAGAGCTGGATCCATATCCGATCAGTCAGTAACAAATAATGTGGTCTACGAAATAGGTCATGATAATCCTAAAATAGGTATAAGGGTTAACACTACATCTATTACACTATAAATAACAAAGCTACCAAGAAGCCAGGTGTAGACAATTAAATTCACAAATACACTGTCTTTATTCACTTCATTCTTAATTAAGATTGCTAACTTAATCATTAGAGTATGATTGGTCCAGAGAGGGTCGACCCATTCTGACTTCTCTGTCTCCTCACAGCAAGATGGTGCTTTTTAATATTAGTTCGAGCGATCGGCCAAGACTTTTCAAAAATTCCACTTATATTTACTATAGAGTTTATTACATGACTTATGTTGAGTCGTTACAAAACTTAATAGTGATTTATTAGGGATTTCAATAGTCTTAAATATCAGATTTCAAGCTCAATTATTAGATTGCACCTAGTAAAATATATATATATATATATATTATATTACACTTATTGTGGCATGTGACAATCATTGTGGACCCGTTAATCTTTTCTCTCTCCAAATTGGGAGAAATATTTTTTATTTTTATTTGTTTAGTAATTTCTTTTTCCACTTGGATAATGCATAGGAAAAGGATAGGGATTTTCACTTTTCAAGTGGGGAAAGGCTTATTTTAAAAATGAGAAAGAGATTAATAAAAATTGATCGGAGTAGAAGGATCTCTGATAACTTAAGCAGTCAGTCTCAATTTTGAGTCCTTGTGTATGCAGGTTTCTTCTTTTTTAGTCCAGGCTTCTTCTTGGAGAGCTCCCGCTCGACTCTCGACCATATCTCAAAAGGTTAGTATCGAGTCAGACTTTAAAGTGTTGATCTAGAGATACTTTGGGAAACTAAAAAAAAGTGGAGAAGAGGGCCTACTTGCTAGACGATTTCACAGCTTTGGCATGGCTTCACACAGATAGAGAGAGAGAGAGAGAGAGAGAGAGAGAGAGAGAAGCTTTAGAAGGCTTTTGTTTTTTTTTCTATATATATTTACGGAACACCAGCACTTATAGTAATCACTGTAGATACGTTATTTCTATCAAAATTTCTTTCTTTATTAATTTTTTTCAGAAAAAAAAGACGTAATATAATTGGTCATTGCAAGGGATATCCTAGCCTTTAACATAGAATTTTCTTGTGTTCTCCAAAAATAAAAAAAAAGAATAAATAAATTGTCCTCAAATTATTCCAATTTCCAATACTCATCAAATTTAGACATGTGAAAAAAAGGTGGCGGGACACGTTATTTAACAGAAAGGGTAAAAGTTATAATGTTGTTTAAACTTCAGACTTTCCAAAATAATATAAAGTAGGATAATTACAAGAAATACCTATTTATTTATTTTTATTTTCTAATACAACTAAAAAAATAAAATAAGTAAATTTAACTTCTTTCACTACATTTTTTGCCTATTTTTTTTCTTTTTCATTTTCCTATGTGAATCCAAATCTCAAACATAGCATAAAAAAAAAAAACAAAAAAAAAAAAAAACACTAAGCTTCAAACTCTATCAACCATAAGTTCATAACCTTACTTTTAAAAGAATATATATCTACTACTTCTTGGTCACATGATACACTATAGAGATGCTTCAATGGCTTGAACTTCTTTGTTCTTTAAGCATTACGTCACTTTTACTCCACCTACGATGAGCCTCGCTTACTAAGTAGGTCATGTAGTGAATCTAGTTTGTGAGTTTCTAACTCACCTAAAATGAGGCTTACTACATTTATAAGAGGTTAGATTTATTTTAAAGTTATGACTCATTTATGTTAATGACAATTACATGATGTGTTTTTACACAAATCTTAAAACACATTGTTCATCAGGGCATATTTCTCAGCAAGGCCATCGATTATTTTCTCGAACTCATGGAGACTACCTTTCATAATCATGAGATGGAAGCCTAAGTGGAAGGAATAACTTCTCTAGTTCGCTGGGACCAAATGAGCTCCCTCTTGAGGTGCTTAGAGTGCTTTTGATGGAATCTGTCTAATTGCCTGGCAGTGGTGGTTAGGTGTTTTTGGCAATGGTGGTTAGTGTTTTTGGCAATGGTGGTTAGGTGTTTTCTTTTTTATGTTCTGCTTCTGTTTATCTGGTTGCATGTTTTAATCAGCCAAAAAAATATATTAATGGAAATGCTCGAACTGATTTTAGTAAGAGCGAAAACGGAGAAGAGTAGGCGCAGAGGGGGAGACAGTGACGGGGAAAAAGGAAAACAAAGAAGAGTCAAATCAACAAAAGCCGCGAATCATGGACTCAGGCGGCACACTGTCCATGGCAGCATTGCGCGAAAATTGATGCTCAACTCGGTATATACTCTTGGAATCTAGTAGTTAATTATATACGGAGGGGAGGGGAGGGGAGGGGAGGAAATGAGAGAAAAATAAAAATAAAAGAAAAAATAATTTTTTTATTTAATTTTGTAAAAAGTATAAAGAAAAATGAGAGAAAAAAAAAAAGAGATAGATTGATTTAAAATTTATCTCTCATTTTTTTTTTCCTTTTACTTCTTTTTCTCTACCATTCTCTATTAAGTAGAAGTAACTATGAAAATAACATCAAACAATAGTTTCCCTTTTCCTTCCCTTCTTTTTTCTCAAGTTTCAAATACTATAAATATAAGACCTCCTGATATCTTCTTGAAAGCTAATTGTTAAACCCATAGTTATCAAGATCGAATCGATGATTGAACCGATCAAGGCACCAATTCACGGGTTCAATTATGGTTCAATCAGTTCAACCGATTATACAATAAATAAATAATAAAAATAATAGTTAAAAAAATTATCAATGCGTTAAATGACACTTCATTTCATACAATAACTAAAAATAAATATAAAAATAAATACTTTATAAAAAAAATATACAAATAAATAAGTATAGAAACATTCAAGTGGATTTATTTTTCTCTCTAATTTAATATTTTTTAATTTAGTGTTCACTAGTATTTTTATTTTTAAAAGAAATAGCATAAAACTTGATAATAATATATATTATTAAGAAAATAATGTTCATTATTTTTTGCTTATTCTATTTTTTTTCTTTTTTTTTTTTTTATCTGTACCATCATCTTTCTCATCTCTATTTTTCCTATTTTTGGTTTAGTTTATAGTTTAGAAATTTTAATTATTATTTTTGTGATAATTATATCGATATATCTAATTATAATCTGACAACCATATAGAAGTGTAAGTTTAAAATGAGAAAACAAGGTAAAGTAGGAAAGTAAGATTGTGCATTATTTGCCTTGTCCTATTTTTTTGTATTCTCCTCTTTCTTTCTTTTTTTATTTTTTTATTTTTTTTGTTTTTAGTTTAAAGTTTTTACTTTTTTTATTATATTTTTATCAAAAAAACATGTTTGTAAAAAACATATGATTTTAAATCATGCTTAATTTATGCTATCTTGACTTCTTTTTTTTAAAAATCATTCGGTTCTCTAGATACCAACTGGTTCATTGATTTTCTAAAATATTGGCCGGTCCTTCCGGTTCTTACATATTTTTTGTATTTTAATTAAACCGGACCGATTTAGAATTCGATTTTCGATTCAACTTGTTGAACAGACCAATTCGGTCTGATTCTAATAACTATAGTTAAAACTATCTTTGGGTTTCGCAAACGATGATAAATTAAATCTCATATCTCACCCTTTGTTGATATTAGATCCATTTTATCGTCTAGAGTTTAGATGGTTGATGTAAGTGGGTTTTTCAGGAAGATTGGGCCGAACACTCGAGCTAATGCTAATGAGTCCAAACTCGCTGCAAGAAAGAGAAGTCAGAATGGGTTAACCATTTTTTGGCCGATCACACTCCGATGATTTAGTTAGCAAGCTTAATCAAGAGTCGAATGGATGAAAGCTGTGTATACTTGGAGTTAATTGTCCATACCTTGATCTTGAGAACTTCGGTATTTATAGTGTGATCGATGGAGTGTTTTCCCTTTAGTCTATCAAAAGGTCATCATGACCTACTAGGTAGACTTCATCATTTGCCGCCGATTGACCGAAGGCAAACCATGCCTTACTATCGCACCAAAATTCGGCTGATCGAAAGTGCAGGTCGACGTCGCGTGAGGAGCCGCTCACATATTTAATGAGGTTAACTCCGCATTAAATGCTCTGAGACCACTAGTGGTTTGTGCTTACCCTTCGTGGTTTAGGGCCTTGGTCAACAGCCGGCTAGCACGCTAGGCCAGTCCATTTTTTAACATTAATTTGGGCCGTCCTGCAACCCAACTTCAATTATTTTGATTGGGCCTAACCAGTTGGGTTGGGCCATGAGCATTTTAACCCACAATTGCCACCTAGCCCTTGCGTCGCTTTGAATTCCAAACGGCCAGGGGCTGCGTCGGGTCATAATGGTACCCCTTCAAGTATATGGTTGTTTATTCGGTTACCCATCCACGCAGACAGTGGAGATTTAAAGTTGTAATGATGGGGTGCCGTCGAATCGACGGTTGATATGACGATTCAATGGAGCAACATGATTGATGTCGTTTTCCAGTGCACGAACCGACGGCTCGCGTGTGTATAAAAGGATGATGCCATTTTGGATGTTTGGCACTTCATTTTCCTTCATCTCGAGTTCATTACCAATTTCAGCTCACTCTGTTGTAAGTCTCTCTTAGCCCCTATATCTTTCGTTCTTCTCTTTGCTTTTCTTCACATTTTTTACGGTTGTCCCCTGATGGCATCTCATCTTAAAAAAATGTTAGACAGTTCAGCCGTTGCTCCCGCTTTTAGGGCTAGATATGAGATCCTGGATGAGATTGGCTTGGAGCTAGTCAATCCCAGCGATCACCGCATGGGTGAAACTGAGAAGGGAGTCCCATTTCCGATCATCGCCATTATAGAAGGGGGCCTTAGGCTTCCCATGCATCTCTTCCTTCATAAGTTTATCATCAAACAGAAGGTGTCGTCTTCCCAACTGTCGTCAAATGTATATAGGATCATTTTTGGCATGCTCAAGATTAATAGGCACCTGGGTGTGAACCTGGGGCTTGCTGAACTCGAGTACTATTACACACTCTGTAAGGTCGGCAGTAGTTCCAAAGTTTATCTTCGAGTTGTAGAGCAGGCCAGGGAGTTAGTGAAGTGTTTACCCTCCTCCGGAAAGGGCGTTAACGATATCAGGGTTTGGGTGACTGGGCACTGGGAGTTCGGCGACCTTCCTGAGGGTGACAGACCGGCGCTCCGTTGTTCTAGAGTTCCCCTTGAGATAGGTTTGATGCCGGTGTTTTGCCTTATATTCCCACTTTGGTTTTACTATGTTTCTGAATTTGGCAGTGACTTTTTGCAGTAAAGAAGAAGCTGTCGACGGCACGTGACTGGCTTGTTAACTTCGCCGATCTGAAGAAGGCTCTTGACTTCCATGGGGAAGGTAGATTGAGGGACGTCGCTCGGACCACCCACATCTTGTTAAACTATCCTCTCCCCTACTCGATGTTCACTACCAAAACGGGGATCCCACAAAGTGTCCTCGCGAGGTTGGCTAAGGAAGATGAGGAGTGAGACTTCAAGGAAATTTCAGTCGGGATTGCTGTCAAAAGAGCCCGTGCCCCTACAGGAGTAACAGTTATCGTTCCTCCTCTGTCAGAGCCTGTGGTCGAAGAACCATTTGAACACGAAGCCAGCTTTAAGTCGAATAGTTCGACCTCGAGTTCGGCGCCACTTACAATCCCAAACCGCCGAGTCAAATTAGCCGCGAGAACACAAGAATCCACCCCATCTCCAGATGAGGAGGACAAAATGAATCTGAGGGAGATGATGTTTGCCATAGCGGGCAAGCCACTAAAGACTACTGTCATGACCTCTGCTGACCCTTCAGCCGCTGCTCTGGAGATTGCCTCGGCAATGGAGGTAGCCCCTATTCAAAAGAAGCCAGCAACTCTGCAACAGTAGAAAAAGGCGCCTGAGGCTCTCACACCACCTCCAGCTCCTAAGAGACCAAAGGTCGGTGCTGGCAAAGCTACAGTGGAGGAAGTCAGAGAGGTGGTCACTGTTACACCTGATATTTTGGGCCGACCTATGACAACGGCCGATTCGATGATTGACCAACCTAAGGTCGCTTTCGGTGCCATCAAGAGCGTCCTCCAAAAGAAGGATGTCGCCAAGTTGAGTGCGGCAAGTAATACTGGCATCTTCATGGGGGCCTTTCATGATTCTCTCTTGGTAAGTCGGCATGTTCTTTCAATTCGCTATAGATTTCGCTCACATTGTCTTAATGCGAACTTTGTTTTGATGTAGGGTTGTCTAAACTCACTAGAGGTAATAAGCCGCTTTTGAAAACTTGTCGAGGAGCACGAGCACCTTATAGAGGTGCATGCTGGTTTAAAGAAAGAGTGGATCGATGCTAACAAAGATCGAATCACTTTCAAGAAGGAGGCCTAGCAAGCGATTGCCGAACTGATGATGGTGCAGGCGAACTATGAGAAGAGAGATAGGGAAGTTGCTGACCTTCAAAAACAAAATGATATGTAGTCTGTGGAGCTGTACAAGGCCAAGTCGGAGGTTGAGGCACTTCAAGATAAAGTGGCCAGGTTAAAGTTGGATGAAGAGGCCATCATGAAAGGGGCGAGAAAAGGGCCGCTAAAGACCTAGCCATTTGGATGACGGACTTGAGTCGAAGCATCTTCCGAGAGGGCTGGAATGGCGCCCTTATATTTACTAAGGTGGATAAGTTCGCTGTCATCTGGCATCTGTACCCTGACTAATTCGAAACAACTAAGGAGGGTGTTATCGATCCAGCGAAAATGATTGCCAATGCTGAGCATAAGAGACAACTCACCCTGGAGGCTGTTGTTAAAGGTGAAGGGACTCCTGCCAAATTATCCAAGGTTGTAGAGGAGGCTGAGGATAATTCGGCGAAGCCTTCAGTTCAGTTAGGGTAGAAGTCGGCTGAGGATTAGATCTCTCTTTTTTGTAATCAACTTTTGTTTTTATTTTCCTTTTTGTAACGAACTCTTCTGACTTTAATGAAAGACTAGTTTTGCATCTGATGCTTCGCTCTTTTTGACTTGTTTAGAGTTTATAAAATTTCCGATTTTCTTAAGTTGCCCAAGAGCTAGTTTCCAACCAGACCTATGTTTGTGAGTCTTGGATTTTGTGATTTTCGTTGGCCGACCTGTCCAACTTGGACAGGACTAAGCATTAACACTTGGTTTTTATGACTTTCATTGGCCGACCTGTCCAACTTGGATAGGACCAAGTTTTAATACTTGATTTTTGTGACCTTTATTGGCTGACCTGTTCAACTTGGACAAGACCAAGTTTTAACACTTATTTTTTGTGACCTTCATTGGCCGACTTGTCCAACTTGGATAAGACCAAATTTTAACACTTGGTTTTTGGTCCTTTAGTGCTTTGAGTAGATTTGTTTAGATAACTTCATATTCTATTGATCCCATAAAGCTTTACACACTTGTTGAGTTGTTACATCATATAGAAGCCCATACTACTGGTAAAACTTCTTTAGGTTGTTGGCATTCCAAGGTCGGGGTAACTATTTCCCATCTTCGATAGTTTCCAGTTGGTATGCACCAACGCTGACCTGAGATGTCACTCGGTAAGAACCTTCCCAGTTGGGGCTGAGCCTGCCATCCGCTGGGTTTTTTGTTGCCCCCAGCACTTTTCGTAACACTAAGTCCCCTAGAGCAAAGTTTCTTGGATGAACCCGTTTGTTGTAAGAACGTCTTAACTGCTGCTGGTATCTGGTGAGTCTAATCAAGGCAGCTTCCTTGTTTTCTTCAGCAAGATCCAGATCTTTGGCCAGAGTCTGGTCGTTAAGTCCGGTATTGAATGCTACCGATCTGATTGTTGGTAACCCTACCTCTAAAGGTATAACTACTTCCACCCCGTTGGCCAAGGAAAAGGGGGTTTGGTCGATAGATCTTCTCGAGGTGGTTCTATAGGATCACAGGACGCTAGGTAGTTCCTCCACCCATTTCCCTTTAGCGCTCTCCAGCAGTTTCTTAATCCCATTGAGCATAGTCTTGTTTGAAATCTCGGCTTGCCCATTGCACTATGGGTAGGCTGGTGTTGAATAATAATTTCTGATACCAAGTTCTTCACAGAACGACCTGAACATGTTGCCATCAAATTGGGTGCCATTATCTAAGACAAGGGCATGAGGTATGACGAACCTTGTCATTATGCTTTTCCAACTGAATCTCTTAGTGTCGATCTCTTTGATGTTTGACAAAGGCTCCGCCTCCACCCATTTAGTGAAGTAATTCGTTGCTACAATGAGGAACTTCTTATTCCCTAGAGCTCGGGGCAAAGGCCCGACTATGTCCAATCCCTACTGGGAAAAAGGCCATGGGCTGGTTATGGTTGTGAGATCCTCAGCAGGTTGATGTATGATTGGAGAGTACCTTTGACACTTCTCACATTTTAGAACGTACTGGGCTGCGTCTTTTTGCATATAGGGCCACCAATACCCTTGTGAGATAACTAGGTGTCCTACAGATCTGCCACCAATGTGACTTCCACATATTCCCTCATGGATTTCAAATAGGACGCCCTGCACTTTGTCTGGGTGGACACAATGCAAGTAAGGACCCGTGAAAGACCTCCTGTAGAGTTCTTTGCTTGGTGATAGCCAGTATCTGAGGGCTTTATATTTGATCCGTCTAACTTCATTTTTGTCTTCTGGTAGTTCGTCTTTGTCAAGATAGGAGATAATTGGGTCCATCCAGGATGGTCCCAACTGTTCAACAGCCAGAGCTTGTTCTTCCTCATGAAATATGCTCAGTTTGGCTAAGGTCTCCATATTGATTGTTCTTTTTTACCCTGACTTAAGGGTTGTTGCTAGCGTTGCCAAGGCATCGGCATGAAAGTTGTTGTCTCGGTTGATTTGGCGAAGTTTGTAGCTACTGAACTTGGTGAGCAACTGCTTAGCTTTTGCTAGGTATTGCGTCATTCTGTCATTTTGTGCTGCGTATTCTCCCGTAATCTGGTTGACTACTAACAAGGAGTCCGAGTAAATGACAATCTCGGTAATTTTTAGTTCAATGGCTCGGCGTAGTCTGGCGAGCAAGGCCTCGTACTCAGATTCATTGTTTGAGGCGGTGAACTCGAGTTTGATAGCTTGTTCAATTGCCAAACCATCTGGTGTAATAAGCATTGTGCCCGATCCTGCCCCCAGGTCATTAGATGCTCCGTTAACATACAGCTTCCAATGATCAGCATTCTCCTAAAGGTCCAGGGGGAGGTCGTCGTGCTGTTGAGTAAGAGGTGGTGGTTGGTCAGTCCCGGGTGGCAGTTCAACAGAAAACTCAATGATAAAGTCCACAAGCACCTACTGCTTTACTGCCGATCTTAGATGGAACTTGATGTCAAATTCGCCTAACTCCACAGCCCACTTTACCAATCTTCCAGAGAAGTCAGCCTTCCTGAGGAGAGGTTTAAGTTGATGGTTTGTGAGGACATTGATGGTATGAGCTCTGAAGTAGTGTACCAATTTGCGAGATGCCACTATTAGTGTGAGTGCTAATTTTTCCAATGGTAAGTACCTACTTTCTGCCCCCAGGAGAGTTTTGCTGACATAATAGACAAGCAACTGTTACCGATCTTGTTGCTTAAGCAGTGTAAGCACCCCATTTTTTTGACCGCTCGACAGTCTACACTCCGTCCAGACTTGTTTTCAAGTCATTTTGGGCATATTCCTATCGAATCCAATTCCCTAGGTCCAGATTTCATCTTTCCATCGCTTCGTGGGCCTATCAGGCCCAAACAGAGGCAAAATGACCAAAATGCCCTTAGGGGCATTGTCCTTTCTTATTCCAATTCCAATCCCTCTCTCGAGACAGTTTATTCCTCGAGACGGTCCGAGTAGCAAAACTACTCACAAAACCGTCAGAGTGGCGGAAACGCTCACAAAACCGTCAGAGTGGCGGAAACACTCACAAAACCGTCAGAGTGGCGGAAACACTCACCAAACCGTCAGAGTGGCAGAAACACTCACACTGTTAGAGTGGCGGAAACACTCAAAACCCAGGCACATCTCTTCGGAGTCAGTAAGACCCCTTTCCAATCCCTCTCTCAAGACAGTTTATTCCTCGAGACGGTCCGAGTAGCAAAACTACTCACAAAACCGTTAGAGTAGCGGAAATACTCACAGAGCCGTTAGAGTAGCGGAAATACTCAACCGTTAGAGTAGCGGAAATACTCACAGAGCCGGTAGAGTAGCGGAAATACTTAATCCCGTCCGAGTAGCGAAAATACTCACAAATCATCAACCCGTCCGAGTAGCGGAAATACTCACACCGTTAGAGTGATGGAAACACTGAAAACCTAGGTCAACACCCGTGTCTGTTAGCTTACTCCGGTGAAAAATGACCAAATTACCCTTTGGACCTTTTCTGGTCAAGATGACCATTTTGCCCCTAGGCATCCGAACGCCCCGAGAACCACACCGGCTCTGGGTATCAAACCGGTAATGTCCCGAGAATACTTTTTATAGTGTTCTCAACCTCCCTTTACCTTTCCGGACCATTCCGAGTTAGTTCCGACCAACCCGGTGCAAAATGACCGTTTTGCCCTTGGAGGGCCGGTCTCCTTCTTCGACCACACCGGCTCTGGGTATCAAACCGGTAATGTCCTGAGAATACTTTTTATAGTGTTCTCGACCTTCCTTTACCTTTTCGGACCATTCCGAGTCAGTTCCGGCAAACCCGGTACAAAATGACCGTTTTGCCCCTGGTGGGCCGGTCTCTATTTCCGATCACGTCGGCTCTGGGTATCAAACCGGCAACCTCTGGGAACATTCTAAATAATGTTTCCAGATCCCAAGTCTTCTTCCGGGACAGTTTGAGTCTGTCCCGGCAGTTTTTCGGTCCGGTTGACCGTTTTGCCTCTAAAGGCTCGGTCAACCTTTCCGACACATCCAATCCTCACTTTTCAAGTCAAATACCTCCAGGACACTATTTTAAGTGTTCCTGCTCCTTTCTGGCCTCCCGGGTTATTCCCGGCTCTTTCAAATCATTCCCGGACTTTCCGGAGTCACTCCTAGTAAAGCTAGGCTAAAGTTTACATGGTAGTCACTAGTACAGGCGCCCAAATCTAGTCAAAGATACGTTGCTTGCCGACCTTAATTGTTTCCTAAATGGCTGGCGCCAAGCCAAAAAATGGCCTGGCGCCACTCCTAGTGGTGCCAGTATAAATTTTGCCCTGGCGCCACTGCAACAGGCGCCAGGCTTGTCCTCCCTCTATAAATACAGAGCCTCGTTCAACGTGAAAGGGGTCTGCAAACTTAACCTAGAAATCACACAATTCGATACACAGAGCTCGAGCACCTCCAAAAACCCTAGCCTCCCTAGGTTTTCCAAACCCTAGCCACTATACACAAACCCTAGCCTCCTATACACTCATACACACCCCTATACACTCATACACTAGCCTTCAACCACTCTCTCAAGACTTGAAGAGCAGCCATTCAAAGCTTGAAGACAATCCTTGAAGACTGAGGGTGAAGATCAAGACCAAAGACCGAAGACCGAAGACTGCACGGCGCGCAAAATAAACAAGAAACAAGGTAGGCTTTCTATTTAAATTTCCGCACTTCCCCCCTCTCTCTTCTCTCTCCAACCCACTTGGGTTTTCTCTATTTTAATCCCCCATCTCTTTCCCCACTTTCTTTGCATGCTCGAAACAAGGGGATTCCCGGTCCATGTGTAGGATTGGACTATTGGAGAGTCACCGTGTCGGGGGCTTTCTTCTAGTCTAACCAAAGACCACGTGGGTCCGGCCCCCTTGATTATGTGGTGAAGCCTTAACCTTGTATGTTCACGACCCCAAATTGCATTATGCATATCATAATCTTGCATCTTTCAAAACTCGTTTTCAAAGTTGTTTTCAAAACTGTTTTCAAACTTGTTTTTCAAAATTGCATCAAAATCTCTTTTTCAAAAACTTGTTTTCAAAACCACAATTCTAGGGTGATTCTAGCCTTTCCATGGCTAGGGTTGCTTTAGGAAAGTGTCATATTAAAAGTGACCATTTGGTCTATATTTTCAAACCTTGTTTTCAAAACCATTTTCTTAAAAGTGGTTCTAGCCCTCTTATGGCTAGAATCGCTTTAGGAAAGTGAGATGTTTTTATACTTTCCTAAAACTCTCCTCTCTAAAATTGTTTTCAAAAAACTCCCTTCCAAAATCTATTTTTCAAAATTCCCTTTTTCAAACTTTCCAAAACTCCTCTTTAAAAAATCTCTTTCTAAGAACACTCCCTAAATTCACCTTCCTAAAAACTCTCTCCAACAACCTCTTCCAAAAATCTTTCTAAAAAACTCTCTTTCCAAAATCTTCCTTCTAGAAATTCCCCTTTAG
Source organism: Euryodendron excelsum (assembly GCA_033060915.1). Lineage (NCBI taxonomy): Eukaryota > Viridiplantae > Streptophyta > Magnoliopsida > Ericales > Pentaphylacaceae > Euryodendron > Euryodendron excelsum. Next base: position 11,509,484 of record CM065390.1, on the reverse strand, counting down.
GATTTCCCTTCTAAAATCTACGTCTCTAAAAACATGCTTTCCAAAAACTCCCTCTCTTTAAAATCTCTTTCCAAAAACTCTCTTCAAATTTACTTTCCAAAAACTTTTCCCTCTAGAAACTTCTCCTTAGGATTCCCTTCTAGAAAACTTTCGTGTCCAAAAACGCACTTTCCAAAAACTCTTTCCTTAGAGCCTAAGTCAATCCCTAGAACCCACAATTAGGAAACCCTAAATTTTCTTTCCAAAAACATGATTTTCAAACTTTGCCCCAAACCTAGGTTTTCAAAACCCCTTATTTTCACATTCGAACGATACATATTTCCAAAACCTATTTTCTACGTTAAAACTACGATTTTCTAAAGCTAGGGTTTCTAGAATCTCCCTTTCCAAATCCTATCTTCCCTTTAGGAAACCAAATCCAATCTCCCCGTTTAGGAAACTAGATCCCGTCTTCCGTTTTTGGAAACAAAATCAAATCTTTTCTTTTAGAAACCAAATCCAATCCCTTCTTAGTCCAAACCTTTCCTAATTCAATTCCTTCCTAAACCATAAGTTTCCTAAACCTAAACTTTAAACCTTTCCTTAAGTTTCAAAATCCAATTCTTTTCTAATTCAAATCCTTCCCAAACTTCTACTTTCCTAAATCTTAAGTTTCCAAAACTTGAACATAAAAATCTTTCTTAATTCAACCATTTCCTAATTCTACCCTCCTTTCAAATCTTAACTTTTCAAATCTAAGTTTTCAAACTCTTCCTAAACTCAAGCCTTTCCTAATTTCAAGACTTTCTAAAATTTAAATTCTAAAACTTTCTAAATCCTAAACTTTCTAAATTTCAAATCTTTCTAAAATTCTAAGCTTCCTAAATTTGAAACTTTCTTAAGTTGAATCTTTCTAAACCTAAATCTTTCCAAATTCTAAACTTTCCAAAACTTTAAAATCTTTTCAAATCTAAAACTTTTCTAAATTCAAAACTTTCTTAATTCAAGACTTTCTTAAGTTGAAAACTTTCTTAATTCAAACATTTCCTAAACTGAAAACTTTCCTTTTTCAAACTTTTCCAAAACGAAACTTTCGTATTTTCAAAACTTGTTTTCAAAACTTTCCAAAATCAAAACTTCCCTTTTTCAAACATTTCTAAATTCAAAATTTTCTTAATTCAAAACTTTCCTAATTTCAAAACTTTCTTAATTTCGAAACTCTCCTAATTTGAAAACTTTCCTAATTTAAAACTTTCCTAATTTAAAACTTTCCTAAGTTGAAACTTTCCTAAACCAAAACTTTCCTAATTCACAACTCGGAACTTTCCAAAAATGAAACTTTCCAAGTTCGAAACTTTCCTAAATCGGGCCTTTCCTAATTCAAACCTTTCCTAAATCCAATCTTTCTTAAATTCTCAAGTCTTTCCTAGGTCTCCTACCTTTTCCTAAGTCTAGGTTTCCTAAACCTCCATCTTTCCAAAACCAAGTCTTTCCAAAATCAATCTTTTCAAATCAAAGTCCAATCTTTCCAATTTCAATTTTCAATCTCCTTTTCTAATCTCAAATCAAATCCAATTTTCAATTCAATCTCTTTCTTCCAATCCAATCTCTCTCTTCAAATCAATCCCTTTTCAATCGGACTCCGGTCTGAACTACGACTGACCTGATTCCCTCAAAGGGATACGTAGGCAACCTTCATAGGTGCGGTCACAACACTTTTCAAACTTTCAATTCCACCCTCATGGGTGTGGTTTTCAAAATCTTTTCAAATCTAAAATTCCAATTTCAACTTTTTTTTTATTTTCAAATCCCTATTTCCAAATTTTTGAACTTTCCAATTTCAAATTCTATCTCTTCAAATCAATTTCTTTTCAACCTTATTTCCAAATCTGTTTTTCAATTTTCTCTTATTTTGCGCTTGCATATCATGCATCATGTTAGTTTATAAACATTGTTTTCTAAAGTGAATAGGGTTGAACTATGGTTAGTTAAAGACTTTCATAGGTGAATCTAGGGTAGATTGACATGTAGGTACCGAAAGGGCGGGGTAGGGTGATAGCTTAGTGCGTCTTCCCTACACGTAACCAACCTCCGAACCTAGATCACTGTTTTCAAAGACCAAAAAGGAGTCATTTTTCTAAAAAGGGCTAAATGTTTTCCAAAGGTTGCCAAACAACCTGTTTTCCTAAAAACCCTCTCTTGAGGAGATATTTTCAAAATTGTTTTTTCCAAAAACCCTAAGTGTAGTCTTCGGATTATTCTTAGTTTTTAGGTGACCTAACTCACCTTAATTAAGTTAGGTGGCGACTCCAAATCTTTTTCAAAAGCCCTTTATTCAAACCAATTTTTTCAATTCAAACCTAGTCGCACTCATTCTTTTAGGAGGGTGAGTTCTAACGAGAGAGTACAACATTTTTCCCGCTTGTGTGAGTATTCCTCGAGTGCGAAAAATCTGGGCGCGACAAGCTGCATGGCGCTGATTGCATGCTCTGACACCGCAAGGTAAAGAAAGAGTTCTTCGTGCTTGAGGGCTTGGTCACATTCTGAAGCTTACTTGAATTGTTCACGTTTTTTGAGAAGCTGGAAGAATAGTCGGCACTTATCCGAAGACCGACTGATGAACCTATTGAGTGATGTTACCATTCCAGTCAACTTCTGTACTTCCTTAGCATTCTTTGGGCCTTGAACGCTCTGGATCACGCTAATCTGTCGTGGGTCTACCTCAATGCCCTGATGTGTGACTAAGAACCCTCAGAATTTTCCCGAGCTGACTTTGAAGACGCATATCGAGGCATTTAATCTCATTTTGTACTACTTCAAGATGCTGAATACTCCTTTTAGATCTTCTATATGCGAGTTGCTGACTTTGCTCTTCACTACCATATCATCGATGTAGACCTCCACAATGTCGCTGATATGGTCTTTGAACATTTTGGTGACCAATCGCTGGTAGGTAGCCCCGGTGTCCTTCAGACCAAAGAACATTACTTTGTTATAAAATATACCCCTCGGAGTGATGAAGGTCGTCTTCTCCTGATCATCTAGATGGAGGAGAATCTGGTGATACCCCTGGTAAGCATCCAAGAAGCTTATCCTCCCAAAACTAGCTGTTGCATCCACAAACTGGTCGATCTTAGGGAAGGGGAAAGGGTCCTTGGGGCATGCTTTGTTCAGATCAGTGAAGTTGACACAGACCCTCCATTTGTCGTCCTTCTTCTTCACCACCACTATGTTTGAAAGCCAGCTCGGGTAGTGGACTTCCCGAATTGCCCCAGCTTCCAAAAGGTTTTTGGGTTCTTTAATAATGGAGTCCATATGCTGTGTTGCCGTCTGTGGGGTTGTATCTGCATGACTTCCCTCAAGTGCACAGCCTTTTGTATCTCAGCTCGATATCTATATGGGTCGACTGTTTCTGACTCAGCCGAACCATGCAGCATATTGATTACTCAAACCGGTCTTGCTTCAATCTCCTTTTCTGGGATAATTTCAGTTCATGGTTGCTCGGCCTCATTCTTTGTCTTGTCCCGATTAATGTATTGGTCGAGATGGCCAGCCTTGGCTAAATTTTTCAAGTGGCTCTTGAGATGCCGACACTGTTCCGTTTTATGCCCCTTCACCCGGTGGTAGGAGTAGAACCTCTTTTGGTCTCGGGACACTGGGTCCCCTCCCAACTTTGGGGGCCATTTGAAAAAAATTTTGTCACGAATCTGGGGTAAGATTTTATAGATGTGATCATTAAAGATTGTGTAGATCCCATCATTCGCCTTTCTACCCTGGTTATTGTCTTCTTGTCGAGGTTTCCTGGTTTCCCTTTTGTTTGTCTTCTCGGCAACAATGCCGACCTTAGCTGGACTCGGCTGAGCCACATCTTCATCTAATCGGGTTTAACACTCGATTCTTAACATTAATTCCTGTACGGTCAGGGCCGACTTCTTCATTAAGGATTGCCGCAAATGACGCTCCCTAGGCAGGTCGATTTTGAATTGAGTCACGGCTAGTTGCTCGCTGCACTCATCAATCTCGTTGTAAGCCTCCTAGTAGCGTTGTATGTATGCCCACAATCTTTCTCCCTCATTTTTCCATAAGGTTAGTAGGAAATTGACTTTCTTAAGTTGCATGCTGTTAGCTATGAAATGAGCAGCAAATAGCTCGGCAAGTTGCCTCCAGTTTGGCATTGACCTGGACGGCAACTTGTCGAACTAGTGTAAGTCTACGTCTCCCAAGCTAGAGGGAAAGATTCGACACATCAATATTTGATCACCACACCATTGCACCATCATTTGCTTATAATACCAAACATGATTAACTGGGTTAGCCTTTCCATCATACAGAGTGAATTTTGGTGGGGTGAACTTTCGAGGAAGTTGGTAGGACTCAATCTCATTTGTGAACGGTGTGAATGAAATCTAGTCCAAGGCCTTTTTGATCAGGTAATGGGTTGTGTGGTCTTTAGTATGCTGCTTCTTATCCTCCAGTTTTTATTGAACCACTTTCCCCAGTCTTTGTGCTACCGACTAGCCTCCATTCGATCATCGTTCTACAGAGTCTTGCTCCTTTTTCGTCGCCTGTCTGCTCGCTTGTCCTTCCAGCGCCCGGTGCTAGAGGTGTAACTTCCTCTTCTTCGTGGTGCTAGGGCATCTCTGCTTTTGGCATCTCAGCTGTTTGCAATTCTTTCATGGTCTGGGGACCCTTCTTTGTCATGCCTATCTCTTTTAGAGATTGCTTCCCTCATGACCCGAACTTGAGAAGTGAGGTAGGCTATCTCTTCCCCGCGTCGCAGAATTTCTCTTTTAGCCGAACTGAGCGTATTGTTGCTCGGGACGCATCCACTAGAGAGTGATGGGGCAAGGCCCTGGTGGCGGTCTCTGCGAAAATTTTGCTCCCTAACGTAGCCTGGTTTCTCCGCAATCCATCTCGTGCTTCCTGATGGCTCCTAGCAGTGGTCTATATTTTCGATCTTATCACTTCACCTCAGTGTGAATTCATTGGGGTAGATTGGCAATGTGCTGAATTGGTGTGGTCCATTCTAGAGGGAGCCTCGTCGCTTTGCTCATTACGTTTTTCTCCTTTTCTTCTTTAATTGTTTGAACTCACGGTTGCCTTAGCCTTCCCACAGACAGTGCCAATTGTAAGTGGGTTTTTCAGGAAGGCTAGGCTAAACACTGAAGCCAATGCTAATGTGCCCAAACTCGCTCCAAGAAAAAGAAGTTAGAATGGGTTGACCTTTTTTGGGCTGATCACACTTCGATAATTAAGTTAGCAAGCTTAATCAAGAGTGGAATGAATGAAAGCTGTGTATACTTGGAGTTAATTGTCCATACCTTGATCTTGAGAACTTCAGTATTTATAGTGTGATCGATGGAGTGTTTTCCCTTTGGTCTAGTAGAATGTCATCATGACCTGCTGGATAGACTTCATCATTTGCCGCCGACTGACCGAATGCAAACCATGCCTTACCGTCGCACCAAAATTCGGCTGATCGGACTTGCAGGTCGACGTCGCATGGGGAGCCGCTCGCGCATTTAATGAGGGTAAACTCTGCATTAAATACTCTGAGACCACTAGCGGTTTGGGCTTGCCCTTCGCGGTTTAGGGCCCTAGTCGGCAGCCAGCTAGCAAGCTGAGCCAGTCCATTTTTTAGCATTAATTTGGGCCGGCCCGTAGCCCAGTTTCAATTATTTTGATTGTGCCTAACCATTTGGGTTAGGCCATGAGCATTTTAACCCACAGTTGATATTAGATCTATTTTGCTCGTGAGTTTGCAGGTTTATGCTATTAAGAACCAATTCTTTGACTCCCTTAATGCATTTGAGCTCCCTTGTGCTATGTTGAGTTCTGTTTAGAAGGGCTTAGTGCAATTTTTCTTTTTTCTTTGTTGTCTTCGGCTGCTCTCTATGTTTTCTTTGTGTTTTTTTTGTTGTATCTTCTTGTATTTGACCTAGCAAAAAGAAGAAAAAAAACTAGGAAATGGGTTGATACTTGACTGTGGAGGTGGACATTTATCGGGTAGGACCTACACTAAAAATAGTCCTTATCAGATTTATAATTAAATCGCAAACCTATCCAAAATAAAAAGTATACGCCCAAGTCCACCCATTAAACCTAGAAGTGAGATTTTTGGGAAGGCTTTTCGATCACTCGAACCAATATTAAAGAGCACCAACTCGTTATAAGGAGACAGAGAAGTTAAAATGGGTCGATTCTCTTTGAGCCGATCACATTTCGACGATTAAGTTAGCAATCTTAATCGAGAATCAAATGAATAAAGACAGTGTATGCGTGAAATCAATTGTCCATACCTTGCTTCTTGGAGCTTCGATATTTATAGTGTAATCGATGGAGTGTTAACCCTTGTGTCTACCTTAGGGTCATTATAACCTATCTCGTAGACCACATCATTCATCGCCGACTGATTGGACATGGGTCCAGCTTTACCGCCGTGTCAGAATCTGGCTGATCGGACGTGAGTGTGAACGTCGCATGGTGAGCCACTGCCGCATTAAATGCCACTCATCTTCATATTAAATGTTGAGATCAGAGCATTAAATGCTCTGATTATACTTGTGAGTTGGGCTCACCGCGTTTGGCTTGGGCCCAAGGTCGGCACCAGGTCAGCAATGCGGGCCTGACTGCATTGTTGACTACTTGGGCTGACCCGTAGCCCAACTTCATTCGCTTGATTTTTATAGGCCTGACCAGGTGGACTAGGTCAGAATTCTTTAACCCACAATTGCCCCCAACCCTTGTGCCCTTTTTGACTCCTCGAAGGGTCAAGGGCTGCGTTGGGTCATTATGACGCTCCTTCAAGCGCGCTACCGTTTCAGCAGTTATTTGGCCATGTGGACGGCACAGATTTAAAGCCGCAGTGATGAGACATCAGGGCATTGATAGCCGATGTGACAGTCCGCCGTGATGACGTGATTGTTACCGTTTCGCGCAAATGAACCGGTGGCACGGGCAAGTATAAAGGAGGGTGCCCTTTTTAGTAACGGGCACTTGTTTACTTCGTCTTCTTGTCTAAGAGTGTCCCTCGCTAACCTCCTCCACTGTAAATCCTTTCTGCGCTCATCTTTCTCTTGTAAAATTTTTTCTTCGACGGTTGTCCCTTGATGGCAGAACGTCTGAGAAAGTTGGTAGAGAGTCCAACGACAATTGCCGCCTTTAAGGCAAGATATGAGACCCCCGATCAAATCAGCCTAAAGTTGGTAGAATCCAATGATTTTCGTATGAAAGAGACCGAGAAGGGAATGCCCTTCTCGGTTATCACCATCGTTGAGGGAGTTCTTAGGTTTTCCTTACATCACCTCTTTCAGAAGTTCATTGTCCGCTGTAAGGTAGCACCCTCCTAACTCTCGTCAAATGTATATAGAATAGTTTTTGGGATGCTTAAGTTTAGCCAGCGCCTGGGTGTGAACCCGGGGCTTGTCGAGCTCAACCACGACTATATACTTTGTAGAGTGAGGGGCGAGAGTTTAAAAGTGTATCTTCGGGCTACTGATAAAAGTAAGGAGATAGTGAAGTGTCTGTCGTCCTTCGAGAAAGGCATAGACGACGTTAGGATTTGGGTATCTTGCCCTTTGGAGTTTAGCGACCTTCTTTCGGGTGAAAAACTGACAGGATAGTGCCCTAGATTTCCTTAGGAAATAGGTTCAATGTAGACTTGTGATTAATTTCCTCCATCTATTTTATTTTATTTCTAACCTCATCTTTACTATTCTTGCAATCGCGATAAAGATGACGAGAGATATCGCCTGGGGATTAATTTTGTTAATCTGAAGAAGGTCTTGGACTTTCGCGGTCAGGGCAAGTTGAGAGACCTTACACAAACTCCTTATATCCTATTGAACTACTCGCTGCGCTACTCATCGTTTACAGCAAAAATAGGGATCCTGCTGAGCGTCCTTGCGACATTGGCCGAGCAGGGTATGAAGGGGGATTTTGAAGAGATCCCTGTTGGTGTTGCCATCGAGAGGGCATATGCCGCCAGGCAAATCACTGTTGCTACTCCACCTCCATCTATTTCTATTGCAGAGGAGCAGCGGATTCTCAAACTTTGGTCTAGTTCAAACAGCTCGGCATCAACATCGGAGCCTTTAACCGTGCCCGACCGCCATGTCAGGCTAAGCCAGAAGGAGCAGAGGGCAACCCCATCTCCTGATGAACACAACGAGATGAATCTTAAGGAGATGATGTTTGTCGCGGCGGGGAAGCCACTAAAAAAGGTTGACACAGAAGCTACCGATCCCCCGACCATCGATTTGGAGACTTTCCTGATCGAGGATGTGGCACCTCTGCATAAGAAGCTGAGCACTCGGCTTCAGAAAAAGAAAGCCCCTGAGGCAGCCACCTAACCGCCGACCCCAAAGAAGGTAAAGGTTGGCTTCAAAGGTGCCGCTGAAGATTCGGCTAAAGCCAAGATGGTGACCATCATTCTGAACACTCTAGGTCAGCACATGACTGTTGACTCCATGATTGACCAAGCCAAGGTGGCATTAGGTGTTCTCCACAGCCCCCTGCTGAAGAAGGACGTCATAAAGCTGGGAAGTGCCAATGATTTGATTGTTTTCATGGGCGCCTTCCATGACTCTCTTCTGGTATTTAGTTCTTTCTTATCCCTTCAACTTTGTTCTTAATTGTTTTGGCTTCTCATTTAAACGTGTTATCTTATTATGTAAGGCTGCCTTAATGTTATGGAGGCGATGAACTGCTTTTAGTCCCTTGTCGAGCAATACCAACAGTTAGTCGAGGAGCATGCTGGTCTGAAGAAGGAGTGACTCGACACTAGTGAGGAGAGACTGCTATAGAAAAAGAAGACAGAGGAGGCCATGGCGAAGTTTCTTAGTCACTGTCGATTTGAGAAGAGGGACAAGGAGGCCAACGCTCTGTTGGAAAAGAATGAGGTGCAGTCTGTGGAGCTATTCAAGGCCAAAGCCGAGATTGAAGCATTACAGGCTGAAGTAGCCAAACTGAAGGCAAAAGAAGAGTTGATCATGCAAAAGGGTGCTAATCGGGTAGCCAGGGATCTTGCTATTCAAATGACGGACTTGAGCAGGACAATCTTGCGAGAGGCTTGGAACGGTGCCCTTCTATTCGCCAAGGTGGAGAAGTCCTCTAACATGTGGAAGCTATACCCTAACTACTTTGACATGACGGAGGACGACTCTGTTGACCCTGAGAAGGTGGTTGCCAACTCCGAACAGAAGAGAAAGCTTGCTCAAGAGGCCAAATCTGTCACTGAACTGCCAAAGGTCACAAACGAAGCTTCTAGAGACAAATCGGCTGAGCCCACTGAAAAGTTGGTGGAGACCATCAATGATAATTAGTCTTTTGTACTATTTTCTTGTTTTTCTTTTTGTAATCAATCATTTCAAATTAATACAAGTCCTTTTTGCTGTACTGAGTCTACCTTCAATTTTGCCATTTTATCAGAGTTTATAATCTTGCCGATCTGAATGAGTTAGGCAGAACCAAGTTCGGATTTTGGTTTTTGCTTGTGCATAGAGCTTTGGCCTGCCCTACTCGGGTAGGACTAATTCTAAGCGTTTTTAATTTGATCTTTGTTTTAAAGTTTGTGACCTTCATTGGCAGACTTGTCCAACTTGGACAAGACCAAGTTTTTACACTTGGTTTTTTGTAACCTTCATTGGCCGACCTGTCCAAGTTGGACATGACTAAGTTTTTACATTTGGTTTTTGTTTTTGTCTTCCTTTAGTGCTTTGTATTTTGGAGTAGCATCAGATGAGTAAATTTGTTTGAAAGACTTCAAATTTTATTGATTATATGCAACTTCGAAAAGACCAAACATTGCTGAGTAGATACATTATACTGTAAGCACCCCATTTTTGACCGCTCGACAGTCTACACTCCGTCTAGACTTGTTTTCAAGTCATTGTGGGCACAGTCCAATCGAAACCAATTCTCTAGGTTCAAATTCCGTCTTTCCATCGCTTCGCGGGCCTGTCAGGCCCAAATGGAGGCAAAATGACCAAAATGCCCTTAGGGGCATTGTCCTTTCTTATTCCAATTCCAATCCCTCTCTCGAGACAGTTTATTTCTCGAGACGGTCCGAGTAGCAAAACTACTCACAAAGCCGTTAGAGTAGCGGAAATACTCACAAATAGGTCGATATAGGAAATTGGCAACAAACCCCTGTGTCATGACGACCGCCGTTAAAGTGGCGGAAACACTCAAAACCCAGGCGTGTCTCCTCGGAGACGGTAAGACCCCTTTCCAATCCCACTCTCGAGATAGTTTATTCCTCGAGACGGTTCCAATCCAGTCACGTCTCTTCAGAGACGGTAAGACCCCTTTCCAATCCCTCTCTCGAGACAGTTTATTCCTCGAGATGGTTCCAATCCAGGCACGTCTCTTCGGAGATGGTAAGACCCCTTTCCAATCCCTCTCTCGAGACAGTTTATTCCTCGAGACGGTTCGAGTAGCGAAACTACTCACAAAACCGTTAGAGTAGCGGAAATACTCACAAAACCGTTAGAGTAGTGGAAATACTCACAAATAGGTCGATATAGGGAATTGGTAACAAATCCCTATGTCACGATGACTGCCGTTAGAGTGGTGGAAACACTCAAAACCCAGGTCAACACTAGTGTCTGTTAGCCCGCTTCGGTGAAAAATGACCAAACTACCCTTAGGACCTTTTCCGAGACTTTCCGGTCAAGATGACCATTTTGCCCCTAGGCATCCGAATGCCCCGGGAACCACACCGGCTTTGGGTATCAAATCGATAACCTCCTGAGACTACTTTTTATAGTATTCTCAACCTTCTTTTATCTTTCTAGATCATTCCAAGTCAGTTCCGGCCAACCCGGTACAAAATGACCGTTTTGCCCCTGGTGGGCCGATCTCCTTTTCCGACCACACCGGCTCTGGGTATTAAACCGGTAACCTCCTGAGACTACTTTTTATAGTGTTCTCAACCTCTCCATACCTTTCTGGATCATTCTGATTTAGTTCCGGCCAACCCGGTGCGAAATGACCATTTTGCCCCTAGTGGGCCGGTCTCCTTTTCCGACCACGCTGGCTCTGGAAATCAAACCAGCAACCTCTGGGAACATTCTGAATAATGTTTCCAGATCCCAAGTCTTCTTCCGAAACAGTCCGAGTCTGTCCCGGCAGTTTTCCGGTCCGATTGACCGTTTTGCTCCTAAAGGCCCAATCAACCTTTCTGACCCACCTTATCTTCATTTTTCAAGTCAAATACCTCCAGGACACTATTTTAAGTGTTCCTACTCCTTTCCGGCCTTCCGGGTCATTTCTGACTCCTCCAAATCATTCCCGGACTTTTCGGAGTCACTTCTAGTGAAGCCAGGCTAAAAATTGCATGGTAGTCACTAGTACAGGTGCCCAAATCTAGTCAAAGATACGTTGCTTGCCGACTTATAAAGTTTCCTAAGTGGCTGGCGCCACTAGTAGTGGCGCCAAACCAAGAATTAGCCTGGCGCCACTTCTAGTGGCGCCAAAAGAAATTTTGCCATGGCGCCACTGCAACAGGCGCCAGGCTTGTCCAGCTTCTATAAATACAGAGTCTCATTCAATGTGAAAAGGGTCTTCAAAATTAACCTAAAAATCCCATATTTCGATATACAAAGCTCGAGCACCTCCAAAACCCTAGTTTCCTTAAGTTTCCCAAACCCTAGCCACCCTACACAAACCCTCGCGTCCTATACACTCATACACACCCCCATACACTCATACACTAGCCTTCAACCATCATTTGAAGACTTGTAGAGCTGCCATCCAAAGCTTGAAGACAACTCTTGAAGATTGAAGACGAAGATCAAGACGAAGACCGAAGACCGAAGACTGCACGGCGCGCAAAATAAACAAGACATACGATAGGCTCCCTATTTAAATTTTCGCACTTCCCCCCTCTCTCTTCTCTCTCCTAACCCCCTTGGGTTTTCTCTATTTTAATCCCCCATCTCTTTCCCTCCCTTTCTTTGCATGCTTGAAACAAGGGGATTCCCGGTCCATGTGTAGGATTGGACTATTGGAGAGTCACCGTGTTGGGGGCTTTCTTCTAGTCTAACCAGAGACCACGTGGGTCCGGCCCCCTTGATTATGTGGTAAAGCCTTAACCTTGTATGTTTACGACCCCAAATTGCATTGTGCATATCATAGTCTTGCATCTTCCAAAATCCGTTTTCAAAGTTGTTTTCAAAATCGTTTTCAAACTTGTTTTCAAAATTGCATCAAAATCTCTTTTTCAAAAACTTGTTTTCAAAACTACAATTCTAGGGTGATTCTAGCCTTTCCATGGCTAGGGTTGCTTTAGAAAAGTGTTACATTAAAAGTGACATTTTTGATCTATATTTTCAAATCTTATTGTTTTTCAAAACCACTTTCTTAAAGTGTTTCTAGCCCTTTTATGGTTAGAATCGCTTTAGGAAAGTGAGACATTTTCATACTTTCCAAAAAACTCTCTCTCTTAAAAAATCTCTTCCTAAAAATCTCTTTTTCAACATACTTTCCTAAAACTCTCCTCTTCAAAATTGTTTTCAAAAACTCCCTTCCAAAATCTATTTTTCAAACTTTCTTTTTCAACTCCTCTCCAAAATCTTTTCCTCAAAATTCACTTTCTAAAAACACTCCCTAGATTCACCTTCTTAAAAACTCTCTCCAAAACCTTTCTAAAAAACTCTCTTTCCAAAATCTTCCTTCTAGAAATTTCCTCTCTAGGATTTTCCTTCTAAAATCTACGTTTCTAAAAACACACTTTCCAAAACTCCTTCTCTTTAAAATCTTTTTCCAAAAACTCCCTCTTCAAATTCACTTTCCAAAAGTCCCTCCCTAGGATTCCCTTCTAGAAAACCTTTGTTTCCAAAAACGCACTTTCCAAAAACTCTTTCCTTAGAATCTAAGTCAAGCCCTAGAACCCACAATTAGGAAACCCTAATTTTCTTTCCAAAAACATGGTTTTCAAACTTTGCCCCAAACCTAGATTTCCAAAACCTCTTGTTTTCACATCCAAACGACACACGTTTCCAAAACCTCTTTTCTACGTCAAAACTATAATTTTCCAAATCTAGGGTTTCTAGAATCTCCTTTTCCAAATCCTTGCCAAATCCTATCTTCCCTTTAGGGAACCAAATCCAATCTCCCCGTTTAGGAAACTAGATGCTATCCTCCGTTTTTGGAAACAAAATCAAACCTTCTCTTTTCAAAACAAAATCCAATCCCTTCCTAATCCAAACCTCTCTTAATTCAATTCCTTCCTAAACCATAAGTTTCCTAAACCTAAACTTTAAATCTTTCTTTAAATTTTAAAATCCAAATCTTTCCTAATTCAAATCCTCCCTAAACTTCCACTTTACTAAATCTTAAGTTTCCAAAACTTGAACATAAAAATCTTTCCTAAAATTCTAAAATTCAACCCTTTCCTAATTTAACCCCCTTTCTAAATCTTAACTTTCCGAATTCAAGTTTTCAAAACCTTTCCTAAATTCAAGCCTTTCTTAATTTCAAGACTTTCTAAAATCCAAACTCTAAAACTTTCTAAATCTTAAACTTTTCAAATTTCAAATCTTTCCAAATTTTAAAAATTTCTAAACTCAAGATTTTCCAATTTTCAAAACTTCCCTTTTTCAAAACATTCCAAAATTCAAAACTTTCTTAACTTGAAATTTTCTAAATTCTAATCCTTTCTTAAACGAAACTTTTTCTAATTCAAAACATTTCTAAATTCAATACTTTCCTATTTCAAAACTTTCCTAAAGTGAAAACTTTCCTAATTTCAAAACCTTTCCTAATTCTGAAACCTTCCTAAAACAACACTTTCCTAAGTTGAAACTTCTCTTAATTCAAAACATTTCTAAATTCAATACTTTCCCATTTCAAAACTTTCCTAAAGTTGAAAACTTTCTTAAGCCTAGAACTTTCCTAATTTCAAAACTTTCCAAAAATAAAACTTTCCTAATTTGGAACTTTCCTAAATCGAACCTTTCCTAATTCGAACCTTTCCTAAATCCAATCTTTCTTAAACTCTTGAGTCTTTCATAAGTCTCATCTTTCTTAAGTCTAGGTTTCTTAAACCTTATCTTTCCAAAACCAAGTCTTTCCAAAATCAATCTTTCCAAAGCAAGTCCAATCTTCTCAATTTCAATTTCCAATCTCCTGTTCTAATCTCAAATCAAATCTAATTTTCAATTCAATCTCTTTCTTCCAATCCAATCTCTCTCTTCAAATCAATCCCTTTTCAATCGGACTCCGGTCCGAACTACGGCTGACCTGATTCCCCCAAAGGGATACGTAGGCAACCTTCATAGGTGCGGTCATAATACTTTTCAAACTTTCAATTCCACCCTCATGGGTATGGTTTTCAAAATCTTTTCGAATCTCAAATTCCAATCTACTTTCAAACTTCCAATTTCAAATTTCTACTTTCAATTTTCAAACCTTTCAATTTCAATTCCATCTCTTCAAATCAAATCAATTTCAAATCAATCTCTTTTCAAAACTATTTTTCAATTCTCCTAATTTGCACTTGCATATCATGCATCATGTTAGTTTTCAAACACTGTTTTTCAAAGTGGATAGGATTAAACTATAGTTAGTCAGAGACTCTCATAGGTGAACCTAGGGTAGATCGACATGTAGGTATCGAAAGGGCGGGGTAGGGTGATAGCTTAGCGCGTCTTCCCTACACGTAACCAACCTTCGAACCTAGATCACTGTTTTCGAAAGACCAAAAAGGAGTCATTTTTCTAAAAAGGGCTAAATGTTTTCCAAAGGTTGCCAAACAACCTGTTTTCCTAAAAACCCTCTCTTGAGGTGGTATTTTCAAAAACCTTTTTTTTTCTAAAAACCTTAAGTGTAGTCTTTGGATTATTCTTAGTTTTTAGGTGACCTAACTCACCTTAATCAAGTTAGGGCGCGACTCCGAATCTTTTTCAAAAGCCCTTTATTCAAATCGATTTTCAATTTAAACCTAGTCGCACTCATTCTTTTAGGAGGGTGAGTTCTAACGAGAGAGTACAACATTTTTCCCGCTTGTGTGAGTATTCCTCGAGTGCAAAAAATCTGGGCGCGACATATACAGGAGTCAATTTTATTGATAAAATTTTCTCAGGTTGTTCGCGTTCCAAGGTCAGGGTAGTTGTCTCCCATCTTTGACAGTTTTCAGTTGGTATTCCCCCACGCCGACTTGAGACACCATTCTGTAGGAACCCTCCCAGTTATGGCCGAACTTTCCATCTGTTGAATTCTTTATTGCCCCTAATACTTTCTGCAGTACTAAGTCTCCTAGTACAAAGGATCTTGGTTGAACCCTTTTGTTGTAGGAACGATTTAACCGTTGATGATATCTAGTGAGCTTAATTAGGGCAGCCTCTCTGTTTTCTTCTGTAAGATCAAGGTCTCTAGCCAAAGTCTGTTCATTAAGTCCAGTGTTAAATGCTGCCGATCTGATTGTTGGCAGTCCCACCTCTAAGGGTATTACTGTCTCCACCCCGTAAGCCAAAGAAAATGATGTTTCTCTAGTAGACATCCTCGAGGTAGTTCTATAGGACCATAGGACGCTGTGCAGCTCCTCCACCCATTTTCCTTTAGTCTTTTCCAGCCATTTCTTAATCCCGTTTAGCATAGCTTTGTTTGAAATTTTGGCTTGCCGGTTGCACTGGGGGTAGGCAAGTGTTAAATAGTAGTTTTTGATTCCGAGATTGACGCAGAATGATCTGAACATGTTGCCATCAAATTGGATGCCGTTGTCCGAGACAAGTGCCCAAGGTATGCCGAACCTTGTTACTATATTTCTCCAGGCGAATCTTTTTGTGTCGATCTCTCTGATGGTTGACAGGGGCTTTGCCTCTACCCACTTGGTGAAATAGTCTATTGCCACAATAAGAAACCTCCTATTGCTTGAAGCTCGGAGCAAATGCCCGACTATATCCAGTCCTCACTGGGCAAAAGGCAAAAGGCCAAAGGCTAGTTATAGTTGTGAGATCCTCAGCAGACTGATGTATAATTAGAGATAACTTTTGAAAATTTTCACATCTCAGCACGTACTGGGCTACGTCCTTTTGCATATGGGGCCACCAATACCCCTGTGAGATAGCTCGGTTGGCCAATGTCCTTCTGCCGACGTGACTTCCACAGATCCCTTCATGAATTTCGAACAAGACGCCTTGCATTTTATCCGGGTGGACACAGTGCAAGTAGGGATCTGTGAAGGATCTTCTATAGAGTTCATTGGTTGGTGACAGCCAGTATCTGAGGGTTTTATGTTTGACCCGTCTGGCTTCATTCTTATCCTCTGGCAGCTCGTTTTTGTCAAGATAGGAGATAATTGGGTCCATCCATGATGGTTCCAACTGTTCTATAGCCAGAGCTTGCTCCTTTTCATGAAATATGCTCGGTTTGGCTAAGAACTCCACATAGATTGTTCTCTTTGATCTTGATTTTAGGGTTGTTACTAGTGTAACTAAGGCATTGGTTTGAGCGTTGTTATCACGGCTCATCTGGTAGAGTTTGTACCTTCCAAACTTAGCTAGCAATTCTTTTTCTTTTGCCAAGTACTGCGTTATTCTATTATTTTTTGCCGCGTATTCTCCCATGATATGATTAACCACCAGTTGGGAGTCTAAATAGATAATGATCTCGGCAATCTTTAGTTCAATGGCTTAACGCAATCCAGGGAACAAGGCCTTATATTCCGATTCATTGTTTGAGGCAGTGAACTCAATTTTGATAACCTGCTCTATTGCCAAACCGTCTGGTGTGATGAGAACTATACTCGATCCTGCCCTCTGTCATTGGACGCTCCGTCAACGAAGAGTTTTCAATGATCAGCATTTTCCTAAAGGTCCAGGGGGAGGTCATTATGTTATTAAGCAAAGGGTATTGTCGGGTTGTTCTCCGGTGGCAATTC
Source organism: Euryodendron excelsum (assembly GCA_033060915.1). NCBI lineage: Eukaryota > Viridiplantae > Streptophyta > Magnoliopsida > Ericales > Pentaphylacaceae > Euryodendron > Euryodendron excelsum. The sequence goes on along the minus strand of CM065390.1, from coordinate 11,492,623 downwards.
AATAGAGAATTCAGCAATAAAGTTAGCAAGTACCTATCCTTTAACGGTCGATCTTGGATGGAACTTGATGTTGAATTCTCCCAACTCAATGGCCCACTTTGCCAATCTTCCAAAGAAGTCGACCCGTTTGAGGAGTGATTTTAATTAATGGTCAGTGAGGACATTGATGGTATGGGCTCTGACGTAGTGCGCTAATTTGCGAGATGCCACTACCAGAGTAAGTGCCAATTTATTTAGTGGTAGGTACTTGCTTTCTACCCCCAAGAGCGTTTTGTTGACATAATAGACCGGCTTCTGTTGTCGATCATGTTGCCGGAGTAGTACAACACTGATAGCGTGCTCCAATACTGCCAGGTAAAGAAAGAGCTCTTCATGTTTGAGTGGGGTGGAAAGTAGGGGTGGCTAGGTTAGGTACTTCTTCAAATCTGTAAGGGCTTGATCACACTCCGAAGTCCAGTTGAATTACTCCAATTTCTTAATAAGCTGGAAGAATGGTCGACACTTATCTGAATATTGGCTGATGAATATGTTGAGTGCCGCTGCCATCCCAATCAACTTTTGTACTTCTTTGGCATTCTTTGGGGCTTGAACACTTTGGATCGCACTAATCTGTCGTGGATCTACTTCAATTCCCTGATGTGTAACCAAGAACCCCATAAATTTTCCCTAGCTGACTCTGAACACGCATTTGAAGGCGTTTAGCCTCATTTTATACTGCTTCAGAATGCCAAACACTCCCTTCAGATCTTCCAAATGAGAGTTGTTAATCCTGCTTTTAACCACCATATCGTTGATGTAGACCTACACAGTGTTGCCAATATGGTCTTTAAACATTTTGGTGACTAGTCACTGGTAAATGGCTCCGGTATTCTTCAAACCAAAGGGCATTATCTTGTAGCAGAAAATACCCATTGGAGTGATGAAGGTGGTCTTTTCCTGATTATCTTCATGGAGAGGGATCTGGTGATACCTGCGATAAACATCCAAGAAGCTCATCCTCTTGAAACCGACTGTTGCATCTACGAGCTGGTCGATCTTGGGAAGAGGGAAAAGGTCCTTGGGGCAAGCCTTATTTAGATTGGTGAAGTAGACACAGACCCTCCACTTGTCGTCCTTTTTCTTTACCACCACGGTGTTTGAAAGCTAGCTTGGGTAGTGGACTTCCCAAATTGCACCAACATCTAGGAGCTTTTCGGTCTCTTCTATAACGGCATCTACATATTGTGTCGCCATTCTCCTTCCCTGCTAGACCACAAGTCGGCACTATGGGTCGACATTCAATCGATGGCAGGCCACCTCGGCGTTGATCCCTGGCATGTCGTAAGGAGTTCATGCGAACACTTCGAGGTAACTTGTCAGCAACTCAATTAGAGAGTTCTCTTTAGCTATGGACAGGGATGTGCCGATGACAAAATACTTCTCATCCTACAAATCAATGTAGATTTTCTTTAGCTCTTCAATGGCTTTATTCTCCGGAGTCTGGCCTACATTGTCAATAGTAGGTATGTCCTCATGAAATTCCATCATCTCCACCTTGTTAGCTTTTACCTTCACGGTGCATGCCATCAGAAAGCACTGTTTGGCAGCCACTTGGTCTCCTCTTATCTCTCCTACCCCTCTGGGGGTCAGGAATTGAATCAGCTGTGGTAGGTGGATGGAATAGCCTTCATAAGGTGGCACCATGTTCATCCCATGATCGCATTATAGGGGGAAGGCACATTAACCACCAGGAACTCTGTTTGCAACGTAATCCCTCTGGCAGTCACAGGAATTGTCACCTTCCCCAAAGGCCAAACCGAGTTTGAACTAAAGCTGACTAACGGGTTAAGTGATGGATGGAGATCATACTCTTTCAACTCTAATTTTTTAAAGAGGTTATAGTACATGACTTCGAAGGAACTTCCTTGGTTAATGAGCAATCTTCTAATGTCACAACCTACCATTCTCAACGTCACAACCAAGGCATCATTGTGGGGAGTCTACACCCCCACTAGGTCTTTATCAGTAAAGGTTATGGCGACAGCATTACTGCCAACCTTAACCTTTTTGGACAGAGGTCCTATTTACATTACCTTCTATAATTGCGCAGCCTTCTGTATCTACCCGATATCGGTGTGGGTCAACGGCTTCTAATTCAACCGAACCATACAACACGTTAATTACTTGGATCGGTCTCGCTTCATTATCCTTATGCGGGACAACTTCCTGCCTTGGTTGCTCATGCTCCCGTTTCATTTTTTTTTGATTAATGTATTAGTCGAGATGACCAGCTTTGGTTAAATCTTCCAAATGGCTTTTGAGATGCCGACGCTGCTTTATCCAATGCCCCTTCTCCCATTGATAGGAGTAGAACTTCTTCTGGTCTTGGGACGCAGGGTTTCCTCCTAACTTTGGGGGCCATTTGAAAAAGGGTTTGACGTGAATTTGGGGCAAGATTTTGTAAATGGGATCTTTGAAAGCTGTATAGACCCCTTTCATTTGCCTTCTTGCCTCAATTGTTGTTGTTTTCTCGTCGAGGCTTCTTGGCATCTCTTCTATTCATCTTTTCAGCAACAGTGCCGACCTTCTCTGGAATTGGCTACTATACATCCTTTTCCAATGGGGCGTATCGCTCGATTTTGGATATTAATTCGTGCACGGTGAGGGCCGGTTTTTTCATTAAGGATTGCCACAAATGGTGCTCGCTGGGCAAGCCGATCTTGAATTGGGTTACAGCCAGCTGCTGCACTCGTTGATTTCATTATAGGCCTCCCAATAGCGCCTTGTGTATGCCCGTAATTCTTCTCCCTCGTCCTTCCGTAAAGTAAGTAGGAAATCGACTTCCTTGGGCTGCATGTTGTTGGCTATGAAGTGAGCAGTAAAGAGCTCGATGAGTTGCCTCCAATTTGACACCGACCTGGATGACAACTTGTCGAACCATCGCAAGGCCACATCCCACTAGCTAAATGGAAAAATTCAACACATCAGGGACTGGTCTCCACTCCATAGTGCTATCATTTGCTTATAATGCCGAACATGACTAACTGGATCAGCCTTTCCATTATAGGGAGTGAACTTTGGTGGTGTGAATTTTTATGGAGGTTGGCGAGACTCAATCTCTTCCATGAATGGCGCGGATGTAATTTGGTCTAAGACCCTGTTGATTATGTCCTAGGTAATGTGTCCTTTGGGGTGCTACTTTTTATCATTCAGCTTTTCATTGAGCCATTTTTCCTAGTCTTTTTGTTGCTGGCTTGCTTCTGCTCGATCCTTGTCTTGAGGCGTCTAGCTCCTCCTACAGCACCGATTTTGTCGCCTTTCGATGCAACGTCCAGTGCTAGAGGTGTAACTTGCTCTCACTCGTGCTGAGGGCGTGTCTCTACTTCTGGAGTCTCTACTCATTGTATTCTTTCTATGGCCTGGGGATCTTTCTTTTCCACGCCTATCTCTCCTAGAGACTGCTTCCCTCATAGCCCAAACCTGAGAGGTGAGGTAGGCAATCTCTTTGTCGCGTTGCCGAAGCCCCCGCTCAGCATAATGAAACGTATAGTTATTGGGGACATGTCCACTAAAGGGTAAAGGGGAAAGGTCCCGGTGGTGGCTTTTGCGGAGGTTTGGTTCCTTGACGTAGTTTGGGTCTCTCCGCAACTCATTTCTTTCTTCCTGATGGCTCCCAGCATGGGACCGAATTTCTGACCTCTTCATCCAACCTCGGTGGTGATCTATCGAGGTAGATCGGTAGTATGCCAAATTGGTATGGTCTTTGCTGGAGGAACTCTCATTTCTTCACTCAGTGGGGTCTACTCCTCTTCCTCTTTGGACGTTAGTACTCATGGTTATCTTGACCTTCCCACAGATGGCGCCAATTGTAAGTGGGTTTTGCGAGAAGGCCTGGCCGATCACTTGAACTAATATCAAAGAGCACCAACTCGATGCAAGGAGATAGAGAAGTTAGAATGGGTCGACCCACTTTAGGCCGATCACACTCCGATGATTAAGTTAGCAATCTTAATCGAGAATCAAATAAATAAAGACAGTGTATGCGTGAAATCAATTATCCATACCTTGATTTTTAGAGCTTCGGTATTTATAGTATAATCGATAAAGTGTTGACCTTTGTGTCTACCTTATGGTCATCACGACCTATCTCATAGACCATATCATTCGTCTCCGACTAATCGAACATGGGTCCAGCTTTACAGCCATGCCAAAATCCGGCTGATCGGACGTAAGTGTGGACGTCACGTGGTGAGCCGCTGCCGCATTAAATGTGGGTCATATCTGCATTAAATGCTGAGATCAGAGCATTAAATGCTCTAATTATACCCGTGGGTTGGGCTCGCCACATTTAGCTTGGGCTCGAAGTTGGCAATGCGGGTGTTAGCACCCCATTTTGGCCACTCAACGATCTCCGGCTGAACCGGAAGCACTCACAAATCAACACAAGCATACCTAAGCCTAAACTGGCTTTCCAAGTCCAATTCAATCTGTCAACCGCTTTGCGGGCCTACTAGGCCCAATAGAGGCAAGATGACCAGAATGCCCCTACTCCATTTGTTAATCCAATCGAGCTCGGCACGTCTTCTATAAGACGATAAGTCCATTCAAATTCAAAGTCAAATTCAATTGTCCCGTCATTTGAGAAAGTTGATCCCTCATTGACGATAAGACCATTCAATTCAACATGGCATGATCACAGAGAAGGTTTATTCCTTGGATCAGTAAAGCCCCTTTCACACTCATCTTCGGAAAGTATCTAAGTCCCCGAGATGGAAGAGGGGTACACTTCTGGTGCCTGCTAGCTTGCCAATGTAGAATGTCCGCTAATCCGGCACATTCTTTGAGAAAGTATAAACCCCTCAAGAACGGAAGACCATCCCAGTCTAGCACGACCTTCGAAAAATTTTATCCCTCAAGGTGGTAAGACCCTTTCAAGCCTGTCCACTAAGAAAGTACCAATTCCTCGAACAGAAGTCCAAACCAGATCCAGACCGGTCAACTCCGACGCATGCTAGCCCTTCTCGGTGAAAAATAACCATTTTGCCCCCAGTGGGCCTAGCACGTTCTTCGAGAAAGTACCAAGTCCTTAGAACGGTAAGGCTACCTTCCAAGGCCATCCTTAGATGGTTCGGTATGTCCAGTGCCATCCAGTCAACCCTGTCCTTTCCTAGAGGTTCCCTAGTCAAAATGACCATTTTGCCCCTAGGCATCCAAATGCCCTAGGAAACCACACCGGCTCTAAGTATTAAACCAGCAATACCCCAGTCAACTCTGGTCAACCCCGGTCAACCTTAGTCAACTTTGGTCAACCCCGGTCAATCTTGGCCAACCTTAGAACTCCTGTAATGAGGTGACCGCGATCCAGTCACTCTCTTCAACCATACCGGTTCTGGGAATTAAATCGGCAACCTCTAGAGACTTTTTAGAGTTTTCCTTTCCATTTCTAGCTGGGCCCTCGCCATCCGACACTTCCTTTTTTGAACTAGAACCTCCTTGCTCCACTTCGGGTGAAGCATAACCAATCTTTAGTCGTGCGCCACTAATAGTGGCGCATAACCCCCCTAGAATCGGCTACGAATCGACCAGCCCTATATCTAGCACTTTCTTAAGCCATACACCACTAAGAGTGGTGCACCACTCTCTTACTTTTGCACTATAAATACAGACCTCCCCCCTCATTATTTTGGGTCAAAAAAATTATCCAGAAACTCTCCCTCTCTATTCCAGACAACTCCCAGAGCCCTCTCTCTCTCTCTCTCAGTCCTGTTAGCCGAGCCCAAGTCTGAACTTCTAAAGCCCTAGCTTCCAAGCTCCAACGAAGGTTTGCCCCGTTGCCCAGAAGCTCCCAAAGTCTTCTCAAGTCCAAGGCCTAAGTCTCCATCAAAGAAAGAAGAAATGAGACAAGGTAAATCCTCCGTTTACTTTCTGTACTCCCCCACTTTCTCTTCTCCCTCCGAACCTACTTGGGTTCTTCTCTTTTTCAATCCCCTATCTCTAAACCTTCTTTTCTTGCATGCTTGAAACAATAGGACGTTAAGTACATGTCGAGAGTGAACAAGATGAGATTACCGATCGGGACTCTCTTCTTGGCCTTCATTTGCTTCACGGCATGGCCTTAGGGCCCTCTTTGAATGTGGTAATACCTAGCCTTGTATGTTTCATGCCATTATTATTGTTGTCTTACATTTGCATCCTTACCATCTCTTTATCCCCTAAAATCATTTTCAAAGTTGTTTTCTCAAAACCGTCATTCTAGGTTGATCCTAACCCTCTCATAGTTAGGGCTTTCCTAGAAACGTGTAGCATTTTAAGTGGCTCCCGTTAGTCAACATTTGTTTCTTTTCAAAAACGCGGTCTCGAAATGATCCTAGTCTTTTCATGATTAGGGTTGTTTCAAAAAATGTGTGACATTCAAAATGACCCGAAAAGGTATACATTTTTAGCCTCGTGCCTTTGTTGTTTTTCAAAGCCACAAGCCTAACGCGATTCTAGCCTTTCAATGGCTAGAATGGTTTTAGGCAAAGTGCGATATTCATTTAGATGTCTAAAATCCAAGTTAAGGTTTCAGGCCCTAAAACATATTTTCAAAAGACTCAATTTTCGAACCATTTACAAAACACTCATTTGTCAAACCATAGAAGTCCAATCCTAGGAAAATTTTGTTTTTGCCACCTCGAAAACTTTCCTTTTTCAAGCCAAAATCATACCTTTTTCAAACCCTCAAAATTCTCAATTTCCAAACCAATCAAAACTTTCCTTTTCCAAACTTTCCTTTTTAAAATCAATCAAGTCAAAACCTTCCATTTCAAATCCCTCAAATCACTCATTTTTCAAATCTTCCAAATTTAAACCTAAATCAACTCCCTTCCATTTTGAAAACAATCCAAACTTGCCTTTTTTGAAATCAAATCAAATCTTTTGAAATTAAATCAATATTTTCAAATCAAATTCAATCTTCTTTAAAAGGAAACATTTTCAAATCAAATATTCCTGAAAAAGAAATCTTTCAAAAATCAAATCTAATCTTCCTGAAAAGGAAACATTTTCAAATCAAATATTCCTTAAAAGAGAACATTTTCAAATCCAATCTTCCTTAAAATGAAACATTTCAAAAATTAAATCTTCATGAAAATGAAACATGTTCGAAAGTCCAACCTTTCCTGAAAATGAAGCTTTTTCAAACTCAAACTTTCCTTAAAAGGAAACTTTCTAAAAATGAAAACTTTTTAGAAATAGAAGCCCATTTCAAAATTTCAACTCTTTTGGACTCTTGTTTGAGCTACAACTGACCTGATACTCTTTAAGGAGGTATGTAAACAACCCTTCATGGAATACGGTCACAACCCTTTTCAAACTTCCAATTCCATAACCCTTTTCAAACTTTCAATTCTATAATCATTTTTCAAACTCAATTTCATCTTTCAAACTCTTTTTCAATCTTGTTTTCAACAGTTTTCTAAGTAGATAGTATTTAGCATAGGTAACCGGTGAGTCATATTTAGGTGAGTAAAAGGTGAATGGATATATAGGTACCGTAAGGGCGAAGTAGGGTGATAGTTTTAGGATATCTTTCCTACATGTAACCAACTCTCGAACTTAAGAATTTCTATTTCAAAAACCAAAACTGGAGTCATTTTTCAAAAGAGTTTTCCAACATTTTTAGAGTTGTCAAACAACCCTACCTTCTAAAACTCTCTCTAGAGGACGTGTTTTCAAAAATACTTTTCAAAACCTAAGTTTGACCCTCGAGTTTTACTTAGTGTAGATGACCTACCACATTTTTAAATATATTAGGTGGCGACTCCAAAGACCTTTTTAAAAAACCCTAATTAATTTTATTTTAAAAATTTAAACCCCGTCACATTTGTCCTTCTAGGAGGGCGAGTTCTAATGAGAGAGCACCGTGCCATTTTTCTCCCCGAGCCAAGAGGGCCCAATGCCCAGAAACGAGGCGCGACAGCGGGCCTGGCCTCATTGTTGACTATTTGGGTTGACCCGTAGCCCAACTTCATTCATTTAATTTTTATTGGGTCTGACCAGACGGATTGGGCCGGAATTCTTTGACCCACAAAACCCATAACTTTTTTAATAAGAAATTTTCTTCTCTAAAAATAATGTTAAAAAACATAAAATTTAGTTATATAGATATATTAAAATATATAAATATATTATTTTACATATTTTGATCTGGGCTGGGCTGAACTTTTAACAAAATTTTTAAGCCCGCCCATTAATATTATTAGGCCTAAAAAAATTTCGAGCTTTATAAATGATGAACGGTCGTAGGCAGGCCTGTTGGGCCCATGCTCACCCCTACATGGCTGTTTAAAGGGTTAAATTTGGCTAATCTGGTGCCTGCAATAAAGTGGGCCTAAAAGGCCGCGATACAGTTGTGGCCTGCCTGGTTTAAATAAAAACAACAAAGGCTATGCTGAAATTTGGATTCTTCCCTCTCTTTTTAGGGCCAAACCACATAGAAGCTCTCTTTTTAAGTAGAACAAAATAAATAAATAAATAAACAACTCCTTTTTAGATAATATGATTAGGGATGATAATGAGGCGGGTTTGTCACGGTGAGCCCACTCAATCTACTCGCCTTACCATGTTTAAGCTCTCCTCATACATGTCCCACTCCAGCTCTCCTCCTTTGTATTAGTGATTTTTTTAAATACATTACGGACGAAGCAAGGGACAAAATAACAAAATAAGAGAAAATCACAATATTTATATTTTAATATAATATGTGAATATATATATAAAACTTATATGTATAAATGGGCTGGTTCAGGGTAAAACAGGTTATTGCATCTTATTCCCAAATTCGATCATTCGTGATTAGTATCACCTCATACTTATCCCAATAGAAGTGAGATGGGACGGAGAGCCAATATGCCAGGTTGTTTTATCATTCCTAAATATAGCCCCATTATTGAATTTTGGTAAGCTTAGTTCTGTAGAAGGGTTTTAGTTTAGTTTTTCTTTTTTCTATTACAATGGTGTTGCCTCCTTAGCATCTTTATAACAAAATTTTAAGTATGAAAAAAAATTTGAGTTAGATTTTTTTTCTTATATAGGTTTATATAAAGCCAAAGATAGGTAAACATAAATAAATAAACAAAAAGTAACCATTTCTTATTGATGGTGATTTCAAATAATATATAACCTATTGCTTATAAATAAATAAAAATTTGTGAAATCGATTGAATATATTACAAAACCCAAGTCCAACGCGATTATGTACAAAAAAAGCAACTAAAACACCCTTATCCACTTGGTATGTATAGATAGTTCATATTACAAAGAGTTGTCTACCCCTTGTTGACATCATGGAAAAACTAAGGCGGATTCAAATTAATTCTCTACGAAAAAAAAAATATTTTACCAGTCTCAATCGAGGTGTGAAGATTGATAGAACCAATTGAATTAGTTGGCATCAGTCGAAAACTCACCGGGCGATGCTAGCCGACCGCTCTTAAGAAAATACAAAACATTACTTACCCATTTGTGGTCATTATTAAGGAGGAACCAGCGAAAGACAATTGATATAAGAAACATCCTAGTATCCTTGTTCCAACTTCCACCAACATTTCTAATTTTTATTACTTTATTTAGGCTGTAGCTCTACGCATTATACGTTCAATGGATGTGGTATTATTTGAATAAAAAAGAAAAAAACAGTTGTTTGTAATTTGTAGGCCGAAGAAGGAAGGAGGCTTGGGGATAGAACGAGTGTATATTTGGAATCGTGCAGCCAATTTTTGTATTTTAAAAAACAAAAAAAGTTAAAAACTTATCATTTGTCATGGTCTCGGAAATAAAGAAATAAGACCATAAAAAAACATAATTGTTTCTATATTATTTTATTTTTTGCATAAAATTAGTTTTGAAGACTAAAAAATTATTTATCTTTGGGTTTCTAAAATTAAAGTGTTCCTATGAAATTTTTCGAAATCAAGTTGATTTCTTAGAGCGATCTCCACAAAAATGGTTTTGGAAACCAACAAAAGACATTGACATATAATAAACTTTCTAGTATCCTTGTACCAACTTCCATTAACATTTCTAATTTTTATAGTCATTTTGGCTGTACACCCTACTCCTAATACATGTTCAATGGATGTGGTGTTGTTTGGATTAAAATATAGAAGTCAAATGCCGTCAGCAAACCCATAGAAAAATAGTAAATTCCTGGAGGGTCATTAAAAGGGCCAATGCTCTTATGATCCAAGTTCAAACAGAGCCCCCATCACAGTTCTTGGATTGCCTTGACAAGGGTTTTATTATTCATTCATTTCAGGAAATTTAGAAAAATTCTAATCTTACAAAAAAAAACTGCGTAAAAAAATACCTCGCTAAAATGATGTCCTGAAGATGTATAGAACCTCTTCATGTTATTACTTAGCTAGCTAGAAGCTTAAAATCCTTTTTTTACTGAGAAGCTTTCGCTTTCCAATACCTTGCGATATTGCTATCATTCATGGCGGGACTTGTGCAAGTCCGGTCATAGATACATGCACCCAAACAATTTGTTGGGAGTTGTGTAAGTTGATGTTGACCTTGTACTTGAAAACTAGTTAGATGATCTCTCATGATGTCCTATGTATTAAAAAGATTATCATTATGAGGAAGAAGCTAAAATTGAAATTTTTATGTAGGATTCTGATTTAAATTACAGGCGGAGGCGGTCCAATCAGCCTCTGTTTTTTAGTATTAAAGTTGACATTTGTAACAATCATATACATATGCATAAAGTTGTGTTCATTTTTATAATTTATCTCTCTTATATAACATTCTAAATATTTTTTTATATTTTAAAATATTATGTCACAAAAATAATTTGTTAGATAACTATTAAATTTGATCGGCTACTTTGATAAGACAATTAAGTAATTCTATTAAACCCACACTATTAAGATATATATAAAATAAGATTGTAATTGGCAATAATGCAGTAAATAGTAATCTTACTCGGATGACATAACTATTGAAATTAAACACTAAAAAGACAAAAAAAAAAAAACAAACAAATCATGGCTTCCAAAAAAAATAAGTCACTTGGAGGATTAACGGTTCACAGCACAGTTATGAAGTCATAAATCATAAAAAAAAAAAAAAAAAGGGATTGGGGAGAGCGAAGCATTATACTTAGTAAATTAATGATATCACAAGTTTTTGAATTTTGTTGAAGTATGTGTATAGTTGTCAATCAGAATAAAATATCTAAAATTATAGGATTAAGTTTAACAAAAAAAACTTAATTAGATGACTATAATTAAATAAAGTACCATTGATTTTTTCTTTCATGTATTGAAAAAGAATTTCTATTGCGATTAACTCAGCAAAATTTTTCTAAGTTTTTTTATTTTTCAAAACATTATATAACCATAAAATAAATTAAGATTGTCAAATTGTAATTTCATACTTAATTATTTAGGATTTTTGAATTAATTACTTATAACATATATACAATTACTTTTCTAAATATTTTTTTATCTATTCTTCTAATACATACAAATTTAAAGAACACTTACTCCTTGTCCTCGTATATTGAATGGGTTAACATTTAGTTCCAAAGTATAAATATATTGTTCATGTGATGTTTTGCTTGCATGTAGAGAGAGAATAATTGATTGAAAACTTAAACAACCTAATGAAAAAAAAGAAGAAAAAAAAAGAAAAAAACTTGTTTCTTTGGACCCAAAAATAAGTTTGCTTTGTTTTTCTTTTTCTTTTCAAAAGAGGGGGGAGAAGTTTAGGAAATGTGACAAACATACAATTGCAAACCTATTCTTATCAATTTATCCGTTCATGACTACTCAAATTGCCGAAGATTTTTATCCCCAAACATGAGACTTGAACTCCAAACATAAGACTTTATTATTCTTCAGAACTAGAGAGCCATTCTTCAGTTTCAGATGAAATTTCAACTAAGAACCCTCTATTTTCGAAACTACAATTTGCAGGCGAGCCTAAGAATCTAGTGCTCACAGCTTCATCAATCTAATGTCCTCAATCAGACGGTTCAAATTACGTACCGATGATCCCCCTTCACTAACGCTTCCTCTGGCCACTGTCGCCATCCGATCAACCGATTGCACGAACTCATCGCACCTCACGTTCATCAGATCCTTGATCATCCTCTCAATCACCACTCGATCACAAGAATCTTTCATGTCGATCCCAAGCTTCCAAACCTCACTCACGAACCTACTATTTACATGCTGGTCCACAAAGTACGGCCAGCAAAGCATCGGCACTCCCTCCATCATACTCTCCAAAGTCGAGTTCCAGCCGCTGTGGGTCAGAAACCCGCCGACAGCCCGGTGAGCCAAGACCTCCTCCTGCGGAGCCCAACTCACCAAGCAGCCTCTCTCCTTCGTAGCCTCCAAGAGCTCCTCCGGAATCTGACCCTCTTCGCCGGAGATAGAGTTCGGCCGTCTAACCCACAAGAATCGCTGCCCGCTGTTCACCAAACCGTGCCAGAACTCCATGAGCTGGTCCCTTGTCATCATGGCAAGGCTGCCGATGCTAACGTAGATCACGGATTTTGACGGTTGTGCGTCCAGCCACGTCATGCAGCTTCTGTCTTCTTGCCAGAGACTGTTCGAGGCGGCCGGCGGCGGTGTTGGTTCTGTGGCGACTCTGATCTTCAGGTGGGCGTGGAGTGGCCCGACGGGGTAGAGATTTGGGCACAGAGATCGCATGTGAGAGAGTATGGGTCCGTCTATTTCTTCAGACGTGTTGAGTATTAGCCCTCGGCTTTGTGGGACTTGTTGGCCCTCCGTCAGGACGAGTTTGATTACAGCGTTATTGAGGTCTCTGGTTCGACAGAAGTTCGGCAGATCACAGCGCCGGAGAAAACCTTCCATGCCTGGAACATTCTTAATTGGTGCATCCAAATCATCTCCTATGGAACAAAAACTGTCAGTGTTCAAGCTTATAAACCATGCTTCACCTATAATTTTCGAAATTCTCTTATCAGAATTGGGAGATAATAGATATGGTTAGATTGGCAGCTGCCTCTGGCACCCTAATGCTGTAGAAATAGACAAACATAGCAAAATTTAATGCCTGAAGATTTTCTTTTTAAAAAAGAAAATCAATGGGAAAGTTATTTGGCTACTGAGAAATTACAGATGGAAAAGACAGTATGTTTGAAAAATTAAAATTATTAGAATTATAAAAGAATTTGGGTTAAATTTTAAGTTTTCGAAAATTATAATGTCTGAAGGTCACTCTTTCCCCATCATTTTTCTGGGTGGCCAAACAGATTGAAGTCAAAGTTTATTACCCACCTTCGAAAGGAAGCTCCTCGGCATCAATGAGTTTGGGGACACAGAAGTAAGTCCAGAGACCGCAAGGACTGATAGTTTCAAAATAGATCAGGGGAATTCTAACTTCTTCAGCGACGCCAAAAATGAAATTCATTGCCCCATCTGCTATAATACACGTCACCGGCCACCGCGTGCCAGAACTCCGGCTACCGGGAGTTAACATCTCCCTGAAAAGTGGCTTCGTTACAGTCTCCAAACCATCAAACAACTCCATGAACCGGTCCCCTGCTCGCGGGTGATCATCGGGAAGGCCGTCGGAAATGGTTTCAAAGCGGAATTGGGGATAGCTTTTGAAACGGAATTGCATGTCGGTGTAACGGAGCAAACGGCGGTGGTTGTGGTCGGTGTTGAGGAAGGTGACGTCGAGGCCGGCGAGGCAGAGAAGCTCGGCGAGCTTGAGCATGCATTTGATGGGCCCCTGCAATGGCAAGGGGAAGATGAGTACATGAGGCTGAGGGGTTGATATTTGATCCATCGAATTGGAGTTTTGGCTTCCAATTTGTGTGCGATTTAGGTGAAAGTTACTGGTTATATAGCCCTCAATTCGATCGAGACTTTGCCTTGTTAGTAATCTTGTGCGTTTGTGTGTTGTGTCGTATTCGTTTAAAAAATTAATGTAATGATACTCAGTTGAATTGTCACTGTCCGGAGTCTCCTGACTATGGAACCCACCAGCTCCATTTCTCCCACTGAAATGATTCTTCATCATGCATATTCCCTTACCCAGACTGAGGCCTAAAGTCAATTCACTTTAATTGAGGACTTTTATTATATTCTTTAATTTGTCGTTTTTTTTTTTTACAAGTTATCCACGCCTGATTGCTCTCTTCAGCTCATAGCAGATTTTTTTCCATCTAAACCTTGACCTTTTAAAAAAAATGAAGAAAGGCTTTAAAATAAAATTTTAGAATTTACTAAAACATTTTTATTTGTACAATTTTATTTTTTGGGTAACCGGTGTTTTTTTTCAAAAGTTAACTAGCATAATTAATTTTAAACTTTCTTTTTGTAAGGGTCTTTTTATTTTATTTTATTTGAAGTGAATATTTTTTTAAAAAAAATTATAGAACCTATATATAGGGCCTTCATTGTTAAATTGATTATTTTTTCTAAAAGGTTAGTAGTGTATTTGGTTTCGTGGTTTTTTTTCTAACGAGTTCTTTTTTTTTTAATCTAGATCGGAGTCTTTTCAAAAAATATATATATATAAAATTATAAAAAAAAACTTCATTATGTATAATTCTAAAGATTTTGGGCCTTAAAAAATAGTGACTTAAGGTGGCCTAGGGGTTAAGCCGGTCATGTGCCTGATATTCGGAGCCATTTCTCTTCCAATGCCTAGGTTGATAAGTCTCATTTTTTTTTATGACCAGGTGTTCGGGTTAATTTGTTCGCATCTCAATTAATTTTGGGGCTTGTGCATTCCTTCTATCTCATTCAAATCAGAGAATTATCAAACCAAAGAACTTGGAGGTGACCCCAAGAGTTGATAACACTTAAGAAGTTTTGACCCTGAAACCTTAGTGAGAGTAGACCCGTAAGTCTCAAACCTTTACCACTAGGCCAACCCATTGGGGCTGATAAGCCTCGTTGTTTGCTTCTTGCTAATAGTATAATAGGTTTCTTTTTCGAAATAATTACACTTTACCCCATGTGGTTTGAGCTAAAATTAGATGACCCCCTTGTAATTTTAAAGTGAACACATGACCTCTTATTTGGTTTGGACTAATATGTAAAATAGATAGAAATCGTTAAATTTAACAAAAAAAATTGTCATTTAGGGGTATTTTTGTTATTTACCTCCAAATTAAAACATCAGAAAGACAATTTGACCCTTGTATGCCAAACTAAAGGATTTTTTTTATAGATTTTTTTTTTGTTATTTAACTAAATCGTTTTTTTGATATTCTAATTTGAAATATAAAATGATAAAAAAAATACTTATAAGTGGGATTTTCGGGAAGACTGGGCTGATCACTCAAGCCAATGCTAATGAGCCCAAACTCGCTGCAAGAAAGAGAAGTTAGAATGGTCAACCCTTTTTAGGTCGATCACACTCCGATAATTAAGTTAGCAAGCTTAATCGAGAGTTGAATGAATGAAGGCAGTGTATACTTGAAGTTTATTGTCCATACTTTGCTCTTGCGGATTTCGGTATTTATAGTGTGATCAATGGAGTGTTTTGTCCTTGGTTTACCAGAAGATCATCATGATCTGTTGTGTAGACTTCATTATTTGCCACCGATTGAACGAATGCAGGTCCTACCCTACCGTCGCACCAAAATCTAGCTGATCGGACTTGCATGTTGACGTTGCGTGGGAAGCCGCTTGCGCATTTAATGCGCGTCAACTCCGTATTTAATGCTCTGAGACCGCTAGCATTTTGGGCTTACCTTTCGCGATTTTGGGCCTTGGTTGGCATTAGGTCGACACACTGGGCCAAACCGTTCTTTAGTATTGATTTAGGCCACTCCGCAGCCTAACTTCAACTTATGTTGATTGGGCCTAACCAGATGGGTTGGGCTGTGAATATTTAACCCATAATTGCCCCCCAAGCCCTTATGTCGTTTTGAATTCCAAACGGCCAGGGGCTGCGTTGGGTGATAATGGCACCCCTTCAAGTATATAGCCCTTTCTTCGGTTACCCGGCCACGCGGACGGCGGGGATTTAAAGCTGTATTGATGGGATGCTGCCGAATCAACAGCCGATGTGATGGTTCGATGGAGCGACATGATTGCTGTCGTTTTTTCGCGCGCAAACTGACGGCTTGCATGTACATAAAAGGACAACGCCATTTTTGGTGAAAGGCACTCCGTTTTACTTCATCTCTTTGTCTAGCATGATTGCTGGTTCGATGGGGATTTAAAGCTGTATTGATGGGATGTTGCCGAATCAACAGCCGATGTGATGGTTTGATGGAGCGACATGATTGTTGTCGTTTTTTCGCGCGCAAACTGACGGCTTGCATGTACATAAAAGGACAACGCCATTTTTGGTGAAAGGCACTCCATTTTACTTCATCTCTTTGTCTAGCATGTCCGTTGCCAATTTCAACTCCCACCACTATATGTCTTTCTAAGCCCATATCTTTTTCGTGCTTCTCTTTGCTTACCTTCTCATTTTCGACGGTTGTCCCCCGATGGCATCTCGTCTTAGGAGAATGTTAGACGGTCCGGTGGCTATCGCGGCTTTTAAGGCTAGATACGAAATCCCTGACAAGATCGGCTTAAAGCTAATCGATCCTAGTGACCACCGTATGGGGGAAACTGAGAAGGGGGGAACCCTTCCTGATCATTGCCATTATAGAAGGGGGCCTTAGGTTTTCCCTGCATCCCTTCCTCCAAAAGTTCATTATCAAAAAGAAGGTGTCACCCTCCCAACTATCGTCGAACGTATATAAAATCATTTTTGGAATGCTTAAGATTAATCGACGCTTGGGTGTGAACCTGGGGCTTGCCGAACTCGAATACTGTTATACACTCTGTAAGGTCGGGGAGAGTTCCAAAGTTTACCTTCGAGCTGTAGAGCAATCCAGGGAATTAGTGAAGGGTTTACCCTCTTCTGGGAAGGGTGTTAACGATGTTAGGGTTTGGGTAACCAGACCCTGGGAGTTCGGCGACCTTCCTGAGGGTGAAAGACCGGCGATCCGATACTTTAGAGTTTGATGCCAATCTTTTGTCTTAAGTGCCTAATTCGGTTTCACTATGTTTCTGACTTCAGCGGTGACTTTTTGCAGAAAAGAAGAAGCAGTCGACGACGCTTGATTGGCATGTTAACTTCGTCGATTTGAATAAGGTTCTTGACTTTCGCAAGGAAGGCAGATTGAGGGACATTGCTCGAACCGCTCACATTTTGCTAAATTATCCCCTCCACTATTCGACGTTTACTACCAACACGGGGATCTCACAAAGCGTCCTCGAGAGATTGGCTAAGGAAGCTCGGAAGGAGACTTCGAGGAAATTCCAGTCGGGACTATTGTTAAAGGAGCCCGTGCCCCTACGGGAGTAACAGTTGTTGTCCTTCCTCCATCAGAGCCCGTTGTTGAAGAGACGGTTGTGCACGAGGTCTGTTTTGATTCAAATAGGTCGGTCTCCAGTTCAGTGCCACTCACAATTCTAGATCACCGAGTCAAACTGGTTCGGAGAAGACAAGAATCCACCCCGTGTCCAGACGAGGAGGACAACATGAATTTAAAGGAGATGATGTTTGCCACAGCGGGCAAGCCATTGAAGACGACTACAATGACTTCTACTGATCCTTCGACTGTTACCTTGGAGACTGCCCCGGCGGAGGAGGTTGCCCCTCTACATAAGAAGATGGTCACCTGGCAATAAAAGAAAAAGGCGCCTGAGGCTACTGCATCACCACCTGCTCCCAAGCGGTCAAAAGTTGGCACTGGCAAAGCTGCAGTGGAGGAAGCCAGAGAGGTGGTGACTGTTACGCTAGATATTCTGGGCCGACCTCTGACGACGGCCAATTCAATGAATGACCAAGTCGAGGTCGCTTTTGGAGTCATCAAGAGCATCCTCAAGAAGAAGGACGTTGCCAAGTTGGGGGCGGTAAGCGATAGTGGCATCTTTTTGGGGGCCTTTAACGACTCTCTCTTGGTAAGGCTTCCTTATTTTTCAATTCGCTCTAGATTTTGCTCACATTGCCTTAATGCAGACTTCGTTTTGGTGTAGGGTTGTCTGAACTCACTGGAGACGATGAGTCGCTTCCGAAAACTTGTCGAGGAGCACGAGGACCTTATAAAAGTACATGCTGGCTTAAAGAAATAGTGGATCGATGCTAACAAAGATTGAATCACTGATCACTCCTGAATAGTACAATTTATATCCGACAGTATACGGTTGCGATGCAGTAATAATATCTCGGTAAGTCCGAGGTCAATCCATAGGGAACAGAAGAAATAAACTTAATCTGGCAAGTTCTACAATTAGAACAAAATAGCAACAAGCTTATAATCAATTAAAATCGCATGAATGCTTTCAAAAAGAAAATAAAAATCAATTGTTGGAGATGATTGATCTAAATTATCAGATAATAAACTTAAACTAATTTTAGGGATGTATTCAGACAGCATAAAAAGGTCTTGGTAGGGTTTGATGCAGTAAGAGGCCTACAGGTAGGTTCCCAAGATAGTATTAATTAAAGAAACTCAAGATTCAATTACCCTTTTAGAGTCAATATTTAGTTATTTACTAGTGTTCATACCAGGGTCCCATTCATTCCTCTCCCAGTTTATAAACCTGTCTACAAGGTATGTTTCAAACTTAATCAAGAACAGTAGATTTGTAAAGTACTCTTAATAGGAATATATATGCAATTATTGTCAATATCCTTATCAGAAATTTCAGGTATACATATCCCTGCTTACAAATCAGTCTATACATATATGTTAGATATGATCAAGAATATTATTTTTGAAGATATTCATGGGCAAGAAAATAAAACTTGGTCCAAGATCTTGAAATCTTGAAAAATAAATAACTATCTTAAATCTCTACCTATAATTTACTTACTTTCTCAACCCATACTAAGTACGGATTTAACTACTAAAAAACATTATAAAGATTGCAAGAATTGAAATAATAATTAAAGAAAGAAAACACTGCATTAAAGAAATATAATCTGGAATTCACAATAAGAACAAAAAAGAAAAACTAAAGATTAAAGATGCTCTCTTGAGAGATGAAAAGATTCGTAGCCTTCAAAGCTTGGATGATTCCTCCTTCCAAAACCCTAGAAAAATCCTAGAATTCTTCTCCTCTTTCAAAACATAAAACTCCTTAGTCTATTCTACTACCTACAAAACCTATCTCTAACTGAAAAGTTAATTAATCTATAAATCCCGTTGTCAGTCATACAAACAACTCACACTGAGTGCTCAGATGGGCTGGGTCACTTCACAAAAGTTGTAAGTCTCGAAACGTTATATAAAATCAACATATTATGGTCCTAAATAGCCTTTCTTGTTCATGAGATATGGGTTTTCAAAGTTTCAGCTCTGCGTGCTTCAGCAGCTTGTACCACAGCTTCAACAGCTTGTACCTTGACAGCAACCTTTTGAAACCTATGATTAAATTGCATTCTAAATCATTCCATTTAAGCTCAAAACCTACATAAAGCATGATAAACTCAATTAATATCAAAACATAACTAAAAAGACATATATAATCACAAACTAATGCTAACGAAGTACTAATTAAGGGCTTATAATAGCACTTTTAAAGCGCAATCATACCCCCCCAACTAGATTTTTGCTAGTCCCTAGCAAAATACTAAAACCAAAAACATAATCTTCACTTTCGTAGAAGTCACGAATGCATTTAGCCTATGCATCAAGCTTTTAAACTCTTAAGTTATCCCTAGTGGACGAGTGATGTCTCATGAGGGCTTGCAGTGATGATACCCACAAACATCTATTCATTTCAAATAATCAATGATAGAGAGAATAATTAAGGCATATAAGAACTCAATCAAGGTAATTCTCAACTCAACTTCCAACATGAGTCATGCAAGGTTAAGACATGAAAGTTACAAGAAAGATGCCCATTATAATGCACTAACAATGTAATATAACCCAAGTGTATCAATAACATGCACAAACATCCTTCATGTTTTGATTCAAATGCTCACAAGACTTACACTCACAAAAATATGAATATCTGGGTCTCTCAATGGAAAGCTTATCATAAGAATAATTGTATAAATCAAGCAATAAGAGCAATCCAATAACAAAAAACCGCCAAAATGTAAGTGTATAGGACTTGATATAGCCTCATGAAAGAATATTCACAGTCAAAGTAATAATCAAGAAATTGACAAGGGTACTTATACACAAAAGAATTTTCAACTCATGTACACTTCAGATCAACTACGACCATCTGTATGAAGAAGAAAAATGTATAGAGAGAGAAAGAATAAGCTACTCAAAACGTTCATGCCCAAGGCATCCAATGATCAATAAAGCCATGCTTTCACCTCCCAATTCATATGATAATGCTTCTCATTTGTTTTCATTTTTTTTCATATTTCTTTTTGCTTTTCCTTTTTTTTCCCCATTTTTTCAAATTTCTTCTCTTCTTTTTTCCTCTTTTTTTCATCACATCACAAATACATCTTCATCTTCTTTTCAAGCTCGTCACTAGCACCAAGATCACATCTCTTTTATAGGAAACATTTCAATAATGATTTGGCTCTATCAAGGATGATATATAAAAAGTTCAAGAGAAAGAATCTAGAAATTATGGATCCAAGAAGAATAGAATGACCTAAAAACATATCTGAAGTATATTAAGTTTGAAATTCAAGAGAGTATAAGTGTCAATAACTTTACTCATTACCTAACTTATGAATCAAAACCAAGTATAGTGAAGCTATTGAAAGAATAAAAAATGAAAGAAATATCCTTGAGTAAATGTAAATCCACTCCGAAAAGAAGATAAATTGGTCCCAAAGCTCACAAGGTACAATCTCCACTATTTAAGGATGAAACATACACAAAATCATCAACACAAGAAGTCATATAACGAGACAGTGCATAATGATGTAATCTCTCTCATGTAATGCTCTTCATGGCAAAAACTTGCAATTCATTATAGTAAGAAGTTAACTCGACAATTAAGCTCAAGTTTAGTCTAATGAATGCCTCCAATCATTCTCAATTCAAAGATTGTATTGACATGAACATAAATATGGTTCTCCAAAAAAAACTCATTTTCAACACTCCTAACACAAATAATACTAGGTAATAAAAACATAAATGGAAGTGTTAAAGATATCGACCATGACCAACGAACCATATGCTACTAAACTCTTACCAACTCAGTTCTGGTCTCTAAAGGTGAATCAATGTGAGCACAAATGTAACTGGTTAACAAGGCATAACAAAGTTTTTTTTTTTTTTTTTTATAAAGAAAGAGAGTACTCAAAGAAAACATAAATAAAGCAAAAGAAGAAAAGCAAAAAAAACAAAATATCCTCAACGAAAATAAGATACTACTAACTGTACAACTAGTAAATCAAGTTTTCCTGAGAACTCTAAGGCAAACGGATAGGACCATGCTCCGGAGTCTTCGAAGTCGAGGCCATCGTAGTGTGACTCTTCAGCAAATCCACCTCTGCCTTCAACTCAGAAATTTTCCTTTGCAAGAATTCAACAGTTGCAAATGGATTGGACATGGCAGGTTGTGGCTGTCGTGGAACTAGGGTGGGTAAGTCACTCTGCTGATGTGCTCGAGAACTCAAAGCATCCAAACCGGATAACGGATGACCCGAATATGCAATGGTGTCCAAAAGAAATATAAGCACTCCAACCTGCTCCAAAAGTTGGGTAATGAACAACCCATAGGGTAACCCGCCAAATGAATAGTGTGCTTCCCGCATAACAATTAGCATCATAGTAGGCAGATCAATAGTGTACCATTTACCAATAATGTAAAGCCAAAAACCCCTATAGTGCTCCACTACAACACCCGAATCCACTTCAGGGAGAATATTTGAGAAAAGAATCAAATTCAACAGCCTGACTTCCCTTTTTAAAGACGACATGGGTATAATGGAATGATGACCCACTGATGATATTTTCTGTAGTTCCACACAAAGCACATCGATAGGGGGTGAATTTCTTTCAAATAGCGCAAAATCTGGCCTCGGAGCCCGTGACACAAAGTCAGAAGTTCACAAATATCATTCTGCACAACAGTAATCACGTGTCCCCTTACTTTGGATTGAATGGAGAGCTCAGATGTCTCAGACATGCTTGAATAAGCATAAAATTCTCGCACCATGTCAACGTTCACCGGGCCTTCTCTCCTTAACATCTGAAGCCAACCCCTCTGTATAAATGTAGATTTCAAAAACCTATCAGAAAAATTTGAAAGTTACACTCGGCGTTCAATCAACACTTGCCGCCCCTGAAACAAGTTCAAGTACATATCCCTTTCTCGAGAATTATCGAACTGTTTGATTCCCTGTTGTGATCTATTCTTACTCCTTTTTAGTGACATGGTTATCAAGATTGCTTTATTTGTCATGTTCTTAAGAGAAACTTATAATAGTAAATAAACAAAATAAAATAAAGAAAATGAATGACATAACATAAATTAAGATAAACAGTACTCCATTAAACTAACGTACATAATGAAAAAAAAATAACAAACAAATAGTTCTAATGGAAACAGAGTTTTAGACTGCCACAACGTGATGCACAATCTAAACTTATAAACATAAACATAACATCCAAACATGTAAAAATAAGAGTTTTAGATCAATTATACAATAATCCTAAATGCACATGATCTAAACTCAAGCAAACACTATCCACTACATATCAGTGGATGGATCCCACACCGAACGAGATATCTCTCTCTGCAGCTCCTCAATAGCCTGGCTATGCTGCTTCTACTCCTTGTCAATCCTATCAAATCGGCCATAAACCTCCGTCTGAAAAGTCCCAAAGGCGTTGGCGTGAGCCTCCAAAAGTTGGGTGTGGTGTTGTTGCGTCAGCGTCTGCAACTCCAACATCTCTACTACCTTATCCAATGAAGACTACCCAGTACGGCCACTTCCCTCAGCCGATGGTCCTCCTTCCCCTTCTTCTTCATCATCCTTGGTCCTCTTCTTCTTATGACTTCTATACTGTGCTTCTGACTTGTGAATAGAAGTCATATTGATGGCACTCATGGAAGATTTTCTTGAAAAAAACGAAGGTGAGTAGACTAAAGACTCAAGGATCAGGGAGGTAAGCATACACACAAATGTAATGTTGTCCCCTCGGGTGATATTGGTTGCATCATGATAGAGTTGGAGGAACATATGCCTCGGCAAGTCTATGGTCTTTTGGGTTCCAATGGCCCACATTAACTGGGCTCGAGGTAGGCTGACCTGGGTATAATGGGCCTGGGGTAACAGACTATGGCATGAGAAAAGAAACAGTGGAAGGTACCTCATTTTTAAAAACTTTTTCTCACATTGGGTCTTCCCCTCAACCTAGGACTAATCATCTTCTAGAATCTCCCGCGCCATCTCAATGAGGCTCGGAGTCCCAAACCCATGGCAAAACTCGGCATTAGGCTCACGCCTAAGCCCATAATGATGACAAAAAGTGGCCGGGGTAATCACTATATCTCTTCCTCTCACCCAAGTCACCAGCCTCTCCTGACCCTCAGTTTTGTCAACCACTCGGATATTAGTCATAAGTTCCACACAAAGGGTTAAAATGTATTCCCCCTATAGGTGGCTAGGTCATTCCACCCCCGCCTTTCAAACTCGACTTCTAAGGTAAGCCCACCCCCAAAATTCCATAGTTCTATGTTTCGCTCTACGGCCGTGGCTTGACCCGCCCATGTTTTCCTAAAGTCCAAATATGCTTGACGACCAATGAAGATTTCTGAGTCATTGTCCGAAGAATAATCGAGTTCAAAGGGTTCTATGGCCAAAGACTTTTTAGAAGATTTTTTACTCCCTTTTGGTGCCATCAAAATAACTTCACGAAACAAGTCGCAACACACACCACCACAAAATCACAATTATAGCACAATCCCAATCCTAACTAAGCATAAATATGAAAGGAAACGATTCAAAAAGGAACATGAGAGGTTGCGTAGTTACCTTGGAAGACGAAGAGGTGGGAAGTTGAAGGGTCACGACTCTTCAAATTGGCAAGACTTCGTCGCCTTGTCCGGATGCTCCCTCTCTCTCTAAAACAAAAATTCTGTGGGTGTGCAAATGAAACAAAATGGAGAAAATCAGAGTTTATATAAAAGCGAAAGGGCGTCTGGACGGACCCTTGAAGGCGTCTGGACGGGGTCCAAAACAGTGTCGTTCTATCACACCCCCATCCCAATTAGACATTAATTATATCATATTAGGCAGGGCGTGATCGCACAGGTCACTGTACCTGCGAACGACACCTTAATCTACACCCAACCAATATAATGCAACAGAAGAACACCATTGCCTTATGAAATCATAAACCAATCATGCATAAATATAACGTACATCGGAGTAACTCATCCCATAACTTTACACACATCATGTCAAGTATAGATAAATTATGACAAAACCCAAACTCAAGCTAACGTAAAGAAAAATACAAATAGAAAAGACGACTCAAGCCTTGAGACATGACATCCAGACACCAACATGAATGCCACCACGGCAATAACCAACACTGCAGTGAACCAAACCGTCATCTCTAAGTTACCTGTCAAAACAATTTGTGTGGGTGTGAACTAATTGTCAACGTGCTCACAATAGATAATCAAATTCATAAAGAATGACAAATACAATCACAGAATCAGTCATCAATGAATAATCCATCACCCAATGATATATACTCCTTTATAAAATACCAACATCAACAATATGTAAACATCCTCTCATCACTACCAACAATGTAATATACTCCATGCGATGCAATGTCTCTTATGATGCAATGCATGAAACACCCACATGTGCGCGCAATTTTAGATAATGTTGGCCTAATATATCGATGGCACGTTATCAAGGAATGCCCACCGTGGCACCCCTAAGCTAGTCCACCGTGACTAAGCCTTGGTTAACCCCATATCGGTTAACTCTCTCCAGTGCAATGCAAGTCATACAATATGGATGGAATGCAATGTCACCTCCACCTCTTATACAACCTCATCAATATCACCGTATATATATAACCTCATCATTATCACCGCACATATATAACCTCATCATTATCACCACATATATATAACCTCATCATTATCACCACATATATATAACCTCATCCGCAACTCCATATAAACAAGACTGTCACAATCAACACCAACGTTCATAATGAGACAACCAATACACCAATATAGATAGTAAAGCATCCAAGTCAATATCCATAAGATCATCATAATTCACATTATCCCACAATCAACACATATTATGACAAACAATATTATCACCAATATATAATCCCACAATCAACAACAATCAACACATAATAATATTACAAACAATATATTCATTCAATATGAATATGACTATCCTAGATCCCACCTGTCACCGTACACACCCCACGACCAAGATCACTCCTTGAATGATGTTGACGGATCTTGCCCTCCGTTAGGTCCTACCACCACAACCGTGTTAGTTTAAGAATTTCAGCAATCATAATCAATATCATGTATACATAACCTCACTTAAACTTCCAATGGAATGCTAGAGCAGAAAAATACCAAAATACACTAAGTCCTCTAATCTGCCATAACTGACACATGCTTCATAACCTGGATATAACTTCGTGAGCTTACACCCCAAAATTCTAAAACTTTAGAAATACAACATAGGCATCTCACAGAGTATCCAGACAAAATTTTACATTTTTTGAACATGCCTAAGTATTTATTTGGTATTTTTTAAAACAGGACAGTGCTGTAGAAACTCGAATTCAGCAGCAGATGCTCTATCTTTGATAAATTAGTAGCACAGGCAAACAACATCGAAATAACCTGAAAGTTGGTACAGATTATCTTCAACCGTTTTACTAGATACAGTAAAAATTTCATAATTTTTGCGCTACTCTAACTTGGTCGAATGCTCTGTCAAACTAGAGGTTACAGATTTGGGTAGATCTGAGCATCAGACTTCTACAGTGACAGCTTAACTTTGAAAATCCACCATAATTCGAATATAAAACATTTTTGATTGAAACCAAAGCCCAAATTTTCTTAAGATCTCAAAGTTCAAGTGTGTAAAATTTCAGCTACAGATCAGATTGTTAACGAGGTCAAACAGCTTCCGAAATTGGCTATTTCTGCAGATTTTTGCGGCAGAAATCTTCCAACTTTGGACAGAAGTTTCTCTCTCAATTCTTAACCAAATCAGATGAATTTTACATCTAAATCAAGTAATTTTTCGAGATCTTTCCACATATAGTCTCTAAAGTTAGATCAGATCTCGTTAAGACTCTAAAACCAGTGTTGCCAGTGACTGCTCCTGCCTAGATTCTAGGCAGCAGCCATGGTTAATCCTCTCTTCCATCTTAAATCTACATGTATGCAAGACCAGAAACTTAACAATTAACAGGAGAATAATTACCTGAGGTGAAGAATCTAGCTTTGCCTCCCCTTCTCTCTTCTTTTTTTTTTCTCTTTTCTTTCTTTCTCTTCCTTTCTTTCTTTTTCCTCTTTCTTTCTTTCTCTTCTCTCTCTCTTTTCTTTCTTTCTCTCCCTCTCTATACGTATGAGCAGCCCTCCCCTTGACTTGCCCTTTTTTTTTTTTTCCTTTCTCTCTCTCTTTTTCTTTTGGCGCTCCCCCATTGACTTAAACTTTTTCTTTCTTCTCCCACCAAATTCTATGTCTTTCTCCAAGTTTCTCTTTCAACTTGTTAGGTAAATATATATATCACACTCTTAGGTGTCCTCCAACATTCTCTCACCTCACTACTTCCATACTACATGCCACACCTTCATTGGTTCACACTAATGCACTTTTACCTTAAGTAAAAATATATGATGGCTAATGAGGTATAATGAGCTTTGTAGTAAATAAATTACACACACCTGCACTTATATAATTTTACATATTTGACATTATAAGATTGAAGTCTCACGCGTTCGACTAAAACTAGGGTGTATGGGCGGTAAAATAGAGGCGTCCGGACGAGATAAAGGCGTCTGGATGGCTAGTGAGCTTGTCTCAACCGACTTAAAAATTTTTCTAAGGCACGAAAGGCATTCGGACGACCAGTAGCCTTGTAACTCGAACTCAAAAATTTTTTCTAAGTGTTGCGAGACGTCTAGAGGGGGCGTCCGGAAGGCCAGTGGCATTGCATAAACATTTTGAAAAATTTTCTAAGTGAAAAATACAGTTTGGACGGGCCCTGATGAGCATCCGGACAGCCAGTGCCTGTGTTTCCCCGACTATAAAAAAATTCTAAGTGGAAAAAGGCATTCGGACGGGCCCTGTGAGGCGTCCAGATGGACAGTATTTTCAATTTTTTTTTCAAGTGTGCAATTCATTACGAGATTGATTCCCCCCCCCCCCCCCCCCCCCCCCCCCTAACTAAGTGTGCACATTGTCCTCAATGGACGAACAAGGAAAGACGAAGGACACAAACTTAAGGGATGAAAGGCGCACTAGACACTAGAAATTAAAGAAAAGAAATAATATAAAAAAACAACACTATTATACACAGTTACCCCTATGGATATTACTCTAATGGAGGAGGATCTTTGGGACGTAATGTCTCTATTTCTGCCACAAAATTCTCAACATAATGTTTTGGACAATGACCATTGACTGTGAATTGATTGTCATTTGTGGGGTTTCGAATTTCAATGGCCCCATTCTCGTGGACTGTCTTCACTATATAAGGGCCAGATCATTTACTACGCAACTTTCTAGGAAATAAATGTAACCGGGTGTTGTATAAGAGGACCTTCTACCCAATGTCAAAAGATTTTAGAGAAATGTGTTGGTCGTGAAGAGCTTTCATCTTCACTTTAGAAACTCGCGTATTTTCATACGGGTCATTACATATTTCATCCAACTCTGAGAGTTGAAGTTTTCGATGATGTCCAACGTCATCGGGGTTTTCATTCATTTGCCTAATGGCCTAGTAAGCTTTGTGTTGAACCTCAACGGGTAAATGGCAATCTTTGTCGTAAACAAGCCTATAGGGGGACATGCCTAACTGTGTTTTGTATGCAGTCCGGTATGCCCAAATTGCATCCACCAATCTTTAGGACCAATCCTTACGGTTGGGGTTCACGATTTTCTCTAAAATATGTTTTATTTCCCTATTGGTGAGTTCTACTTGGCCACAAGTTTGAGGGTGGTAGGGCGTTCCGACTTTGTGGAGCACTCCATATCTATACATCAAAACCCTAACGGGTCTATTACGAAAATGGGTGCCACCATAACTTATGATAGCACGCGGCATCCCAAATCGTGAAAATATGTTTTCTTTTAGAAATTTAATCACCACTGGGTGATCATTTGTACGAGATGCCACTACCTCTACCCACTTAGATACATAATCAATACCCACTAAAATGTATAAATGCCCGAAAAAACTAGGAAACGGCCCTATAAAGTTGATGCCCCAACAATCAAATATTTCTATGATAGTTATGAGATTCAAGGGCATCATATTTCTTCTAGTAAGAGTACCTATTCTTTGATATCTGTCATAAGCAGTACAAAATGTATGGACATCTTTAAACATAGTCGGCTAATAAAATCCACATTGGAGGACTTTAGCAATTGTTTTCTTGGTGGAGAAATGCCCACCACAAGCATATGAGTAGCAAAAACTAATTATGGATTGGAATTCATTATCTGGTACACAACGTCGAATCACCTGATCAGAGCAATACTTGTAAAGGTATAGGTCATCCCACATGAAAACTCTAACGTTTTGAAAAAATTTCTTTTTATCATTGGATGACCATTGAGATGGAATCTTACCTGAAGCCAAGCAATTAGCGATATCCGCAAACCAAGGGGTACTAGTATGAGTAACAGACTGGATGGAGAAAAGTTATTCATCAGGAAAATGTTCTGAAATGGGAGATTTGTCTTGGTCTCGGCTATCAACAAGAAGGCGAGATAAGTGATCAGCTACCACGTTTTCTACCCCTTTTTGTCCTGAATTTCTATATGAAACTCCTAAAGGAGTAGAATCCACTGAATTAGTCATGGCTTAGCGTCTGGCTTGGTGAGCAAGTACTTAAGTGCGGCATGATCAGTATAAACTATGACGAGTAAGCCGACTAAGTAAGATCTAAACTTATCAAGTGCAAGGACCACAACAAGAAGCTCTTTCTCGGTGGTAGTTGCAAGCACCCCATTTTTGACCGCTCGGCAGTCTACACTCCGTCCAGACTTGTTTTCAAGTCATTGTGGGCATATTCCTATCGAAACCAATTCTCTAGGTCCAAATCTCGTCTGTCCATCACTTCGTGGGCCTGTTAGGCCCAAATAGAGGCAAAATGACCAAAATGCCCTTAGGGGCATTGTCCTTTCCTTTCTGATTCCAACCCCACTCTCGAGACAGTTTATTCCTCAAGACGATTTCAATCCTAGGCACGTCTCTTCGGAGACGATAAGTCCTCTTTCCAATCCCACTCTCGAGACAGTTTATTCCTCGAGACGGTTCCAATCCTAGGCGCGTCTCTTCGGAGACGATAAGTCCCCTTTCCAATCTCACTCTTGAGACAGTTTATTCCTCGAGACAGTTCCAATCCCAGGCGTGTCTCTTCGGAGACGATAAGTCCCCTTTCCAATCCCACTCTTGAGACAGTTTATTCCTCGAGACGGTTCCAATCCCAGGCACGTCTCTTCGGAGACAATAAGTCCCCTTTCCAATCCCACTCTCGAGATAGTTTATTTCTCGAGACGGTTCCAACCCAGGCACGTCTTTTCGAAGACGATAAGACTCCTTTCCAATCCTTCTCTCGAGACAGTTTATTCCTCGAGACGGTTCCAACTCAGGCACGTCTCTTCGGAGACGATAAGTCCCCTTTTCAATCCCTCTCTCGAGACAATTTATTCCTTGAGATGGTCTGAGTAGTGAAACTACTCATAAAACCGTTAGAGTAGCGGAAATACTCATAAATAGGTCGATATAGGTAATTGCCAACAAACCCCTGTGTCACAACAACCGCCGTTAGAGTGGCAGAAACACTCAAAATCCAGGTTAACACCAGTGTCTATTAGCCCACTTCGGCAAAAAATGACCAAACTGCCCTTTGGACCTTTTCCGAGACTTTTCGGTCAAGATGACCATTTTGCCCCTAGGCATTCGAATGCCCCGGGAACCACACCGGCTCTAGGTATCAAACCGGTAACCCTCTGAGATTGCTTTTTATAGTACTCTCAACCTTCCTTTATCTTTCCGGATCATTCCGAGTCAATTCCGGCCAACCCGGTACAAAATGACAGTTTTGCCCCTGGTGGGCCGGTCTCCTTTTTCGACCACACTGGCTCTGGGTATCAAATCGGTATCCTCCTGAGACTACTTTTTATAGTGTTCTCAACCTTCCTTTATCTTTCCGGATCATTCCGAGTCAGTTCCGGCCAACCCGGTACAAAATGACCGTTTTGCCCCTAGTGGGCCGGTCTCCTTTTTCGACCACACCGGCTCTGGGTATCAAACCGGTAACCTCCTGAGAATACTTTTTATAGTGTTCTCAACCTCCTTTTACCTTTCCGGATCATTCCGAGTCAGTTTCGGCCAACCCGATGCAAAATGACCGTTTTGCCCCTGGTGGGCCGGTCTCCTTTTCCGACCACGCCGGCTTTGGAAATCAAACCAGCAACCTTTGGGAACATTCTGAATAATGTTTTCAGATCCCAAGTCTTCTTCCGGGACAGTCCGAGTTTGTCTCGGTAGTTTCCCGGTTCGATTGACCGTTTTGCCCCTAAAGGCTCGGTCAACCTTTTCGACACATCTTATCCTCACTTTTCAAGTCAAATACCTCCAGGACACTATTTTAAGTGTTCCTGCTCCTTTTCCGGCCTTCCGGGTCATTCCTGGCTCCTTCAAATCACTCCCGGACTTTTCAGAGCTATTCCTAGTGAAGCCAGGCTAAAAATTGCATGGTAGTCACTAGTACAGTCGCCCAAATCTAGTCAAAGATACGTTGCTTGCTGACCTTAAACATTTCGTAAATGGCTGGCGCCACTAGTAGTGGTGCCAAGCTAAAAAATGGCCTGGCACCACTCCTAGTGGCGCCAGTGTAAACTTTGGCCTCGCGCCACTGCAACAGGCGCCAGTGTTGTCCAACCTCTATAAATACAAAGCCTCATTCAACGTGAAAAGGATCTGCAAATTCAAACCAAAAATCATATAATTTGATATACAGAGCCCGAGCACCTCCTAAACCCTAGCTTCCCTAGGTTTTCCAAACCCTAGCCACCATACACTAAACCCTAGCATCCTATACACTCATACACTAGCCTTCAACTCTCCTTTGAAGACTTGAAGAGCTGCAATCTGAAGTTTGAAGATTGAAGGCAACTCTTGAAGATTGAAGACGAAGATCGAAGAAAGCAAGGTGCGTAAAATAAACAAGATACAAGGTAGGTTCTCCATTTAAATTTCCGCACTTCCCCCCTCTCTCTTCTCTCTCCTAACCCACTTGGGTTTTCTCTATTTTAATCCCATATCTCTTCCCCCCCTTTCTTTGCATGCTTGAAACAAGGGGACTCCCGGTCCATGTGTAGGATTAGACTATCGGAGGGTCACCGTGTCGGGGGCTTTTCTTTAGGCTAACCGGAGACCACGTGGGTCCGACCCCCTTGATTATGTGGTGAAGCCTTAGCCTTGTATGTTCACAACCCCAAAATTGCATTGTGCACATCATAATCTTGCATCTTCCAAAATTCGTTTTCAAACTTGTTTTCAAAATTGCATCAAAATCTCTTTTTCAAAACATGTTTTCAAAATCACAATCCTAGGGTGATTCTAGATTTTCCATGGCTAGGATTGCTTTAGGAAAGTATTACATTTAAAGTGACTAATACGGTCCATATTTTCAAATCTTGTTGTTTTCAAAACCGCTTTCCTAAAGTGGTTCTAGCCCTCTTATGGTTAGAATTGCTTTAGGAAAGTGAGATGTTTTTACACCTTCCAAAAACTCTCTCTTTAAAAATCTCTTTCTAAAAAATCTTCTTTTTCAACGTACTTCCTAAAGACTCTTCTTTCCAAAATTGTTTTCAAAAACTCCCTCCCAAAATCTATTTTTTCAAAGCTTCCTATTTTTTTTAACTCTTTTCCAAAAACTCTTTCTCCTCAAAATTCACTTTCCTAAGAACTCTCTCCAACAATCTCCTTCCAAGAATCTTTCTAAAAACTCTCTTTCCAAAATCTTCCTTCTAGAAACTCCTCTTTAGGATTTCCTTCCAAAATCTTCGTTTCCAAAAATGCACTTTCCAAAAATCCTCTTTCTTTAGAGCCCAAATCAAACCCTGGAACTTATAATTAGGAAACCCTAATTTTCTTTTCAAAAATATGGTTTTCAAACTTTGCCCCAAACCTAGGTTTCCAAAATCTCTTGTTTTCACATCCAAACTATACATGTTTCCAAAAACCTCTTTTCTACGTCAAAACTATAATTTTTCAAAACTAGGGTTTCTACAATCTCCCTTTCCAAATCCGTGCCAAATCCTATCTTCCTTTTAGGAAACCAAATCAAATCTCTCCGCTTAGGAAACCAAATCCAGTCCTCCGTTTTTGGAAATGAAATCAAACTTTCTCTTTTACAAATCAAATCCAATCCCTTCCTAATCCAGCTCTTTCCTAATTCAAATCCTTCCTAAACTTCCACTTTCCTAAATCTTCAGTTTCCAAAACTTGAACATAACAATTTTTCCTAAATTTTAAAACTCAAAATCTAAATCTTTCCTAATTCAACCCTTTCCTAATTCTACCCTCTTTTCAAATCTTAACTTTTTAAATCTAAGTTTTCAAACCTTTTCCTAAACTCAAACCTTTCCTAATCTTAAGATTTTCTAAAACTCAAACTCTAAAACTTTCTAAATCTTAAACTTTCTAAATTTCAAATCTTTCCAAATTCAAAACTTTCTAAATTTGAAGCTTTCTTAAGTTAAATCTTTCTAAACCTAAATCTTTCCAAATTCTAAACTTTTCAAAACTTCAAAATTTTTTCAAATCTAAAACTTTCCTAAACTTGAAACTTTCTTAATTCAAGACTTTCTTAAGTTGAAACTTTCTTAATTCAAAACATTTCTAAATTCAATACTTTCCTATTTCAAAACTTTCCTAAAATGAAAACTTTCCAGATTCAAAACTTTCCTAAGTTGAAAACTTTCCTAATTTCAAAACTTTCCTGATTTGGGAACTTTCCTAATCTGAAAACTTTCTTAATTTCAAAACTTTCCAAAAATAAAACTTTCCTAATTCGAAACTTTCCTAAAATCGGACCTTTCCTAGTTCGAACATTTTCTAAAATTCAATCTTTCCAAATCTTCCAAGTCCAACATTCGAGTCAAATTTTTCTAAATCTCAAGTCTTTCCTGGGTCTCCTACCTTTCCTAAGTCTAGGTTTCTTAAACCTCCATCTTTCCAAAACCAAGTCTTTCCAAAATCAATATTTCCAAAGCAAGTCCAATCTTCTCAATTTCAATTTCCAATCTCCTCTTCTAATCTCAAATCAAATCCAATTTTCAATTCAATCTCTTTCTTCTAATCCAATCTCTCTCTTCAAATCAATCTCTTTTCAATCGGACTCCGGTCTGAACTACGACTGACCTGATTCCCCCAAAGGGATACGTAGGCAACCTTCATAGGTGCGGTCACAACACTTTTCAAACTTTCAATTCTACCTTCATGGGTGTGGTCTCCACATTTTTCAAATATCAAATTCCAATCTACTTTCAAAATTCCAATTTCAAAATTTCTATTTTCAAATTTCTACTTTCAATTTTCAAACTTTCCAATTTCAATTCCATCTCTTCAAATCTATTTTCAAATCAAATCAATTTCAAATCAATCTCTTTTCAAATCTATTTTTCAATTCTCTTAACTTACACTTGCATATTATACATCATGTTAATTTCTTTTCAAGCATTGTTTTTCAAAGTGGATAGGATTGGCCAATAGTTAGTTGAAAACTCTCATAGGTGAATCTAGGGTAGATTGACATGTAGGTATCGAAAGGGCGGGGTAGGGTGATGGCTTAGTGCGTCTTCCCTACACGTAACCAACCTCCGAACTTAGAATCACTGTTTTCAAATACCAAAAAGGAGTTATTTTTCAAAAAGGGCTAAATGTTTTCCAAAGGTTGAGAAACAACCTGTTTTCTTAAAAACCCTCTATTGAGGAGATATTTTCAAAATCGTTTTCCAAAAACCCTAAGTATAGTCTCCGAATTATTCTTAGTTTTTAGGTGACCTAACTCACCTTAATCAAGTTATGTGGCGACTCCAAATCTTTTTCAAAAGCCCTTTATTCAAACCAATTTTTCAATTCAAACCTAGTCGCACTCATTCTTCTAGGAGGGTGAGTTCTAACGAGAGAGTACAGTATTTTTCCCGCTTGTGTGAGTATTTCTCGAGTGCGAAAAATCTGGGCGCGACAGTAGTGTAGTTCATTTGGCGTCATTTAAAGTTTTACTAGCATAATAGATGGCATATGGTTTCTTGTCCTTTCTTTGACCAAACTGCCCTTATAGCGAAGTCACTCGCGTCACACATGAGTTCGAAAGGTAGAGACCAATCAGGGGCTTGCATGATGGGTGCAGTGGTCAAGAGTTCTTTTAGCTTGTCAAAAGCTTGTTGGCAAGGGGATGTCCATTCAAATGGAACATCCGTGGATAACAAATGACACATAGGACAAGAAATAACACTAAAACCTGGAATGAATTGCCGAAAAAAACCCGGCGTGCCCTAAAAATGAACGGACATCTTTAACGTTTGTAGGGGGTGGAAGGTTCTAAATAAGGTCAATCTTAGCTTTGTCAACTTCTATCCCCTTATTTGAAATTATGTGTCCTAACACTATTCCTTGTGTTACCATAAAATGACACTTCTCCCAATTAAAAACCAAATTGATCTCCTTACATCTTTACAAAACTTTTTTCAAATTTTCTAGGCATTGGTCATAGGTGTTCCCATAGACAGAAAAATCGTCCATAAAGACTTCCAAGATTCTTTCTACTATGTCACTAAATAAACTCATCATGCATATTTGGAAAGTGGCCGGTGCATTGCACAGGCCAAAAGGAATTCTTCTATAAGCATACGTGTCAAAAGGACAAGTAAAGGTAGTTTTATCTTATTCTTTTAAGGCTATTTTAATTTGATTGTAGCCTGAGTATCCATCCAAAAAACAATAATAAGCTCTACCCAACACCCGCTCTATGACTTGATCAAGGAATGGAAATGGAAAGTGTTCTTTGGTGATAATGAATTAATACCAACTAGGATCCAAACAGGATAGCGCATATGCATTGACTACTGGGTAAGATTCACCATCGCCTAAAAATATATATTTAAGAGTAGATGGCAATGGCTTTCGCTCCAAAATAGGAGCATCCACTTTTGATGGTTCAGGTTTACAAGCACTGAGCCCTAATGGCTCAACACATTGGGTCCAATGACTCACAGACATAGTAGGAATGCACTCAGCTGCTTCCTCATTTATCATTATTTCTTCTAAACACTCTATTTGCTCATTCTGAGTTAAGGCTCTCTCAAGTGGCTCTGTCAAGAATTCCCTGTTAAATTGTTCTTGTACTAGAAGATCTATCATGCTAATCTCTTTGATGTCTTCACACTCTCTCGGTTTCTTACCTACGTGGAAAATGTTCATATCTACAGTTATGTTTTCAAAGGATAAGTTCAACTCCCCGCCCCTACAACGAATAATAGCATTGGATGTTGCTAGAAAGGCACGACCTAAAATGACTGAGATAGGAGAATCATCATGTGAGTTCCCCACGGTGTCTAACACTATAAAATCAATCGGGAAGTAGAATTTATCCACTTGGATAAGCACATCTTCCACCATGGCCCTAGGAATCTTAATCGATCGATCAGCTAATTGTAGGGTGATTCTAGTAGGTTTCAACTCTCCTAACCCTAACTGTTGATAAATAGAAAAAGGTAACAGGTTCACATTAGATCCTAGATCTAGCAAAGCATTATCAACCCTATAATCTCCAATTATGCATGGAATGGTCGGACTCCCCGGGTCCTTCTATTTTGATAAAAGATTTACTTGTAGAACCTCTCTAGCTTCTTAGTTCAGAAAAGAGACTTCTCTCACAGTGAGCAGTCTCTTTATAGTGCATAAGTTTTTTAAGAATTTTGCGTATAAAGGGATTTGCTTAATGGCATCTAGGAAAGGAATATTGATTTTCACTTGCTTGAATACCTCATAAATTTTAGAATTTATTAGTTCTTACTTCGATTCAGCTAATCTATGAGGAAATGGAACACATGACAAATCCTCTACGTCAATATCCGCAGATTTATCCCTAGACTCATCGTCCCTAGGCTTTTTTTCTAACTCCACTACCTCTTTAGGATTGTCTCTATCCTCTTCTACTATTTTTTCTACTCTCTCGCTAGTGTCCTCCTTAGGTACAGACTCTTTACTTGGAATAATTTTATCTATGGCTTTTCCACTCCTTAAGGTGGTTACTGCTTGAACTTGCTCATAATTTGGTGGATTTGGATTTATCTCTACACCATGAGCTTGCATATTAGGGTTGGGTAATGGTTTTGCAGGGAATGTGCCTTTCTCTTTGGTTAGTGATTGAGCAAACAAAGTCTTTAACTCTTCAATAGATTTATCAAGTCTAGTATTAGTTGCTTACTGTACCTGTATGAATTGTGTCAAAGGATCCTCTACAGGTCTTAGAGGAGGTGGTCTATAAATGTTTGTTGTTAGTGATAGAAATTGTTGACCCTATGTTTGGTATTGATTAGGGGGGCCATTAAATTGTTGCTGGTGTTGGAATTGTTGGGGTGCTGAGTTACCATCATTCCTCCAACTAAAGTTGGGATGGTTCCTCCACCCTGGGTTATATATAGGTGCATATGGGTTTCCTTGTCCTTGTGGGGCCTGTGTTAGTTTACTATAAGGGGTAATAGCATTTACTTGACCATGCAACACTTCCCTAAAGGCTAGAATTGTAGGACAAAGATCTATCCTATACTCATCACTATCGCACACACTATAATTAATTTGGGTTTCACTCATAACTGTTGTAAATTTTTTCATTTGTAAGGCCTCTAATCGCTTAGTCAATGTGGCTATCTTTGAATTATCTTCATCTAAATGCCTTAAAGGAAATATGGTGTTTGTCTTTAAGTTGTTTCTAATCTTGGAATTTTTAGTCCATGTGGTGTCCCAATCTCTAGCGTTATTAGTTAGAAAGTCAAAGAAGTCATAAGCTTCTTTTGGTGATTTATCATAGAAAGAACCGTTGCACATTGTCTGCACAAACCTATTGAGTTCGGGAGTCAAGGTAGAAAAGAAAGTACTAACCGACCTACATGGGCCTTGTCCATGATGAGGACATGAATTCAAAAGTTCTTTATATCTTTTCCAACTATGGTAAAATGTTTCGTTATCAAAAGAAGTGAATTGTGAAATTTGGTGACGAATTGCCTCTGTGCGGTGCTCAGGAAAGAATTTTTTTAGGAACTCGGCCTGAAGGACATCCCACGATGGAATAGACCTCGGCCTTAAAGAATTTAACCAAATTTTAGCTTTATCCTTTAATGAGAATGGGAACAATTTGAGATAGATGGTCTCGACAGAGCAGGTATTATCAAAACACATATTACAGACCTCTTCAAATGCTTTAAGATGGGTATATGAATTTTCAGAATCCATCCCATGAAAATGTGTGATTAATTGCATGATACTTGACTTAAGATGGAATGGATTTTGGTCAGGAGGTAATATAGTGCAAGAGTTTAGAGTCTGTCTTTGTGGGTTTAGATAATCTCTCATAGTTCTCTGTGGTGGTGCAGGTACTTGGGGTTGTGGGGGATGCATGTTATTACCCTCATCTATATTCCCATCATCACCCAGTAAGTGGGCCATGTCAAAGTCTATAGGTATTGGTGTAGTATCAGAAAAAACGCTAGACCGAGTGGCGTAAACAAGTAGGGTTGTTCTCAAAAGTCACTACAAGAAACTTGTGTTTTAGAGACCAAAAAAATTGTCCCTAAAACTTAAAAAATCGTCGCTAAATATTTTTACCTACGAAAATGTGTTGTCGCGAGATTCGTTGCTAAATGACCATCCGGGATACTTCTGGTGACTAAATTTTGTTTCGTGGCTAATGAGTTGATTTAGCGACGAAAGTAGTTAGTTGTTAAATATTTTGGTTTTTAGCAACCATTTTTTCCATAGGCAAAAGTCTAAATTTTCGTCACAAAATGTATGTTTTGGTTGCTAAAGGGTTACGCAAACAAATTTTTATCACCTTTTTAGAGACCAAATAACCTCGTTGCTAAAAGTTGAAGAATTGTCTACAACATACTTTGTTGCTAAAAGTTACAATTTCAAACGATTTCCGTTTATGCTAGCTAATAACTAATATAGTGTCCGCAACAAAAAATTTTTGTCACTAATAGAATTTGGCCATGCATATTTCCATTTTGCTTTTAGAAATTTTATCTAATGTTAAACCTGTTTAGCTCATTAAACAACCAAATGTACAAAAGCAGAGAACTTCAATAGAAATTAACATAAAGATTGCAGTACTTTTAAACAATTATATCGGAAGCTTAATAACAAATCATTGTCAAAAAATGTACTACTGGAAACTTAATAACAAATCATTGTCAGACAATGTTACAAACCAAAAAAAAAAGTATAGTACAGAGTCTTAGAACAATAGATAGATAACAAGGCCTTCTAAGGAGGATTCATATGTCCTTGCTTGAAGAAAAAAAATGCTTTTCTTATGAAACTCTCTAGAGTCCAGCTGAGCGTTCCTCTCTTCCCAATGCATCTTCACTTCTAGTAATTCCTCAAAAACCACTTTTTTTTTGGGTCCTGATTCAAAGCAACTGAATTATTAGAAAAGAAAATAGATTTTATGATACAAGCCAAGAGCATAACTATGAAGAACTCTATGAAAAGTATGTACAACTATTGACTAAGAAAACCTCATTCAAAGACTAATACCAAATGGCTTCCAAGGCTAACCTGTCTTTAAGGGGCCAACCTTGCCATCCAAGGTTCAATCTCTTAGCTCACAATTTGGGTCTTTGGTTTTTCCATCAGTTTTCATTAATATTCCAAGATTGATAACTTTCCAATACATTAATTATTCTTGTCAAAGAACTATTGGAAGGCCATAACAAGGAAACACATTATACCACTAAGAAAAAGTATCCACCTGTAAAAAGAATCTGTATCAGTCTAATATGTCAATTGGACTAAGAAGACATTGTACAAAAGATATAACAAGACAAAAGAAGAGGAGAAGTGCCCTGAAATGGAATTTATTCCTTTTCAATCTTTGATTGAAGAAAACATAAGCATCACATACCTTGTAATTCTTATCAGACCAATAGGTACACAAATACT
Source organism: Euryodendron excelsum (assembly GCA_033060915.1). Classification (NCBI taxonomy): domain Eukaryota; kingdom Viridiplantae; phylum Streptophyta; class Magnoliopsida; order Ericales; family Pentaphylacaceae; genus Euryodendron; species Euryodendron excelsum. Next base: position 11,453,256 of record CM065390.1, on the reverse strand, counting down.
GCCATAGATCCCTTTCAATATTTTTCGGTGGATTTACTGGGGCAACTTCCATTGTGGGTAGCTTAGAAAATGCTTACGTAGATCATGACGATAGCTCCTGTACCAAGCATTCATTAAGTTTAAAGATAACTTTATCGATGTAAGACTCATTGCTAAATAGAATGCTTCCTGTAATGTAAGAAAATTGCTACACTAATTGAGTAACATAATGCACAAATGAAACACAATAAAAATTAAAATATGTAATTCAATACATGCTAATTCAGGTTTCAATAAATTAAAATAAAAATTATATCAAAAATCCATCAAAGTTCTAAAGCTAGGTTCAAGAACTCACAAGAAAAATTCAAAATTGATACAATGTTCTACTTACGTCAACCTCATCTTATACATGTCACTAATGTCCTTCCAATCTGGCCAATTGAAGGGGGTAAATTGTCAGGTCACAACCCTAACTTCGTGGTGAATTTTGGATCTCTGTACTATTAGAATGCCACTCATCCTACATATCTCTATCGGTATCTTGTCACCGTTATCTAAGATGTTGGCCAATGCAAGGTTTCGCAACTTCTCACATCCTTTGTTTGACTTGGATGAACCTATTGAAAACAAGAAAATATGATACAAGTGTTCACTTGCAAATATGATTTTAGAAGTCCTATATAGTTGAGAAAAAGAGAACTACCAACCAAAATACCACAGGAAACTGATAAATTAAAACCTTAACAGATCCTCTAAAGCTTTTACGAAATACATATAGGCTTACCAACATTGCTGCAATTTATAGTGTCAGAGTGCTGGTGCATAGACTCTAATATAGCAAGGTCAGTAAATTATGACTCAGCAGATGCATGGTGCAACTGCTCATCAATTCCGCTCGTAGTCTCCTCGTCCTTTACCTCTAGAGGACATGATAATAGGTGCAGTAAACTACAACACAATATCTCTATATTTAACTCGAAAATCGATGGTTACCAGTAAATGAATTGGATGGAATAATAAAAAAATATATAGGCATGAACAACTTAGAGAGAATCCTAAAACAAAACCAGAATTAGAATATATTCCCAAATTTCATGGAGAAATAAAAAATGCCAATTGATGCTGCAAAAGAAATGAAAGAAATGGGGGATAAAGGTTATCTATCTGCATGGTGTGGAAGGTTGTTGGTGAGGTATCTTTAACATATCTTGAGTTGTCCTGCAAGACAAGTGTCTTTCACTGAAAAGTTGTGGCTTTAATAACTTTCACAGCATAACGTGACCAATCTGCCAATTAGATGATGAATCTAGATTATGCACCCAATTGTTTTTTCAATCTCATTGTAAAGTCTTCCAATTACGTATTCAAAGGGTTGTCATGATTTGATGTTGATTAGGACTATGAAGAAAAAAAGAAAAATTAGTAGCTTTCACCTAACTGTTGGAGAACTTGAGATGCTATGAGTTAGTTTACTTAATGTGGGTTGGGATAGACCCTCCAAGAAAGTGATGAATTCTGGAAGATAATTAATTGAAGGTAATTCAAACATCATGTATAAGGCCCTAGTTTCTAGTTGAAAAATTCATCACCATTAAAAGTACATGCAATTCAGACATTAGTTTGGAAGGTCTTTTTTCTGGATGAGCAGAGGATGGGGCCACTCCTGGATGGGAAAAAAAAAAAGCACTGTTCTTAATTAAAAGGATACTTGGTGCAGTTTTGAGATATGTTTTTTTTTTTATTTAATTCTACAGAGATCAGATGAACAAATGTCCAAAGAGTTCTTCAAACACACACACCCATAAATATATATACCGAGTATATTTTGCCCTAATAAGTAGAGACCCATTTATTCAGTCAAGTATTTCAAGATCCATCCTTCCAAATTAGTTTGTTCGACTGAATATGAAAAGGGGGGAAAGCGTTATTAGGTTTTTCTAATTTAATTGTACCCATTATTCGAATGTGTTTAAAGATATTCACATAAACGTAGAGCAGACGAACAAATTCCAGAGGGTTCTCCCCAGATATATATAGACAATATATAGCATGATCACATAAGTATACTACTGTACAAACTATACACCATTTACAGTTACCTTAGCCGAGAATCTGAACAGTTGGTCGGTGGAGCTCCACCTTGATATAACTGCAACGATCCCGATAAGCGGCCAAATGACCCTTTCGGCTTTGTCAACAGAGGCGGTGGTTGGATATTGATGTGAGAGAGAGATGGGATGATTGCAGCAGAGATAGAGAGGTAAGTGCGACTACTTAGGCTTTGTGGATATTGGGGCACAACTGATTCCATTTTGGGGGGGTCGTGTTAATGATGGAGAGGGAGAGGAGAGGAAACCTCAATCGTGTGAGCCTTAGTTAAGTATGAAACAATAATATTAAAAAATTGAGTGAAATTATAATATTGACTATATGTATTAAATTATTTATTCAACCGAATTAAGTGCCACATATCACGTGTTTCAAAAAAAAAAAATTGTTCCACATATTAGGATGTAAAAATTAAGTGTAACTAACTCAAATAATGAGTAATTTTTAAACATCAATGAACATAGTAAATACGTAAAATAACCCTAAATGAAATAATTAAACATAATAAAAATTGGTTCAGTCATGAATAACTTTGTTTTTTGGACTACAAGGTGTCTAGGCTTTCGACCGATTATTTTCTCGCGTTCATGTAGAGCCACTACAAGGTGTCTAGGCCTTCGGTCGATTTTTTCCTTGAGTTCATGCAGGGCCACTATTCACATAAACTATGTAAAGCTTATGCAATGCATGAGTGATAACTGGTTGCGGACTTACAAGGAGTGTAAGGATGGATCTACACTGGTTTGACCATGATTCAATTCATTCAACAACTGAATCATATAAATATTTAAAAAATTTTGTTGATTATTAGTTGATCAGCCTATACAAGGCTATAAATTAAATATCTAGGCTAAATAATTTGCAAACCCATTAGCAAAAGAAAAAAAACAATTTTTAAAGATAAAAATATTTTCTCTCATACAAAGTGTCTAGGTTCAATTTGTAACAGGCTTAAAATTTATTATTTTGTCTATATATTAAAGGAACAAAAAAAACCAAGTCATTTGATGGATGTACACTATTCTTACAAAAACGGTCTTGTTTTTAGGAGGTTTGCATCGATTCAATAGTAGTTTATATGGCAAAAATCATAAAATAGGTTTTTTTTTTTTTTTTTTTGGTTCATCCAAAGGGATTACAAGAAGAGCTGAAGTCGGGAATGAGATTAGGAAGCGTTCGAACTCCTGACTTCTCAAATGGAGGCTAGAAACTCTGGCCAAGTAGGCTGGCCAAGTTGATTATCAAACTGAAAATTTGAACCAATAATTTTAGAATCTAAATATACTTATTTTTGTGTCAATTTTTACGAGCTTATAGAAATATATATATTTTTAGTTTCACCCTAAAATTCAACGCCATGTAAGTTACTTTGTTGGGTTAAAAAGTAGCTTTTGAAGCCCAATGGTTAATGATGATCCTTAAAACCAACTTTAAATTCAAAAATATTGGTCAGGCTCTCGCAGTGCATTTTATGAGGAGCAAAACATTCGGATTAACTTAATTACCACGTGGTCATGTGAATGATTGCATGTATCCAAAATTTATCTATAAGGCCCTATACTAGATGAGAGGTTAGTTCAATTGAAATTTTCTTAGCCAAAATCACATTTCTAGCTTTTCAGGCCATAATGTAATGTAAATGAACAAAACTACAACATTTTCATGTCCAGCTCATCAAATGCTTCCATATCATCAAAGAATGCATTTTTGAAAAGGGGATTTGGTTTTTATCTTTTTTATCTGAAAATTAGATCATTCAAAAATACCATATATGTTAAAAGTACATTAATTTCAAATTAAATTAAACTATTTTCTTTCATATAATGGAAAATTTTTAAAAGACATTGCAACGCAAAATGCAAAAATAAATTGAAAGATGAGATACAGAATAATTAAAACAAAAATCAAATCAAGTATAAAAATAAAGACAAAAAAATTCCATATACACTAAAAATAATAGAAAAATAACAAAATTAAAAAAATATATACGTTTAACGACCAAAAAATTTTGTTGCTAAAATATTCACTTGAGTTTTTCACACCATCTACTTTGGTGATGAGTTTGGCATCTTGCCAAAAATTATTACAATTTAATAAGGACTAGTGACAAATTTCACTTTAGTAGCAAAAGAAGGACATTTAGCAACGGGTGCATTTATGTCGCCAAAAAATGGTCGCTAAATCCTTTCCCGCCACAAACCCCGCAGAAGAATTCTGGCGCCAAGTACTTTGGTGACGAATTTTGGAGCAAGATTAGCATGCGTTGATAACTGAATAGAATCCGCAACAAACATTAGCTTTAGTTGCAAAAGGCCTACTTTTAGCAACAATTTTGATTTCGTCGTAAAACATTTCGTCGCTAAAACTCCAATTTCTTGTAGTGAGTCTATGTGTAGTGTCCCTTCACCAAACTGATATGCAATACAATGCACATAAATGCACAAATCTGCCACAACAGTGAAGTAAAGATAAACAATATTTAATTTAAATTTTTAACCATACCAACAATCTCCACATAAAATATCCACCAATTTGCAATTAAACCTTAAACCTCCACTAAACAAATATAAAATTTGTCTAAAAGAAACTAGTAAAATAAAGAAAAAAAAATCTAATATGCTCACAGATAGTAGGGATGGAACGAGATTACCCAATTGAGCGATTGAATTTCCTCGTTGTTGTAGTTTGATGGTGAAGCTGTTTCTGCAGGAATCAATTCCTTTCGAGTTCGTTTGCTTTGTTTTTGTTCATGTCTATTTTTCTTTTTGCCCTGTTTGTTTTTCTTACATTAGCTTAATTGCTTTGTAATGTCCCTAGCAACAGCGCCAAAAACTGATCGCTCCTGAATAGTGAAATTTATATCCGTCAGTGTACGGTTGTGATGTAATAATAATATGTCGGTAAGTCCGAGATCGATCCACAGGGAACACAAGAAATAAACTTAATTTGACAAGTTCTACAATCAGAACAAAATAGCAACAAGCTCAGAATATATTAAAATCGCAGGAACGCTTCCAAAAAGAAAATAAAAATTAATTGTTGAAGATTATTGATCTAAATTATCAGACAATAAAACTAAACTAATTTTAGGGATGTATTCAGACAATATAAAAAGGTCTTGGTAGGGTTTGATCTAGTAAGAAGCCTACAGGTAGGTTCCCAAGATAGTATTAATTAAAGAAACTCAAGATTCGATTACCCTTTTAGAATCAATATTTAGTTATTTACTAGTGTTTATACCAGGGTCCCATTTATACTTATCCCAGTTTATAAACCTATCTACAAGATATGTTTAAAGCTTAATCAAGAACAATAGATTTTTAAAGTACTCTTAATAGAAATATATATGCAATTATAATCACTATCCTTGTCAGAAATTCCAGGTATACATATCCTTGCTTATAAATCAGTCTATACATAGATGCTAGATATGATCAAGAATATTGTTTTTAAAGATATTCATGGACAAGAAAATAAATCTTGGTCTAAGATCTTGAAATCTTGAAAAATAAATAACTATCTTGCATCTCTACCTGTAACCTAGTTATTTTCTCAACCCATATCAAGAACGGATTTAGCTACTAAAAAATATTATAAAGATTGCAAGAATTGAAATAATAATTAAAGAAAGAAAACGTTGTATTAAAGAAATATATTCTGGAATTCACAATTAGAACAAGAAAGAAAAACTAAAGATTAAAAATGGTCCCTTGAGAGATAAAAAGATTCGTAGCCTCCAAAGTTTGGATGATTCCTCCTTCCAAAACCCTAGAAAAATCCTAGAATTCTTCTCTTCCTTCAAAACATAAAACTCCTAAGTCTATTCTACTACCTACAAAACCTATCTCTAACTGAAAAGTTAATTAATCTATAAATTTTGTCGTCAGTCGTACAAATGACTCCCATTGAATGCTCAGATGGGATGTGTAGGTCTCGAAAAGTTATATGAAATCAACATATTATGGGCCTGAATAGCTTTTCTGGTTCACGAGATATGGGTTTCCAATATTTCAGCTTTGCGTGCTTCAACAACTTGTACCACAGCTTCAACAGCTTATACCTTGACAGTATCCTCTTGAAACCTATAATTAAATTACATTCAAAATCATTCCATTTAAGCTCAAAACCTGCATAAAGCATGATAAACTCAATTAATATCAAAATATAACCAAAAAGACATATATAATCATAAACTAATGCTAACAAAGTACTAACTAAGGGCTTATAATTGTACTTTTGAAGTGAAATCAATCACCTTTAGGAAAGAGGCAGAGCAAGCCACTGCCGAACTGAAAATGGTGAAGGCGGACTACAAGAAGAGAGATAGGGAAGTAGCCAACCTTTAGAAAGAAAATGATGTGCAATCCGTGGATCTGTACAAAGCCAAGTCAGAGATCGAACCTCTCCAAGATGAAGTGGCCAGGTTGAAGTCGGACGAAGAGGCCATTATGAAAAGGGGTGAGAAAAGGGCGGCCAATGACCTAGCTATTTAGATGACGGACCTGAGCAAAAGCATCTTCTGAGAGCGCTAGAATGGTTATCGCACCCAGATTTTTCGCACTCGAGGAATACACACACAAACGGAAAAAATACTGTATTATCTCGTTAGAACTTATCCTCCTAGAAGAATGAGTGCGACTAGGTTTAAATTGAAAATAGATTTGAATAAAGGGCTTTTAGAAAAAAATTCGGAGTCACCACCTAACTTGATTAAGGTGAGTTAGGTCACCTAAAAGCTAAGCATAATCCGAAGACTACAACTAGGGTTTTTGAAAACGATTTTGAAAATACCTCCTCAAGAAAGGGCTTTTAGGAAAACAGGTTGTTTGGAAAACTTTGGAAAACTTTTAAGCCATTTTTTGAAAATAAACTCCATTTGGTCTTTGAAAACAGTGATCCTAGGTTCGGAGGTTGATTACGTGTAAGGAAGACGTACTAAGCCATCACCCTACCCCGCCCTTGCGATACCTACATGTCTATTCACCCTAGATTCACCTATGAGAGTCTTCAACTAATAAATGTCCAAAACTATCCACTTTTGAAAAGAATGATGCATGATATGCAAGTGCAAGAAAAGAGATTTGATTTGGAAATAGATTTGAAAAGAAATTGATTTGATTTAAAAAGAAATTTGAAAAGATAGATTTGAAATTGGAAAGTTTTAGAAATTGGAAATAGAGATTTGAAAATAGAAATTTGGAATTGGAAGTTGGAAAAAAGTTGTGGAAATAGAAGTTTGAAAAAGGTGGTGACCGTACCCACGATGGTTGCCTACGTATCCTTTTTGAGGAATCAAGTCAGTCGTAGTTCGGACAAGAGTCTGATAGAAAATAGAATGTTTGCTTTTAAAAAAAAAAGGATTTAATTTGAACTTAGAATAGAAGATTGGAAATTGAAATTTGGAATTGAGAAGATTGGACTTTAATTTAGAAAGATAGGACTTAGAAGAAGAATTTGGACTTATTTTGGAAAGATTGAGATTTAGGAAACCTAGACTTAGGAAAGATAGGATTCAGAAAGGACTTTAGATTTAGAAAGATTTGACTCAAATGTTGAACTTGAAAGATTAAGGAAACATTGGATTTAGGAAAGGTTCAAATTAGGAAAGTTTCGTTTTAGGAAAGTTTCATTTTAGGAAAGTTTTCGAATTAGGAAAGTTTTGAAATAAGAAAGGTTTTGAAATTAAGAAAGGTTTCGAAAGTTTGAAAGTTTTTTGATTTAGGAAATTTTTGAATTTAGGAAAGTTACATTTTAGGAAAGATTTCGAATTAGGAAAGTTTAAGATAGGAAAGGTTTTGAAATTGGAAAGTTTTAAATTAGGAAATGTTTAAAGTAAGAAAGATTTAGAATTTAGAAAGTTTAGGATTTAGAAAGTTTGGAAGTTTAGAAAGATTTGAAATTAGAAAGATTTGAAAAGTTAGATTTGGAAAGGTATGGAATTTAGGAAAGGGTGGAATTAGGGAAGGTTTAGATTAAGGAGGATTTGGAAGTTTAAAGTATAAGGAAAGATTTGAATGTGTAAGTTTTGGAAATTTAAGGTTTAGGAAAGTATGAGATTATGAAGGATTTGAATTAGCAAAGATTTGGAGTTGGAAGGATTGAGATTCCTTTTTCCTAAAACAAGGGATTGGATTTTGTTTCTAAAAGAGGTGTTTTGATTTTGTTTCAAAAAACGAAGGATTGGATTTAGTTTCCTAAACGGGGAGATTGGATTTGGTTTCCTAAAGGGAAGATAGGATTTGGCATGGATTCGGAAGGTGAAGTTTTAAAAATCCTATATTTGAAAAACTATAGTTTTGATGAAGAAAATAAGTTTTAGAAATATATAGTTTTGATGTAGAAAATAAGAGGTTTTGGAAACCTAGGTTTTGAGGCCAAAATAGAGAATTGGAAACTATGTTTTTGGGGAGGAAAATTAGGGTTTCCTAATCGTGGGTTCTAGGACTTGACTTGGGCTCTGAAAAAAAGAGATTTTGGGAAAGTAAGTTTTTAGAAAAGAAGATTTTTGTAAGGAAAATTCTAGAAAGGAGTTTTTAGAAAGTATAATAGAAAAGAGTGTGTTTGGGAAAGGAATTTTTTGAAAGAGTTTTTTAGGAACGAGTTTTTAGGAAAGATGTTTTTGGAAGGAGATTATTGGAAAGAGTTTTTAGGAAAGAAATTTAAGGAGCATTTTTGGAAAGTGAACTTTGAGGAGAGCGTTTTGGAAATGAGTTTGAAAATGAGTTTTTGAAAAATAGATTTTTGGAGGGAGTTTTTGAAAACAATTTCGGAAAGGAGATTGGAGAGAGTTTTTAGAAAGTATATAAAATATCTCACTTTCCTAAAACGATTCTAACCATAAGAAGGTTAAAATCACTTTAAGATAGTGGTTTTGAAAACAACAAGGATTTGAAAATATGGACCATATTGGTCACTTTAAATATAACATTTTCCTAAAGAAACCCTAGCCATAGAAAGGCTAGAATCACCTTAGGATTGTGATTTTGAAAACAAGTTTTGAAGAAGAAGATTTAATGTAAGTTTTGAAAACAGTTTTGATGCAAGCTTTTGAAAACAAGTTTAAAACAAACTTTGGAGGAATGTAAGATCATGATATGCACAATGCAAGTTAGGGTCGTGAATACACAAGGTTAAAGGCTTCACCACATAATCAAGGGGGCCAAACCCACGTGGTCTTCGGTTAGACTAAAAGAAAGCCCCCGACACGGTGACCTCTAATAACCTAATCCTACACATGGACCAAGAAGTCTCTTATTTCAAGCATGCAAGAAAAAGGGGAGGAGGGGGGGGGGGGAAGAAGATGGGGGATTAAAATAGAAAAAAGCCCAAGTGGGTTCAGAGAGAGAAGTGAGGGGGAAAATGCATAAACTTAAATAGAGAGCCTACCTTATGTCTTCTTTATTTTGCTTTGCTTTGCGCGCTTTATTTTTCTTGCTTTACTTTGGTCTTCGCTTCAGTCTTTGTCTTGATTTTCGAGAGTTTCAAAGTTACAGCACTTCAAGTCTTCAATAGAGACTTTGAGGCTAGTGTACAAGTGTATAAGAGTGTATGTGAGTGTATAGGAGGCTAGGGTTTGGTGTATGGTGGCTAGGGTTTGGAAAACCTAAAGAAGACTAGGGTTTAGGGAGGCTACGAGCTATGTATATTGAAGAGTAGGGTTTTTAGACTGAGTTTGCAGACCTCCTTCACGCTAGAAGAGACTCTGTATTTATGGAGAGAAGAATGACCTGGCGCCTGTTGCAGTGGTGCCAGCCACTTAGGAAAGTTTTAAGGTCGGCAAACAGTGTATCTTCAGAAGATTTGGGCGCCTGTACTAGTGACTACCATACAATTTTTAGCCTGACTTTACTAGGAGTGACTTCAAAAGGTCCGGGAGTAATGTGAAGGGGCTGGGAATGACCTGGAAGGCCGGAAAGGGACATGAACACTTAGAACCGTGTCCTGGAGGTAGTAGACTTGAAAAATGATGACAAGATGTGTTGGAAGGGTTGGCTGGGCCATTAGGGGTAAAACGGTCAACTGGCCTGAAAAGCTACCGGGAAGAACTCAAAATGTCCCAGAAAAAGACTCGAGATTTGGAAACATTATTTAGAATGTCCCAGGAGGTTACCGGTTTCTTACCCAGAGCCAGTGTGGTCAGAAAGGCGACCGACCCATTAAAGGCAAAACGGTTATTTTACAGCGGGTTTGTCGGAATTGACTCGGAATGATCTGGAGAGATAATGAAAGGTTGAGAATACTATAAGAAGTATTCTCAAGAGGTTACCGGTTTGATACCTAGAGCCGGTGTGGTTCCCGGGTTGTTCGGATACCTAGGGGCAAAATGGTCATCTTTACCGAAAAGTCTCGGAATTGGCCTAAAACTGACTATAAGGCAACTAATCACACCGGATCATCTTTGGGACGATCTTGGAAAGGTGGATTACCCTTTTTTGGACTTAGGTACTTTCTCAAGAAATGTGCTGGAAATGGCCCTAAGGGCAGTTTGGTCATTTTTCACCAAAGTAGGCTAGCAGGCATCGATGTTGCCCTGGGTTTTGAGTGTTTCTGCCACTCTGATGGCGGTCTCGTGATACAGGGATTTGTTGGTAATTCCCTATATTGACCTGTTTACGAGTGTTTCCGCTACTCTGACAGCTGCGATGTTTACGAGTACTTCCAGTACTCTGACGGTTCGCAATCATTCCCAGGACTGCTTGATCTCGGGAAGCTGCTAAATGGACTTAGCGCCTGAGGAATCAATTTTCTCAAAAGGCATGCCGAAATGGACATTTCTACATTGGCAGGCTAGCAGGTGCCAAAGGTGGACTGTTCTACCATCTCGTGGACTTAGGGTCTCGTCCTAGTTAATAGATTTGAAAGGACTTACCGTTCCGAAGAGTTCATTCAAAAAAGTGCCAGATTGGAGGGTCTTACCACCTTGAGGAATCAACTTTCTCGAAAGGTGTGCCAGATTTAATTTGAATTAGAATTGGAAATGGAATTGGAAAGGGGACTTACCATCTTCGGAAAGACGTGCCTATTGGAGTTGGACTGAACAATGCCGCCATTGGTCATTTTGCCTCTATTTGGGCCCAAAGGACCCACGAAGCGATTAATTGACAGGATTAGACTTGAAAAGTTGATTTAGATTGGAATACGCCCATATTGACTTGAATATAAGTCTGGATGGATTGGAGACTGCCGAGCGGGCAAAAATTGGGTGCTTACAATGGTGCCCTTATCTTTACCAAGGTGGATAAGTCCTCTGACGTATGGCATCTGTGCCTTGACTACTTCGGCACAACTGAGGGGGGCGTTGTCGATCTGGCGGAAGTGATTGCCAATGCCGAGCGTAGGAGACAACTTGCCCTGGAGGCAGCTGGTGAAGGTGAAAAAACTCCTACCAAATCATCTAAGGTTGTAAAGGACGCTAAAGACAACTCGGCGGAGCCTTCGGTTCAGTTAGGGGACAAGCTGGCTGATGATTAGACCTAAGCCAACCTTTGTTTTTGATCTTTTTTTGTAACTAGCTCTTCTAATTTTAATGAAAGACTAGCTTTTCCTCTACTGTTTTACTCTTTTTGGGTTGTTTGGAGTTTATGAAACTTCCGATTTGCTTAAATTATCTAGGAGCAAGTTTGGACCTAAACCTGTGCTTTTGTGAATAAATCTTTGGCTTGCCATGTAATGGTCCAGACTTGTGTTTGTGACCTTTATCGGACCAAATTTTAACCTTTCGATTTTGTGACCTTCACAGGTTGACCTGTCCAACTTGGACAGAACCAAGTTTTAACACTTTGTTTTTGTGACCTTAATTAGCCAACCTGTTCAACTTGGACAAGACCAAGTTTTAACACTTGGTTTTTACGACCTTCTTTGGTCGACCTGTCCAACTTGGACATGACCAAGTTTTAACATTTGGTTTTTGTGACCTTCTTTGGCCGACTTGTCTGTCGCACCCAGATTTTTCGTACTCGAGGAATACACACACAAGCGGAAAAAATACTGTACTCTCTTGTTAGAACTCACCCTCCTAGAAGAATGAGTGTGACTAGTTTGAATTGAAAATTTATTTGAATAAATAGAAAATAATTTGAAGTCGTCACCTAACTTAATTAAAGCGAGTTAGGTCACTTAAAAACTAAGCACAATCCAAATATTACACTTAGGGTTTTGGAAAACGATTTTGAAAATACCCTCAAGAGAGGGTTTTTAGGAAAACAGGTTGTTTGGCAACCTTTGGAAAACTTTTAGGCCCTTTTTTGAAAATAAACTCCATTTTGGTCTTTCGAAAACAGTGATCCTAGGTTCAGAGGTTGATTATGTATAGGGAAGACGCACTAAGCCATCGCCCTTCCCCGCCCTTGTGGTACCTATATGTCTATTCACCCTAGATTTACCTATGAGAGTCTTCAATTAATATATGTCCAAAACTATCCACTTTGAAAAAAAAATTTAGAAAGAAATTGACATCATGCATGATATGCAAGTGCAAGAAAAAGAGAGCTGGAAAATAGATTCGGAAATAGATTTGAAAAGAAATTAATTTGATTTAAAAAGAAATCTGAAAAGATAGATTTGAAGTTGGAAAGCTTTAGAAATTGGAAATAGAGATTTGAAAATAGATTTTGAAATTGGAAACTTGAAAAAGTTATGGAATTGGAGATTTAAAAAAAGTTGTGACTGCACCCGTAAGGGTTGTCTACATATCCTTTTTGAGAAATCAGGTCAGTTGTAGTTCAGACAAGAGTCCGATAGAAAATAGAGAGTTTTGATTTGGAAAAGAGTTTGATTAGAAAAAAGGAGTTTGATTTGAACTTAGAATAGAAGATTGGAAATTTGAATTGAAGGATTAGAAAATTGATTTAGAAAGATTAAGGTTTAGGAAATCTAGACTTAGGAAGATAGGATTTAGGAAGGACTTGAGATTTAAGAAAGATTTGACTCGAATGTTGGACTTGGAAGATTAAGGAAATATTGGATTTAGGAAAGATTGGATTTAGGAAAGGTTCGAATTAGGAAACTTTCAAAATTGAAAAGTTTCGAATTAGGGAAGTTTTAATTTAGAAAAGTTTCATTTTAAGAAAGTTTTGGAATAAGAAAGGTTTTGAAAGTTTTGATTTAGGAAAATTTTAAAACAAGAAAGGTTTTGTCTGAAGAAAAGTTTCGAAATAGGAAAGGTTTTGAAATAGGAAAGATTTGGAAGCTTAAAGTTTAAGGAAAAATTTAAAAGTTTAGATTTTGAGAAACATATGGTTTAGGAAGGTACGAGATTAGGAAAGATTTGAATTAGGAAAGATTTGGGAAGGATTGAGATTCCTATTTCTTAAAACAAAGGATTGGATTTTGTTTCTAAAAGAGGTGTTTTGATTTTGTTTCTAAAAATGGAGGATAAGATCTAGTTTCCTAAATGGGAGATTGGATTTGGTTTCCTAAAGGGAAGATTGGATTTGGCATGAATTTGGAAGGATGATGTTTTAGAAACCCTAGATTTGGAAGACTATAGTTTTGATGTAGAAAATAGGTTTTTGAAACTTACAATTTAGATGTAAAAAGGAAATTTTGAAAGCTTAGGTTTTGAGGCAAGAGTGGAAAACATGTTTTAGGCAAGAAAATTAGGGCTTCCTAATCGTGGGTTCTAGGGTTTGACTTGGACTCCAAGGTGAAGAGTTTTTGGAAAGTAAATTTTAAAGAAAGAAGATTTTTGTAAGGAATATCCTAAAAAAGAGTTTTTAGAAAGTATACTTGAAAATAGAGTGTTTGGAAAGGGATTTTTGGAAAGAGTTTTTTAGGAAGGAGTTTTTAGGAAAGAGGTTTTTGGAAAGAGATTGTTGGAAAAAGTTTTTAAGAAGAAAATTTAAGGAGTGTTTTTAGAAAAGGAATTTTGAAGAGAATTTTTTTAGAAAGGAGTTCGAAAAGGAGTTTTGAAAAATAGATTTTTGGAGGGAGTTTTTAGAAAGCAATTTTGGAAAGGAGATTGGAGAGAGTTTTTTCATAAAGTATGTTGGAAAAGAAATTTTTAGAAAGAGAGATTTAAAAAGAGAGTTTTTAGAAAGTCCATAAAAATATCCCACCTTTCTAAAGCGATTCTAACCATAAAAAAACTGGAACCACTTTAGGATAGTAGTTTTGAAAATAATAAGGATTTGAAAATATGGACCATATTGGTCACTTTAAATGTAATACTTTCTTAAAGCAACCCTAGCCATAGAAAGGTTAGAATCACTTTAGGATTGTGATTTTAAAATCAAGTTTGGAAAAAGAAGATTTTGATGCAAGTTTGAAAACAATTTTGATGCAAGTTTTGAAAAAACAAGTTTGAAAATGAATTTTGAAGGAATGCAAGATCATGATATGCACAATGCAAGTTAGGGTCGTGAACATACAAGGTTAAGGCTTCACCACATAATCAAGGGGGCCTAACCTACGTGGTCTCCGGTTAGATTAAAAGAAGCCCCCCAACACGGTGACCTCCAATAGCTTAATCTTACACATGGACCGGGAAGTCCCTTGTTTCAAGCATGCAAAGAGGGGGGGGGGGGGGGGAAGAGGATGGGGGATTAAAATAGAAGAACACCCAAGTGGGTTCGGAGGGAGAAGAGAGAGGGGGAAGATGCATAAACTTAAATAGAGAGCCTACCTTATGTCTTCTTTATTTTACTTTGCTTTGCGCGCTTTGTTTTTCTTGCTTTGCTTCGGTCTTCGCTTTAGTCTTCGTCTTAATCTTTGAAAACTTGTCTTGATCTTCGAGAGCTTCGGGTTGCAGCACTTTAAGTCTTCAATGGAGGCTAGTGTATGAGTGTATATGAGTGTATGGGAGTATATGAGAGTTAGGGTTTGTGTATGGGGGCTAGGGTTTGGAAAACCTAAAGAAAATTAGGGTTTAGGGAGGCTACGAGCTCTGTATATCGAAGAGTAGGGTTTTTAGACTGAGTTTGCAAACCTCTTTCACGCTAGATGAGGCTCTGTATTTATAGAGAAAGGAATGACCTAACGCTTGTTATAGTGGCGCTAGGCAAAATTTCCTTTTGGCCCCACTAAAAGTGACTCTAGTGACTTAGGAAAGTTTTTAAGTCGGCAAGCAACATATCTTCAGAAGATTTGGACGCTTGTACTAGTGACTACCATGCAATTTTTAGTCTGGCTTCGTTAGGAGTAGCTCCGGAAGGTTCGAGAAAGATTTAGAGGATCGGAAATGGCCCGGAAGACCGAAAAGGAACATGAACTTTTAGAATAGAGTCTCGGAGGTATTAGACTTGAAAAATGATGATAGGATGTGTTTGGAGAGTTGATCGGGCCATTAGGGGCAAAACGGTCAACTGGATCGAAAAACTACCATGATGGACTCGAAATATCCTGGAAGAAGACTCGAGATTTGGAAACATTACCTAGAACGTTTCCAAAGGCTACCGGTTTGATACCTAGAGCCGGTGTAGTTAGAAAAGGAAATAGGCCCGCCAGGGGCAAAATGGTCATTTTGCACTGGGTTTGCTGAAATTGACTCGGAATGATCCGGAAAGATAATGAAAGGTCAGAAATATTATAAAAAGCATTCTCGAGAGGTTAGCGATTCGATACCTAGAGCCGGTGTGGTTCCTGGGGCGCTCGGATACCTAGGAGCAAAATGGTCATCTTGACCGAAAAGTCTCGGAATTGGTCCGAAATTGACTAGAAGGCACCTAATCATGCCATATTGCCTTTAAGATAATCTTGGAAAGGTGGACTTAACGTTCTGAGGACTTAGGTACTTTCTCAAGAAACGTGCCGAAAATGGCGCTAGGGGCAGTTTGGTCATTTTTCACCGAAGTGGGCTAGCAGGCACCAGTGTTGACCTAGGTTTTGCGTGTTTCCGCCACTCTGACGGCGGTCCCATGATACAGGGGTTTGTTGGCAATTCCCTATATCGATCTGTTTACGAGTACTTCCGCTACTCTGACGGTTCGCGATCATTCCCAAGACTGCCTAATCTCGGGAAGCTGCTAAATAGACTTAGCGCTTGAGGAATTAACTTTCTCGGAAGGCATGCCGAAATGGACATTTCTGTATTGGCGGGCTAACAGGCGCCAAAAGTGGACCGTTCTACCATCTCGGGGACTTAGGGTCTCGTCCCAGTCGACGGGTTTGAAGGGACTTACCGTTCTGAAGAGTTTACTTGGAAACGTGCTAGATTGGACAGTCTTACCACCTTGAGGAATCAACTTTCTCGAAAGGTGTGCCGGATTTAATTGAAATTGGAATTGGAAATGAAAATGGAATTGGAAAGGGGACTTATCATCTTCAGAAAGACGTGCCTATTGGAATTAGACTGAACAATGCTCCCAAGGGCATTTTGGTCATTTTACCTTTATTTGGGCCCAGCGGGCCTGCGAAGCGATGGATTGACTAGATTAGGATTGAAAAATTGAGCTGACTTAGAATATGTCTATATTGACTTGAATACAAGTCTGGATGGGCTGGAGACTGCCGAGTGGGAAAAAATTGGGTGCTTATATTGTCCAACTTGGACAGGACCAAGTTTTGACACTTGGTTTTTAGTTCTTTAGTGTTTTGAGAAGATTTGTTTGAACAACTTCATTTTCTATTGATCCCATAAAGCTTTACACACTTGTGAGTTGTTACATCATATGGGAGCCCACACTATTGGTAAAATTTCTTCAGGTTGTTAGCATTACAAGGCCGGGGCAACTGTCTCCCATCTTTGACAGTCTCCAGTCAGTATGCACCAACGCCGACCTAGGATGCCACTCGGTAGGGACCCTCCTAGTTGGGGCCGAGCTTGCCATCTGCTGGGTTTTTTGTTGTCCCAATACTTTTCATAACACTAAGTCCCTTGGAGCAAAGTTTCTTGGACGAACCCATTTGTTGTAAGAACGTCTTAACTACTGCTAATGCCCTGTGAGTTTGATCAAGGTAGCTTCCCTGTTTTCTTTGGCGAGATCCAGATCTTTGGCCAGAGTCTGGTCATTAAGTCCGGTATTAAATGCTGCCGATCTGATCATTAGTAACCCTACCTCTAAGGGTATAACTTGTTTGCCCAAAAAGCAACCCAAGAGGGGGGTGAATTGGGTTTTTTGAAGATTAATAACAATTAATCTAACCAATGTAACAGTGATCAATCTATATATAATACAATGTAATCAGAAGAAGAAAAGAAAACAAAGCATAAGAAAGAACACAGAGAGTTACCGAGGTTCAACCACAAATCATGGTCTACATCCTCACCCCAAGATCCCCTTGAAGTCTCCTTTCACTATGTAATCTCCAATTACAAATGGGTTGCTGATTGACCAAGTGCTCAGCTCACTATACAAGAACTTCTACCCAAGTTCTTCAGCCACCAAGTGGTTTTGTCCAAGCTCCACTCAAACTTACAAGAGTTTTTCTTTCTCAAGAGAACTCTCAAACTCTCACTTACAAGTATATAAAGATATACAAGTAACTCACAAACTCTCTAACAAGAGTAGATTATACAATCCAAGCTCACAAAGTGAAGACTGGAAGAATATTCAGGAATTTCTGTTGATCAGTCAGTGATCCTTGTTTCTTGTCTCTCTTCCTTATTATAAATGCAGCTGGAAGCTTGTATATAAACCCCTGCATTGATTTCATTCGTTAGAGGTTGTTGGGCTTCATTTAATACACGTCCAGTCCATTATAACGTTAGAAAAACTAGCCGTTATATCCCAGGGGTCGACTCCAGGCTTGTAGAGTCGACACTTCTGGTTCTGCATTCACCAAATGTTGTCCATTGTCTCAATGCGTTCGCTCTTCATATTAATGAGTCAACTTCTTGTTCATTTTGTCTTTACGTCATTTTGCTTCTGTAGTCACGAGGCGACTCTTCAATTTCATGAGTCCGCTCTTTGTACAGAAAACTTGCTTCAGGTTTCATGAGTCGATTCTTTATATCAAATAGTCGGCTCTTTGCTCATTTGATCTTCAAGTTTTCTGCGTCTGTCTTCATGAGGTGACTCTTTATTTTCATGATTTGTCCATTTGGTTTTCAGGCTTTTGCTTCTGTGTTTATGAGACGACTCTTCATTTTCATGAGTTCGCCCATTGATCATTTTGTCTTCAAGCCTTTTGCGTTTGTCTCCATAAGGCGACTCTTCATTTTCATGAGTCCACTCATTGCCTAGAAATCTGCATTCTGTCTTCCAATGATCCAAATCATCTCAGCAACAGTATAAGATCTTCAAGGAATCTTCTTTTTGGGGTATGATGATCAATCAAGTCTCTTTAACGCATTAAGGTTATCTTCTATTTAATTTGGATTGAACCAATCATTTGATATACATCTTTTCTTGACTTTTAAACTGTCAGAGCTTCATTAATTCAATGTTGTTCTCTTCTTCTTTATTTGCAAAGCTTCCTCTTTCATTGTAGAACACTCTCTTTCAATGCCAAGCTTTCTCAAATACGTAGAGCTTTACAATGTTTCATTGCTGATTTCTTCTCTTTGTTAAAAGTTCTCCTTTCTTCTTTATAATCACTTCAATGAAACTTTTGCAAACTTGATGAAATCTCTTCATGCATATTGTCTTCATTGATTCTTTATATCTCAGAAGAATTTTTCACGTGAATTCTATATAGAGATTAGACAATTAATGTGAATCTTCTTCTCAAGCAACTTCAATCACTTAATCTGGAATTAATCTTTGCATTCTTGATGAAGTCTTCTCTTGAGTATTTTCAATCTCTTCAATAATCAATTTATCTTCAACTGATCATTGCACATTCTGATGAAGTCTTTAATCTTTCTTGAGTGCAAATCAATCTTCAATGAGTCTATGCATACTTGATGAAAGCTTCATTTGAACACCTTCAATATCTTCGAATGTAAAACATTTGTTTGAAGTAGAGATAGACGTCAATCCTCTATTTGGTTCATTGCATAGCTCTTGGAGTTCATTGCTTGATCCTGAACTTGAACTTGTTGTGCATTCACTTTAACATGTATTAGACTTAAGTTGAGTTTTAAGTCTAAATTATAAACTTTATTAATCTGCACACTAAGTAAATGCATTAGTAAAATAACACAAGATTTAGTTATCATCAAAATCAACATGGGAATCAATCTTGAGTTAACATAACTGCTTCCACCCCGTAGGCCAAAGAAAACGGGGTTTGGCTGGTAGATCTTCTTGGGGTGGTTCTATAGGACCACAGGATGCTGGGTAGTTCCTCCACCCATTTTCCTTTAGCCCTTTCCAGCTGCTTATTAATTCCATTGAGCATAGTCTTATTTGAAATCTTGTCTTGCTCAATGCACTATAGGTAGGCCGGTGTTGAATAATAATTTATGATCTTAAGTTCTTCACAGAATGACCTAAACATGTTGCCATCAAATTGAGTGCCGTTATCCGAGACAAGAGCACGAGATATGCCAAACCTTGTCACTATGCTTTTCTAGGCAAATCTTTTAGCATTGATCTGTTTGATATTTGAGAAAGGCTCTACCTCCACCCATTTAGTGAAATAATCCGTCACTACAATGAGAACCTCTTATTCCTTGGAGCTCGGGGCAAGGGGCCGACTATGTCCAGTCCCCACTGGACAAAAGGCCATGGGCTGGTTATGGTCACGAGATCCTCAACAAGCTGATGTATGATTAGAAAGTACCTTTGATACTTCTTACGCTTTAGAACATACTAAGCTGCGTTTTTTTGCATATAAGGCCACCAGTATTCTTACGAGATAGCTCGGTGTGCTACAGATCTGCCACTGACATGACTTCCACATATTCCCTCGTGGATTTCAAACAGGACGCCTTGCACCTTGTCCGAGTGGACACAGTGCAAGTAAGGACCCGTGAAGGACCTCCTATAGAGTTCATTGCTTGGTGATAGCCAGTATCTGAGGGCTGTGTGTTTGATCTGGCTGGCTTCATTTTTGTCCAATGGTAACTCATCTTTGTTAAGATAGGAGATAATTGGGTCCATCTTGGATGATCCCAACTGTTCAACAGCCAGAGCTTGTTCTTCCTCATGAAATATGTTTGGTCTGGCTAAAGTCTCCACATTGATTATTCTTTTTGACCTCGACTTTTGGGCATTTGCTAACGTTGCCAGAGCATCAGCATGAGAGTTGTTGTCCCGGCTAATCTGGCGGAGTTTGTAACTGCCAAACTTGTTAAGCAACTCCTTAGCTTTGGCTAGGTATTGCGTCATTCTGTCATTTTTTGCTGCGTATTCTCTCGTAATCTGTTTGACAACTAACAGGGAGTTCGAATAGATGACAATCTCGACAATTTTCAGTTTGATGGCTCAGTGTAGTCCTGCAAGCAATGTCTCGTATTCAGATTCATTGTTTGAGGCAGTGAATTCGAGCTTGATAGCTTGTTCAATGGCCAAACCATCTAGGGCAATGAGTACTATACCCGATCCTGCCCCTGGTCATTGGATGCTCTGTCGACATAGAGTTTCTAATGATCAGCATTCTCCCAAAGATTTAGGGGGAGGTCATCATGCTATTGAGCAAGAGGTGGTGGTTGGTTGGCCTCGAGTAGTAGTTTAATAGAGAATTCGGCAATAAAGTCTGCAAGCACCTGCCCTTTTACTACTGATCTTGGATGGAACTGGATGTCAAATTTA
Organism: Euryodendron excelsum; assembly: GCA_033060915.1. NCBI lineage: Eukaryota > Viridiplantae > Streptophyta > Magnoliopsida > Ericales > Pentaphylacaceae > Euryodendron > Euryodendron excelsum. Next base: position 11,432,590 of record CM065390.1, on the reverse strand, counting down.
CCTAATTCTACAGCCCACTTTGCCAATCTTCCAGATAAGTCGGCCCTCATAAGGAAAGGTTTGAGCTGGTGGTATGTGAGGACATTGACGGTATGAGCTCTAAAGTAGTGTACCAATTTGTGGGATGCCACTACCAGTGTGAGTGCTAATTTTTCCAGTGGTAAGTATAACTTTCTACCCTCAGGAGAGTTTTGCTGACATAATAGATAGGCAACTGTTGCCGATCTTGTTGTCTAAGTAGTATGGAGCTAATTGCATGCTCCAACACTACAAGGTAGAGAAAGAATTCTTCATGCTTGAGGGGGGTGGAAAGTAAGGGTGGCTGGGTTAAGTATTTCTTCAAATCATTGAGGACTTGGTCACATTCCGGAGTCCATTTGAATTGTTCACGCTTTTTGAGAAGCTGGAAGAATGATCGGCACTTATCTAAAGATCAACTGATGAACTTGTTGAGTGCCGCTGCCATTCCAGTCAACTTTTGTACTTTTTTGGCATTCTTTGGGGCCTGAACGCTCTTGATCGCGTTGATCTATTATGGGTCCACCTTAATGCGCCGATGTGTGACCAAGAACTCCAGGAATTTCCCCGAGCTGACTCTGAAGATGCATTTTGAGGCGTTTAACATCATTTTATACTACTTTTGGATGCTGAATACTCCTTTTAGATCCTCCAAATGGGAGTTGATGACTTTACTCTTCACCACCATATCATCGATGTAGACCTCCACAGTGCTGCCGATATGGTCTTTGAACATCTTGGTGACCAATCGCTGGTAGGTAGCCCCGGCGTTCTTCAGACCAAAGGGCATTACTTTGTAGTAAAATATACCCCTTTGAGTGATGAAGGCCGTCTTCTTCAAATCATCTAGATGGAGGGGAATCTAGTGATACCCCCGGTAAGTATCCAAGAAGCTCATCCTCCAAAAACCAGCTGTTGCATCCACGAGCTGGTCGATCTTGGGGAGGGGAAAAAGGTCCTTGGGGCATGCTTTATTCAGATCAGTGAAATCGACACAGACCCTCCATTTGCAGTCCTTCTTTTTCACCACCACTGTGTTTAAAAGCCAGCTCGGGTAATGGACTTCCCAAATTTCCCTAGCTTCCAAAAGTTTTTCGAATTCTTCAATAATGATGTCCACATGCTGTGTTGCCGCCCTCCTCCCTTTTTGGACTACAAGTCGACATTTTGGGTCGACATTTAGCATGTGGCAGGCAACCTCGACATCAATCCCTGGCATATCATAAGGAGTTTTGGCGAACACCTCAAGGTAATTTGTCAGTAACTTGATCAGAGAGTTCTTCTCAATTTTGGACAAGGATGTGCTGATGAAGAAGTACTTATCATCTTGCCGATCAATGTGTATCTTCTTTAGTTCTTCCACAGCCTTATTCTCCAGCGTCTGCTCCACATCGTCGATAGTAGGGGTGTCTTCGTGCAGCTCCATCATTTGTATCTTTTCAACTTTTATCTTCATAGTGCATGCCGTTAGGAAACACTATTTTGCAGCCACTTGATCTCCTCTTATTTCTCCTACTCCACCGGGGATTGGGAATCTAATCAGCTGATGGTAAGATCATGGGATAGCTAGTATAAAGTGCAACCAGGTACGTCCTATGATCGCATTATAGGGGGAAGGCACATTAACTATTAGGAATTCTGTCTGCAACGTAATTCCTCCAGCAGTCACAGGAATTGTTACCTTCCCGAAGGGCCAAATCGACCAACTGGTTCAGTGATGGCTGGAGGTCGGACTCTTTGAGCTCCAATTTTTTAGACATGCTGTAAGATATGACTTCAGAGGAACTTCCTTGGTCGATAAGCAACCTTCTCACGTCACAGTCTGCCATTCTTAACGTTACAACTAAGGCGTCATTATGAGGGGTCTGCACCCCCACGAGGTCTTCATTAGTGAAGGTTATGGACGCAGGGCCATTGCCGACCTTAACCTTTTTGCTCAGCGGTTGTATTTGTATTACTTCCCTTAAGTGCGCAGCCTTTTATATCTCGGCCCAGTATCTATGTGGGTCGATGGTACCTGATTCAGCCGAACCGTGCAACACATTGATTACTCGGACCGGTCTTACTTCAATATCCTTCTGTGGGACATTTTCCATTCGCGGTTGCTTGGCCTCGCTCTTTGTCTTGTCCCGATTAATATACTGGTTGAGATGACTAGCCTTCGCTAAATCTTCTAAGTGGCTCTTGAGATGCCAACATTGTTCTGTCTTATACCCCTTTTTCCAGTGATAGGAGCAGAACCTCTTTTGGTCTCGGGACGCTAGGTCCCTTCCTAACTTTGGGGGCTATTTAAAAAAGGGCTTGTCACGAATCTGAGGCAAGATTTTATTGATGGGATCCTTAAAGATCATATAGACCCCATCATTCACCTTCTTGCCTCGATTGTTGTCTTCTTGTCGAGGTTTCTTAGCTTCCTTCTTGTTCGTCTTTTCGGCGACAATGCCGACCTTTACTGAACTTAGCTGTGGCAAATCTTCATCTAATAAGCCGTATCGCTCAATTCTGGACATCAAATCCTGTACGGTGAGGGCTGGCTTCTTCATTAAGGATTGCCACAGGCGGTGCTCCCTGGGTAGGCCGATTTTGAATTGAGTCATGGCCAGCTGCTCACTGCATTCGTCAATCTCGTAGTATGCCTCCCAATAGCACCTAGCGTATGCCTGCAATCCTTCTCCCTCATCCTTCCACAAGGTTGGTAGGAAACTCGACTTCCGTAGGTTGTATGCTGTTAGCTATGAATCGAGTGGTGAAGAGCTCGACAAGTTGCCTCCAATTTGACACAGACCTGGACGACAACTTTTCGAACCAGTGTAAAGCTGTATCCCCCAAACTAGAGGGGAAGATTTGGCACATCAATGATTGGTCTCCTCTCCATAATGCCATCATTTGCTTGTAATGCCAAACATGATTGACTGGGTCAGCCTTTTCGTCATATGGGGTAAACTTCGGTGGGGTGAACTTTCGGGGACGCTGGCAGGACTCAATCTTTTCTGTGAACGGTGTGGACGCAATCTGGTCCAAGGCCTTTTTTATCAAGTCATGGGTTGTGCGGTCTTTAGTATGTTACTTCTTATCCTCTAACTTTTCATTGAACCATTTTCCCAATCTTTGAGCTGCAGACCAGCTTCCGCCCGTGTATTATTTTGTAGAGTCTTGCTCCTTCTCCGGTGCTGATCTGCTCGCTTGTCCTCACAGCCCTCGGTACTAGAAGTGTAACTTCCTCTAACTCGCGGTGCTGGAGCGTCCCTGCTTCTTGCAATTCTTTCACGGTTTGGGGACCCTTCCCTGCCACGCCTATCTCTTCTAGAGATTGCCTCTCTCATGACTCGAACCTGAGAGGTGAGGTAGGCAATCTCTTCACTGCGCCGCCAAATTTCCCTTTCAGCCGAACGTAGTGTATCCTCGCTTGAACCACGTCCATTCGAGGGTAAGGGGGCAAGATCTCGGTGGTGGTTTCTGTGGAAATTTTGCTACCTGACATAGTCTGGGTTTCTCCGCAATCCGTCTTGTGCTTCCTAGTGGCTTCTAGCAGGGGTTTGTATTTCTGACCTCATTATTCTGCCTTGGTGCCGATCTAGTGGGGTGGATTTGCCATGTGCCGAATTGGTATAATCTTTGCTAGAGGAGGCCTCGTTGCCTTGCTCAATGTGGTTCTCCCCTCTTCCTCTTTGATCGTTTGAACTCATGGTTATCTCAGCCTTCCCATTGACGGCACCAATTGTAAGTGAGATTTTCGGGAAGGCTGGGCCGATCACTCAAGCCAATGCTAATGAGCCCAAACTCGTTGTAAGAAAGAGAAGTTAGAATGGGTCGACCCTTTTTGGGCCGATCACACTCCGATGATTAAGTTAGGAAGCTTAATCGAGAGTTGAATGAATGAAGGCGGTGTATACTTGAAGTTTTATTGTCCATACCTTGCTCTTGAAGGCTTCGGTATTTATAGCGTGATCGATGGAGTATTTTGCCCTTGGTCTACCAGAAGATCATCATAACCTGTTATGTAGACTTTATCATTTGCCGCCAATTGACCGAATGTAGGTCCTGCCCTACCGTTGCACCAAAATTCGGCTGATCGGAGGTGCAGGTCAACGTCTCGTGGGGAGCTGCTCGCGCATGTAATGAGGGTCGACTCCGCATTTAATGCTTTGAGACTGCTAGTGGTTTAGGCTTACCTTTCACGGTTTTAGGTCTTGGTCGGCACAATGGGCCAGACTGTCCTTTAGTATTGATTTGGACCGCCCTGCAGCCCAGGTTCAACTTATGTTGATTGGGCCTAACCAGATGGGTTGAGTCGTAAACATTTAACCCACAATACCATTATGACAAAAATTTTATTAAATCTAACGGTTTCCATGTATTTTGCAGATAAGTCCAAACCACAGGGGTCATGTGTTCACTTTTAAACTACATGATGATCATCTGATTTTGACTCAAACCACAAGAGGGTAAAAGTATAATTACCCCTTATTTTTTTGGTAAACAACTAGTCTCAATCCACATCGATAGCAGATGAAATTTATGCCCAATGGTTGGGCCTGGCAAAGCCCAATTGATCCACAGTTCAATAGATAAAGAAGTCTTTTCTTCCTCCTTTTCTCCTTCTTCTCCTTAAGTGAAAAAGAAAAGCCCACCTGGTGTTTCCAATTGATCCTGCCAATTATCAAAATCTTTAGAGCTTATTAATATTGACATTGTTACGATCTTCTATGGCTTGAAAAAGAAGATGAATCTTCCTGTTTCCAACAAAGAAAATACTATTCTTACAGAAAATTTATATAAAAATACATATCAGACTAATGTGGCAATGACAGTTTTGTAATTAAAAACTATTATTATAGATGTTTTGTTTTGAACATGAAGACACATTATTCTGTATACTTTTCTGTTTGTATAACATTACTCTTTTAACAATCACAGATTGAAAGAAAGTTCCGAAATTTTATTGGAAAATGAATTATGCTCCCTTTACATTCTTCTACAACTATTATTTATACCCCTCTAATACTGACTGAGCAACTAAATCACACCTAGCTAACAGAAGTTTTATTCTGTTTTGATAACCAAAAAGAGAGGTAAACAAGAGTTAGTTGTAACTATCTCTCCGATACGAACTACCCAGTGCCCAACCTACATAGAATTTAGCTTGGATCAACTTTAATGTCAGGTCCTGTGGCACAGCTCGTAATAGACATTCTCTGTCGTGAATTATGCTTCCTTTTCATGTCTGCATGGTATATTGATCGATATTGTTGTTTAGAAACATGTTTTCTTTTCATATACCCATAGGTTTCAGTTGGCAGCTGCAAAAGGGTTTTTGTTAGTGGATTTTTGAAAGATTCAGAATCATTCAGTTCTAACTATTTATTGATTCTGCTTTTGCATAACTTGTTCTACAATAAATTATGTTGGTATAACATTATTGGTAAAGAGTTGAATATCCACAAGCCGTCGACATTTCTAAAGGCGAGAGTCATTTGAATTTTGAGTATTCATTAATGCATGTGGTATTATTTGTCAAATTTTCTTACCAACAATCAACCATCATAATCAACCTCTTATGCAACAAGCACCTAGTCAAATTTTATTACCAAGAATGGCAAAGAAAAGGATTCAGCTTTGAAATATAATTTTAAAAAAACTACTTAAAAAGCTACATATCAAGAATTAGAAAAACTTCTGCCCTAGTGTTGGGTTAGTCCATAGTGACTTAGGACTGCAACTCTGCGGGTGGAACTTCGGCTCAAGTATGCAAATGAACTGAGTTTTCACATTGAAAATCTATGCGTGTTTTGTGTTTAACTCCCTCACCAAAACTCTTCAATTTAACTTGTTAGTTTGATTTGGACTGTAAGAAAAAAAAAAAAAACTAAAAAACAAACAAGCAAACCGACAAGGCAAGCTACCAACTCTTCAAAAAGATAAGTTTTATTCTTTCCTCGCAAGTCAAAACTGTCATATTGTTATAAAAGTAAAGAATATAAGCCAGAGAAAATAAATCAACACAAAGTAAATATCGTGAATAGTTCTTCAGGAACTATCAAATATTTATCATATTTGTTCTTCTGGAATATTTAGGGTTGATCTTCTGGACCACCCAAAACTTTATTACCAATATAAAATAATAATACAACATGATATTTATAACTTACCTAGAATGCTCTTTCTTCTCTCTATTCTTCCTCTCTCTGATTTCTCTCTTTCTTTTTCTTTCTCTGCTTAAAGGCTTTCTAGGCCTCTCTATTTATAGATATGAAGAGGGAGAGAGAGAAAGAGTAAGGGGGGAGGGGGGCTGCGGAAAGGATGGCGGGTATAAGCCGCCGTCATCCCATACGTCACACTCCCCCTGGGATGACCTCTTGAGTATTTCAAAACTGTCTCATTAAAACCTTGCTAGGAAAAACCCAGTGGGAAAAAACCGTAGCAAAGGATAAAGAGTACAATACTTAACTCCCCCTGAAGAATAAGAACATTATTTGCTTCATGAAAGATTTCTGAGACGGCGCATACCAATACCATGCACAAGCTTTTCAAATGTTGCAGTTGGTAGTGCCTTAGTAAATAAGTCAACCAAATTATCACTAGACCGTATTTGCTGAACATCAAGATCACCACTTTTCTGGAGCTCATGTGTATGGAAGAATTTTGAAAAAATATGCTTCGTTCTGTCACTTTTAATGTAGCCTCCCTTAATCTGTGCAATACAAGCTGAATTATCCTTGTATAATATCGTCAATGTATCTTTGATTGTAGATAATCCGCAACTTTCTTGAATATGTTGAATCATGGATCTTAGCCAAATGTACTCTCGGCTTGCTTAATGAATTGCAATGATCTCAGAATAATTTGAAGAAGTTGCAGTTAATGTCTGCTTCACTGATCGCCAGGATATAGTAGTATTACCATAAGTAAACACATACCCAGTTTGAGACCTAGCTTTATGCGGATCAGAAAGGTAGTCAGCGTCTGCATAATCAATCAATTCAGGTTGTGACTCCTTGGAATAAAATAATCCCATATCAGTTGTCCCTCGTAAATAACGCAGTATATGTTTAACTCCTTCCCAATGTCTTTGTGTTGGTGTAGAACTGTATTGTGCCAATAAGTTGACAGAGAAGGCTATATCAGGTCTTGTATAATTGGCAAGATACATAAGGGCACCGATTGCACTAAGATATGGTACTTCAGGACCAAGAAGTTCTTTACCGTCATCTTGAGGACGAAAAATATCTTTATGTACATCTAGTGAACGGATAACCATTGGAGAACTTAATGGATGAGCTTTGTTCATGTAAAACTGCTTTAAAACCTTTTCAGTATATGATGATTGATGGACAGGAATTCCATTGGATAAGTGCTCAATCTGTAATTCAAGACAATACTTGGTTTTCCCAAGATCTTTCATTTCAAACTCTTTCTTTAAATCACTAGCAGATGTTGTCAGTTCTTCAGAAGTTCCAACAAGATTCAAATCATCGACATAAACTGCAATAATAGCAAATCCAGATTTTGATTTCTTAATAAAAACGCATGGACAAATTGTATTATTCACATATCTATTTTTCAATAGATATTCACTAAGACGATTGTACCACATGCGTCCAAATTGTTTTAACCCATATAGCGATCGTTAAAGCTTGATAGAATATAAGCTTCTAGATGAAATATGTGCTTCAGGCATTTTAAATCCTTCAGGAATTTTCATATATATATCATTATCTAATTCACCATACAAGTAGGCTATCACGACGTCCATCAAACGCATATCCAGTCCTTCTGAGATTGATAAACTAATTAAGAATCTGAACGTAATGGCATCCATTACAGGAGAATAAGTCTCATCGTAGTCTATACCAGGTCTTTGCGAGAAACCTTGTGCTACGAGTCGGGCTTTATATCGTACTATTTCATTTTTCTCATTTCATTTTCGTACGAATACCCATTTATATCCAACAGGTTTCACATCTTCAGGTGTGTGAACTACAGGTCCAAATACTTTACGTTGTGCTAATGAGTGTAATTCTGCCTCAATAGCTTCTTTCCATTTTGGCCAATCAATTCTACATCGATATTCGTCGACTGTCTGTGGTTCAGTCTCTTCATTACTTCTGGTAATACCAAGAGCTACTTTAAATGAAAATATGTTGTCGACAACAATCTTATTTCTTTTCCAGCTTTCTCCTGTATTCATATAACTTATTGAGATCTCATTATTTTCAGGTACCATATCACGTACAAGAGACATCTCTTCAGGAGGTTTCTCTTTTAGGAATTCTTCTTCAGGATTCTCTTCTTCAGGAAGTTTAGATATTGTGTTCTCTTCAGGAGCACCAACTTGCTTATGCATTTTTTCTTGTCTTCCTTTTTCTAGGAACCGTGTCTTTTGCACCGACAGGCCTCCCACGTTTCAAGCGCGTTTTAGATTCATTTACTGCTGTAATAATAGATTGTCCTACAAGGACATCAATACGTGCTAGAATATTAGCAGCTGGTATATGTGATTTTGTCATATTCTTTGTGTCGGTGAACGCATCGGGCAATTGATTTGCAATTGTCTATAAATGTATAATTCTGTGAATTTCTGATTCACAGTGACTCGTTCGAGGATCAATATGAGACATTGTTGCAATATTTCAACTGATCTCTCGTTACTTTTCTAATTGCGTCCTTTCTCCCCCTAATGGTGGGAAGACTGACTCATCAAAATGACAATCCGCGAAACGTGCTTTAAAGACATCACCTATTAAGGGTTCGAAATATCTAATAATAGATGGAGAATCAAAACCAACATAAATTTCAAGTCTACGTTGGGGACCCATTTTAGTACGCTGTGGGAGTGAAATAGGTACATATACAGCACAACCAAAAACTCGTAAGTGAGAAATATTTGGTTGTTGACCAATAACAAGTTGTAATGGTGAGTACTGATGATAAGCAGTTGGTCGGACTCTAACCAAAGATGCAGCATGCAATATGGCATGTCCCCAAGCAGAAACAGGTAATTTTGTTTTCATAAGTAAAGGTCGAGCAATCAACTGGAGCCGTTTTATAAAAGCTTTAACAAGACCATTTTGTGTATGTGTGTGAGCAACTGGGTGTTCAACATCAATCCCTATTGACATACAATAATCATCAAAGGCTTGGGATGTAAATTCTCCAGCATTATCTAGTCGTATCGACTTGATTAGGTAATCTGGAAACTGTGCCCGTAAGCGAATAATTTGAGTAAGCAGTCTAGCAAAAGCAATATTACGGGTAAAAAGTAAACAAACATGTGACCACCGTATAGATGCATATATTAAAACCATGAAATAACGAAATGGTCCACATGGAAGATGTATTGGGCCATAGATATCTCCGTGAATTCTTTGTAAGAATGATGGGGACTCAAGAATTACCTTGGAAGGAGATGGTCTGACAATTAATTTTCTTTGTGAACAGGCAATACATGTATAATCATGTGACAACAGAATCTTCAGGTTCTTTAACAGATGTCCATGTGAATTGTCAATAATTCGACTCATCATTGTTGACCCTAGATGACCCAAACGATCATGCCATAGTATAAAATTCTTTGGGTTAAGGCACTTCTGGTGCATCACTACAGGTGATTCTTCTGCTTTTATAGAAGTATAATATAATCCAGAAGATAATGCAGCAAATTTTTCTGATATATATTTCTTTCCTGAAATATAAGTAATAATTTAGAGCTGTTCTACATTATCTGCATTCGTCGTCTCAATATGATACCCATTATGACGTATATCTTTAAAACTAATCAGATTTCTTGTAGATTTTGTAGAATATAATGCATCATCAATGTATAACTTTCGCGCGATCCTGCTGGGATGCATCATTTTCCTCTACTATTGTTTGTTCAAGTGCTTTTGCAGCAAGATGGATCTCGGTATCAAGGATTTATGATAAATAATGATCGCCAGAAATATCAAGGGCGACAAATTCCAATTTGGCAAGATCTGACATTTTTACAATGCTATACCATACAAAATAATAAACTTAAATAAGGTATGGTAATAATATAATGTATAAATAATTAAACGAAAATCAATGCACTATTCATTACATTTTATATTATATTTTACTATTTCAATACTATTTATCACTATTCATGAATAGTAACATGCATCGATATATATATATATAATTTTACTATTTTTGTCTTTATTCTAACTTTCAATCCATACATCAAAAAATAGTCAAGTCACATGTCTATGGAAAGGTATTGAAATATGGATTCCAGATCTCTAACTATCATAGGCAAATAATGCAAGATCTAAGAGAAATCAAGCAACAAAGTTTTAAAATAAACACTATTCATCGAAATACTGAATTACTATTCATACTATTCACGCGAATTGAGTGCACAGTAAAGAATTCAAAACGAAGATAAATTATAAAGAAAAAGTAGTATCATGATGTAAAGCAAAACCACAAAGTACTTAAAGTCTCGTGCTGATAACGTGTTATAAAAGTAAAAAATATAAGGCAGAGAAAATAAGTCAACACAAAGTAGATATCGTGAATAGTTCTTCAGGAACTATCAAATATTTATCATATTTGTTCTTCTGGAATATTTAGGGTTGATCTTCTGGACCACCCAAAACTTTATTACTAATATAAAATAATAATACAACATGATATTTACAACTTACCTAGATTGCTCTTTCTTCTCTTTCCTTTCTCTGTTCTTCCTCTCTCTGATTTCTCTCTTTCTTTTTTTTTTTTTTTCTCTACTTAAAGGCTCTCTAAGCCTCTCTATTTATAGATATAAAGAGGGAGAGAGAGAGTAAGGGGGGAGGAGGCCTGCGAAAGAGATGGCGGGTATAAGCCGCCGTCATTCCATACGTCACACATATATCAAAAAGCTGAAATTTCTTTGTCATGCTTGCACAATCATTGATCTTATGAACTCAATCAGACATTCCAAATTACAGTATGATGACCCACCTTCACTAATGGCCTTTCTTGCCAACTCTGCCATCCGATTCGCCGACTGGCTGAACTCATCCTTCCTCGCCTCCATCAAATCTTTTATCATCTTCTCAATTGTGACTCGATCGCAAGTGTCCTTCATGTCCAGCCCAAGCTTCCAAACCTCGCCCACAAACCTGCTATTAATGGGCTGGTCTGCGAAGTAAGGCCAGCAGATCATAGGCAATCCTGCGACTATGCTCTCCAAGGTTGAGTTCCACCCATTGTGAGTCAAGAACCCACCAACAGCAGGGTGCGCCAGGACCTCCTCCTGTGGGGCCCAACTCACGATGTACCCTCTTTCCTTAGTACCCTCTTGGAGCTCCGCCGGAATCTCAGCGCCGGAGGGGAAGGAGTCAGGCCGCATGACCCACAAGAACCGCTTCCCACTATTCACTAGACCATACCAGAACTCCATGACCTGGTCCTTTGTCACGATCGCTAAACTACCAAAGCTTCCATATATTACAGATTTTTCCGGCTGTGAATCCAGCCAGGTCACGCAGCTCCGGTCTTCTTCCCAGAAACTAGTGCTTGCTGCTTTGGACGGCGTTGTTTCTGCTGCTGCGAGTTTGGCCTTTAAGTGCAAGTGGAGTGGTCCGATGGAGTAGAGAACTGGGCAGTGCTTGCGTATTTGAAAGAGTACGGGTCCTTCTAGGTTTTCAAAGGTGTTGAGTATGAGCGCCTTGGCTCGTGTGCTTTTCCTGGTCTCTGACATGATGGTCTGGAAACCCGGATCAGCTGGATCGTCGACGCGAAAGAAACCGGGCAAATCACGGCGGCGAAGAAAGCCTTCCATGCCTGGCTCACTCGTTACCATGGACTCCATTTCGTGATCGCTAGTTCCTAATCATATGTAAACATCAGCAAAATCGTGTTGTTCCTCTAGAAAACGTACAAAAAGCAAAACTCAAGAAATTGAATCTCAAATGTTTTCAACATGAAGAAGAAAATTGGATGGTAAGTAAAGAGAAAATAATTTGAATTTTTTTTTCCCTCTCCTCTCGAGTTAGAAACCCAATAAAGAAAGAAAGGAAATTAATGATTCTGCTCCTTTGGCATTTTTGAATCACTAACCAAGCAAGAATTGAATCAAAAGCGAAAGTGGAACATACCAGTGAGGGGAAGTTCGCCGGCTTCAATGACTTCGGGTATACAGAAAATAGCCCAGAACGAGCAAGCCCCGACCGTACGGAAGTAAATGAACGGAACTCCCATTTCTTCTGCAACGTCAGCTGCAAACCCCACGACTCCGTCCATGATGAGGCACGTCACCGGCCGCCGAGCTCCGTCGGAGCTGAAGCAATTGGTGGACACCATGAGGTCCTTTAACTGGGGTTTTCCCACGACTTTCAGAGACATCATCACGTCCATGCTCTGCTGGCCGGTACGCGGGTGGTCGTCGTCAAGGCCGTCGGAGATGGTCCTGACCAAGAACCCGGGATAGCGAGCGAAGCGGGACTGGACGTTGGCGTGGCGCAGGAGGCGGCTGTGGACGTAATCGGAGACGAGGAAGGTGACGTGGAAGCCGTAGAGGCAGAGAAGCTCGGCCAGCTTTAGCATGGAGTTCACGTGGCCCTGCAACGGCAACGGAAAGATGAGTACGTGAGGCGGGAGTGGTGGTTCTGCTCCTCGTTGATGATCCATCACCAAAGTCTTATCCCTATGCGTGATTTAGACAGAAACTATAAGTGCCGCCGTCAACTGAATCTACGGCCGATGAGTAGTGGCCAGTCATTGCGGCCGGAGACTACTGTAGCGCCTGATTCTGTTAATGAACGCCAACTGGTACCGAATTTATAGGAGTTATGTTTTCAGATCGCGAGACAGTGAACCATTACCTCATGGCTTACCTAAGAATGGCCCCCACGTTCCACGTGGTTGGTGTATTCTATTTTTCTTCCTCTTCTTACTTATTATTTATCTTTCTTGCAGGATATCTATATGGTCTGTTTTTCATTGAATTGAGTTTTAGGGAGGGCTGTGGGGTAAGGGGCTGACAACTATGGATGGCTAGCTCGGGATAGCCGTCGTCGGAAATGCTACTTGTTGCGCTAGTGGACTTAGAAGCTAGAAGAATAGGAAGAACAAGTAAACAAAGATGTTCAAGAATGGATGGATCGGGTCAAAGAGTTGAATAAGGAGATTCAATCGCTGAAGACCATCAGCCTGTTTGGAACTTTTGGAAAAAGTAGGACAAGAAAAGTGGAAATGAAGGAAAAGAAAAAATAAAGTAAATATATATATTTTTTTGAAAAAAAAATGAGAAAAAAAAGAGTGAAATTTAAAAAATTTTCTCATTTTTTTATTTCATTCTTCTCTTAGGTAAAATCAAACAGAAAAAAAAAAAACAAAAAGTGACTTTCTCTTCCTTTTTCTTCCTTAAGTTTCAAACAAACTGTAAAAAATAAACTGAAAAAGATGTTCATGCAACTCTTGTATATTACAGAAAGAGGCATCTACCCTGGTAAGCAGATACTCCGATGGCTGTATGGAAGAAGGCAACCGGTGTAGCGCACAATGCACATCATTTCTCAGAGGGAGTTAGAATTTTTTTTTTTCTTCTTCATAACCAAAAATTAATATGTAGCACTCATGGTTTTCAAAAAATGTTATTCTCTTAGAAATTTTATATAGAAAATGTCACTATCCTCATTGATGTTATAGTTTAAAATGAAGGACTTCTATTCAATTACATTATTTTTATACTAAATGTTGTATAATTTTTTTAATTGTATAACATTAATAGATTTTTAGGATACTACTTCTCTATTTGAGAGGTCTCACATTGTAATGCATAAATTCTATTAGTTAATACTATCTTTTTCACTCCTTACACTATGCATCCTTACTCCACCACTCATGTAGTTGTTGGGTCTCTCTGCAAATGGGGGACCATTCCCATGTAAGTGAAGTAGTAAGTGTAAGTGGGATTTTACTGAAAGGCTGGGCCGAACTCTCAAGCTCAAAAATGGATGAGTTCAGGTATATCCTGCAAGACGAAGAGGTTAGAATGGGTCGACCCGTAGCGGGCCGATCACACTCCGAAGATTAAGTCAGCAAGCTTAATCGATGAAGACGAATGAGAGTGGTCAATACTGGGGGTTAACTGTCCATACCTGGCTCTCGGTGCCTTGGGTTTTTATAGAACCCCTGAGGGAGTGTGTTCTGCCTTAGCCTACCAGTAGGCTCTCATGGCCTGCTGGGTAGGCGTCATCATTGGCGCCGCCTGATTATCCACAGGGCCTGGCGCACCGTTGCGGGGGATTCTGGCTGACCGGACGTGCACATTGACATCGCATGGGCAGCCGCATGCGCATTTAATGCGAGTCATCTCTGCATTTAATGCGCAGAGACCGCTAGCAGTTTGGGCCCGCCTTTCGTGGTTTGGGCCGCGCTGCGAAGGAGGTCGGCAGTCTGGCCTTCCCTCTAATTCTGATCTGGGCTAGCAAAGCAGCCCCAACTCTGATTTGCGCAGATTGGGCCTAATCTATTGGGTTGGGCCGGGGGTTATTCCCCCCACAATTGCCCGCCAACCATTGTGTCGTTTTGGGTTCTGAAACGGCCAAGGGATGTAACGGTCACCCGGCCACATAAATGGCGGGGATTTTAAAAAATTCAATGGTGGGGCGTTACTGAATCAACGGCCGACGTGACGCTTAGGCAGAGCGTCATGATTAACGCCGTTTTAACGCGTACGAACTGACGACTCTGGTGTGTATAAAAGACCAACGCCCTAATTAGTTGGAAGATACTTGCTCTTTTTCCTTTGCCTTCTGAATATCGTGTGTGTCAGCTGTTTCGGCACCCACCACTGTAAGTGCCTTTTGAGCCCACAACTCCTTTGCTCTTCATTATGTTCTGCGTTTTGATGGTTGCCCCCTGATGGCATCTCGTCTTCGTAAAATGTTAAATGGTCCGTCGGCCCTTGCCGCGTTTAGGGCTAGGTTTGAAGTCCCGGATGAAATCGGCCTAGAGTTGGTCGATCCTGAGGATTATCGCATGGGGGAGACCGAAAAGGGGTTGCCGTTCCCAGTCATTGCCATCGTAGAAGGGGGGCTTAGATTTCCCCTCCACCCTCTTCTTCATAAATTCATAGTAAAAAATAAGGTGTCGCCCTCCCAGTTAGCATCGAACGTATATAGAATCTTCTTTGGCATGCTAGAAATAAATCGGCGCCTGGGGGTGAACCTGGGCCTTGCCAAACTGGACTACTGCTACACTCTTTGTAAAGTCGGAGGTAGTTACAAGGTTTACCTCCAGGTAGTAAAGAAGTCCTTAGAGTTAGTGAAGTGTCTGCCTTCCTCAGGGAAGAGCGTCGACGACGTTAGAGTCTGGGTAACCGGTCCATGGGAGTTCGGCAACGTTCCCGAGAAGGATAGACCGGCGATTCGATGCCCTAGAGTGCCCGTCGAACTAGGTTTGATGCCGATCTCTCGCACTGTGCGTCATTTTAAGTTTCAGTTCTTAGCCAAACTAACTCTCGAACTTTTGCAGACACAAGGAAGTGGTCAAAAGCTCGCGACTGGTTGGTCAACTCTGACGACCTCGACAAGGTCTTGAACTACGTCGGCGAAGGTCGACTAAGATACATAGCTCGGGCGGCACATATCTTGCTCTCCTACCCACTGCGATACTCGACTTTCACTGCCGAGACGGGCGTCCCCCAGAATGTACTAGCAAGATTAGCGGACGAAGGTGCCGAAGGGGACTTCGAGGAAATCCCTACAATAGCGATCGAGAGGGCGCGCATCCCTATAGGCGTGACAATCGCGGTTGCTCCTCCATCTGCATCACCTAGCGAAGGACGGCAAGAAGAGCGAATCAAATCACACAGCTCGGCATCCACCTCTTCACCGTACACTGTGCCCGACTGCCGAGTTGAGATTCCCACTGGAACAAGTGATTCGAGCCCATCCCCCGACAAAATGGACGACATGAGCTTGAAGGAGAGGATGTTTGCTCTTGCGAGACAGCCACTAAAGTCGGCCACACCTACTCCAGCCGAAACTCCTCCAGCCAAGCTGGCGGTTACTCCCGTGGAGGAGGCCCCTCCCGTGCAACAGAGGACGGAGACTCGGCAACACAGAAAGAGGAGGCCCGATGTCACTCCGACTCCAGCGCCTAAAAAGTAGAAAGGCAAAGGCGCGGTGGACGAGGTCGGCGAGACTATGACCATCACTCCGGACATTCTGGGCCGTCCTATGACGACAGCAGATTCTATGATCGATCAGCCCAAGGTTGCTTTTGGTGTTATGAAGAGCGTCCTTCAAAAAAAGGACGTGGCGAAGCTGGGCGAAGCAAGCGACTTAGCCGTTTTTATGGGCGCTTTTTATGACTCGATACTGGTAAGTCGGCTCTGATTTTTTCAATGATTACAGACTTTTTAGACACTCGCCCTAAAAACAACCTTCTCCGATTTGTGTAGGGTTGTCTGAATACCTTGGAGGCAATGACGCGCTTTCAAAAGCTTGCCGAGGTTCACCAGCAACTTATTGAAGAGCACGGCCGTTTAAAGCTCGAATGGATTGAAGCGAATAAGGAGCGGATCACCTTCAGGAAATAGGCCGAGCAGGCTTCCGCCGAGCTTTTACTGACGAAAGCCGACTTTAAAAAGAGGGATAGGGATCTTGCCGACCTCGAGAAGAAGTTTGATGTGCAGTCCGTAGATCTGTACAATGCAAATGAGGAGGTGGAGACCCTTAAGACTGAAGTGGCCAAGCTGAAGGTGGAAGAAAAGGCCATATTGAAGAGGGGTGAAGAGAGGGGGGCTAAGCGTTTGGCCGAGGAGATGATGGACCTCAGTCGCACTATATTCCGACAGGGCTGGAATGGTGCCCTTGTCGTTACGGAGCTGGATAAGGCCTCCGACGTGTGGGGTCTTTGCCCAGACTACTTTGATACTACCGAGGACGGCGTCGTCTGTCCGAAGAAAGTGTTGGCCAATGCCCTGTACAAACGGGAGCTTAAGTTAAAGGCCGCGGCCGAAGAAGCTGTTGCTGAGAAGGAGAGGCTTAAAAATTTGAAGGCCGCAGCTGAACCCTCCGAGGATGTGGAAGAGACTTCGCCAGGGGTAACTGTAGGGCCGGGGGAGAAGTCAGCATAGCTTTTCTTTCTTTTTCTTAATTTTTGTAACCATCGATGCTTTTTAGTGAGAAAAACTCTTTTTGTTGCTTATCTGATATTTGCTGTGAATCTGTCTCATCTGATTTGTGAACTGAATCTGTCTCATCTGATTTTGTCGTTTGCATTTGATTTCTTTCTTGGCCTATTTCGGCCGACCGACCCAACTATTTCAGGACCAAGTTTTAAGACTTGGTTTTATTTTGGCCTTCTTTGGCCGACCTGCCCCACTTGGACAAGACCAAGTTTTAAGACTTGGTTTTAGTTTGACCTTCTTTGGCCGACTTGCCCCACTTGGACAGGACCAAGTTTTAAGACTTGGTTTTAGTTTGACCTTCTTTGGCCGACTTGCCCAACTTGGACAGGACCAAGTTTTTACACTTGGTTTTTACTTTGGCCTTCTTTGGCCGACCTGTCCAACTTGGACAAGACCAAGTTTTTACACTTGGTTTTTATTTTGGCCTTCTTTGGCCGACTTGCCCAACTTGGACAGGACCAAGTTTTTACACTTGGTTTTTATTTTGGCCTTCTTTGGCTGACCTGCCCAACTTGGACAGGACCAAGTTTTTACACTTGGTTTTTATTTTGGCCTTCTTTGGCCGACCTGCCCAACTTGGACAGGACCAAGTTTTTACACTTGGTTTTTATTTTGGCCTTCTTTGGCCGACCTGCCCAACTTGGACAGGACCAAGTTTTTACACTTGGTTTTTAGGTTTTCACAGAATGCTCAGAGTAGATTCATTTGAATAGCTTCATTTTCATTGATTCTTCAGCTGGGCTTTACACATTTCATGGACTGTTACAGTGCATGGAGCCTTGTATTATTGGTAGAACTTCCTCAAATTGGTTGCATTCCATGGTCGCGGCAATTGTTGCCCTTCTTCGACGGTCTCCAGTCTGTATGCGCCGATGCCGACCTGCGATGTGACTCTGTAGGGGCCTTCCCAGTTTGGGCCGAGCTTTCCATCTGCCGCCTTCTTGGTTGCCCCCAACACTTTTCGCAAAACTAGATCTCTTAGAGCAAAGTTTCTTTGGCGGACCCGCTTGTTGTAAGAGCGTTTTAGCTGTCGCTGATACTCTGTGAGCCTGATCAAGGCGGTTTCCCTTCTTTCTTCGATGAGGTCCAGGTCTCTTGCAACCGTCTGGTCGTTGACACCTACGTCAAATGATGCCGATCTGATTGTTGGTAGTTCGATCTCCAAGGAGATGACTGCCTCCACCCCGTATGCCAAAGAGAACGGCGTTTCCCCGGTGGATCTCCTAGGGGTTGTTCTGTAGGACCACAAAACATTTGGCAGCTCCTCTGTCCACTTCCCCTTGGCTTTTTCGAGTCGCTTCTTGACTCCGTTAAGCATGGTTTTATTTGAAATCTCGGCTTACCCGTTGCATTGGGGATAGGCCGGTGTTATAATAGTTTCTGATCCCCAATCCTTCGTAAAATGATCTGAAGATGTTGCCATTGAACTGGGTGCCGTTATCTGATATAATGGCACGGGGCAACCCGAATCTGGTGACAATGCTTTTCTATACGAACCTTTTGACATCAATTTCCCTGATGTTTGATAAAGGTTCTGCTTCCACCCACTTGGTAAAGTAGTCTGTGGCCATGATGAGAAACCTTTTGTTGCCCGGGGCTCGAGGCAGAGGTCCGACAATGTCCAGTCCCCACTGAGCGAAAGGCCACGGACTGGTGATGGTGGTGAGGTCCTCAGCTGGCTGGCGGATGATGGGGGAAAACCTCTGACATTTGTCACACTTCAGGACGTACTAGGTTGCATCCTTCTGCATGTAAGGCCACCAGTATCCCTGTGAGATGGCTCGGTGTGCTATCGATCTTCCGCCGACATGACTTCCACATATCCCTTCATGGATTTCGAACAAGACGCTCTGTACTTGGTCCGAATGGACACAGTGCAAATATGGACCTGTAAAGGAACGCCTGTAAAGTTCCTTACTTGGTGATAGCCAATACCTGAGAGATGCATGCCTGATTCGCTGAGCTTCAGCCTTGTCGTCTGGCAGTTTGTCTGCATCAAGGTAAGAGATGATTGGGTCCATCCATGATGGTCCCAACTTTTCTGCTGTTAGGGCTTCCTCCTCCTCCCGAAAGATGCTGGGCTTGGCAAGGGTTTCTACGTTGATCGTCCTTTTTTAACCAGATTTCAGAGCCGTGGCCAGAGTTGCCAAGGCGTCCGCATGTGAGTTGTTGTCTCGGCTAATCTGTAGAAGCTTGTAGCTTTTAAATTGCCCGAGTAGTTCCTTGGCTTTTGCTAGGTACTGCGTCATTCTGTCGCTTTTTGCTACGTATTCCCCTGTGATCTGGTTTACGACAAGTAAGGAGTCCGAATATATGACGATTTTCGGAATTCGAAGTTCAATGGCTCGATGTATTCCGGCGAGTAAGGCCTCGTATTCTGATTCATTATTGGAGGCAGTGAGCTCCAGTTTGATGGCTTGCTCAATGGTTAGACCATCTGGTGTGATGAGTACGATACCGGAGCCTGCCCCTCGGTCATTGGAAGCTCCGTCCACGGAGAGTTTCCAATGATCTGATTGTTCCCAAAAGTCCAGGGGGAGCTCGTGTTGTGGTTGGCCAGGTGCTGGGATCTGTTCTACTTCTGGTGCTATCTCGACAGAGAACTCGGCAACAAAATCTGCAAGAACCTGCCCCTTCACTGCCGATCTAGGTTGGAATTTAATGTCGAACTCTCCTAATTCCACGGCCCATTTTGCAATTCTTCCTAAAAAGTCGGCTTTCCTTAGAAGGGGTTTGAGCTGGTGGTTTGTGAGGACGTTGATGGTGTGAGATCTGAAATAATGGACCAACTTGCGGGATGCTACTATCAGTGCGAGTGTCAGCTTTTCAAGGGGTAGGTACCTGCTCTCGGCTCCAAGAAGGGTTTTGCTGACGTAATAGACCGGGAATTGTTGCCGGTTTTCTTGCCTGAGTAGGACCGCGCTGACTGCATGGTCTGATACTACAAGGTAAAGGAAGAGTTCCTCGTGCTGGACGGAGGTGGAGAGTAGGGGTGGTTTGGTGAGGTAGGTTTTTAGATCGGCAAGGGCAGAGTCACACTCTGGGGTCCATTCGAACCGCTCCTGTTTCTTTAGGAGCTGAAAGAAGGGTCAGCACCTGTCCGATGAACGGCTGATGAATCTGTTGAGTGCAACGGCCATTCTTGTTAATCTCTGAACTTCTTTGGCATTCCTTGGAGCTTGAATACTCTGAATCGCACTGATCTGCCGTGGGTCCACTTCGATGCCCCGATGTGTGACCAGGAATCCCAAAAACTTGCCTGAGCCGACCCCGAAGACACATTTTGAAGCGTTCAACCGCATTTTGTAGTCCTTCAGGATACAGAGTACCTCCTTCAGGTCCGCCAAGTGGGTGTTGCTCAGTTTGCTTTTTACCACCATGTCATCGATGTAGACCTCGACAGTTCTGCCGAGTTGCGTCTTGAACATCGTTGTGACCAGTCGCTGATATGTTGCTCCGACGTTCTTCAGTCCGAAGGGCATAACTCTATAGCAGTAGATACCCCTTGGAGTGATGAAGGCCGTCTTCTCTTGGTCGTCGGGGTGGAGTAGGATCTGGTGGTATCCTCGGTAAGCATCCAGGAAACTCATCCTTCCGAAGCCGGCGGTTGCATCCACAAGCTGGTCAATTTTGGGCAGGGGGAATGGATCTTTGGGGCATGCCCTATTGAGATCAGTGAAGTCCACACAGACCCTCCACTTTTCGTCCTTCTTTTTTACGACCACCGTATTCGATAACCAGCTTGGGTAGTTGATTTCCCGAATGGCCACAGCTTCCAAAAGCTTCTCTGTTTCTTCCAAGACAGCATCCACATGCTGGGTAGCTGCCCTTTTCCCCTTTTGGACGACAGGTCGACAGTTTGGGTTAACATTAAGACGATGACAAGCAACGTCAGCGCCGATCCCAGGCATGTCGTAAGGGGTCCAGGCGAACACTTCCAAAAAGTTCGTCAACAACTCGAGTAGGGACTTTTCCTCTCGTTTAGACAGAGAGGTGCTGATGACGAAGTACTTGTCTCCTTGTCGATCAATGTATATCTTTTTCAGGTCCTCCACAGCTTTGTTCTCGGGTGTTTGTCCCACGTCATCAATTGTGGGGGTGTCTTCATGTAGCTCCATCATCTGCACTTTCTCAGGCTTTGTCTTTGTTGCACATGCCGTTAGGAAACATTGTTTGGCGGCCACTTGGTCTCCCCTGATTTCTCCAACACCCGCCGGGATCGGAAACCGAAGCAGCTGATGGTATGACGACGGAACGGCCTTCATGAGGTGTAACCAAGTTCGTCCCATGATGGCATTGTAGGGGGAGGGTACGTTGACTACTAGGAATTCAGTCTGCAATGTGATCCCGCCAGCTGTTACCGGAATCGTCACATTTCCCATTGGCCAAACTGGGTTCGAGCTGAATCCGACCAATGGGTTAAGTGACGGTTGGAAGTCGGACTCATTCAGTCCTAACTGCTTGAAGAGGCTGTAGTACATAACCTCGGATGAACTCCTCTGGTCAATGAGCAACCTTTTGACGTTGCAATCCGCCATTCTTAAAGTAACCACCAAAGCATCATTATGAGGGGTCTGCACTCCCACGAGATCCTCGTCGGTGAAAGAAATTGGTATGTGGCCACTGCCGACCTTTGCTTTCTTGCTGGGTTGTTGTACCTGCAACACTTCCCTTAGGTGTGCCGCCTTCTGGATCTCGGCCCGGTACCTGTGTGGGTCGACGATTGATGACTCAGCCGAACTGTGCAACACATTGA
The DNA here is from genome assembly GCA_033060915.1 of Euryodendron excelsum. NCBI lineage: Eukaryota > Viridiplantae > Streptophyta > Magnoliopsida > Ericales > Pentaphylacaceae > Euryodendron > Euryodendron excelsum. The sequence continues at coordinate 11,410,667 of CM065390.1, read as the reverse complement.
TTACCCGTACCGGCCTTGATTCTGGTTCTTTCCGTGCTGTGCCTTCTACCCGCGGTTGCTCGGCTTCATTCTTCGTCTTCTCTCGATCAATGAATTGATCGAGATGGCCTGCTTTGGCCGAGTCCTCCAAGTGAGTTTTCAGATGCCGACATTGCTCCGTCTTATGTCCTTTCTCACGGTGGTATGAACAGAATCTCTTCTGGTCTCGGGTCGCTGGGTCCCCTCCCAACTTCGGCGGCCATTTGAAGAAGGGCTTATCACGAATCTGGGGCAATATTTTATAGATGGGGTCCTTAAAGACTGTATAGACCCCCTCAGTTACCCTTTTTCCTCGGCCGATGTCTTCTGACCGAGGCTTCTTGGCATCCTTCTTACTTGTCTTTTCGGCTGCAGCGCCGGCCTTGGTTGATGCTACCTGAGGTATGTCTTCGTCTAACCGTGCATAACGCTCAATTCTGAGCATTAGTTCCTGTATTGTGAGTGCTGGTTTCTTCATTAAGGACTGTCGCAAGCGTTGCTCCCTGGGAAGGCCAATCTTGAACTGAGTTACAGCCAATTGCTCGCTGCACTTGTCAATTTTGTTATAAGCTTCCCAGTAGCGTCGGGCGTATGCTCGCAATCCTTCTCCTTCCTCTTTTCGCAACGTCAGCAAGAAGTCAACCTCCTTTGGCTGTAAGCTGTTTGCAATGAAACGAGCTATAAAAAGCTTGGCTAGTTGCCTCCAGCTTGAAACGGACTGACGTGGCAATTTGTCAAACCACGGTAAAGCCACACTTCCCAGACTGGAGGGGAAGATTCGATGCATTAGCGTCTGGTCACTGCACCACACTACCATGAGCTGTTTGTAATGCCGAACATGGTTAATTGGGTCGGACTTCCCGTCACAGAGGGTGAACTTTGGTGGGGTGAATTTTCGAGGAATTGGATGGGATTCAATATCCTCAGTGAATGGCGTGGATGCAATTTGATCGAGGGCCTTTCTCATCAGGTCATGGGCTGTGCGCTCCTTAGTTTGCTGCCTTCTATCATCCTGCTTTTCGTTGTACCACTTCTCCCAGTCTTCTTTCCGCCGATCTCCTTCAGCTGGACTGTCATTCGGCGGAGTTTTGCTCCTTTCCCGCCACCAACCTGTGCGCCTGTTTATGCAACGCCCGGTACTAGGGGTGTAACTTCCCCTTACCGGCGGTGCTGGTTCGTCCCTGGCGCCGACGACCTGCTCCCGATCTGGGGACCCTTCTCTCCCACGCCCATTTCTACCGGAGAATGCCTCCCTCATGGCCCGCACCTGGGAGGTGAGGTAGGCTATCTCTTCTCCGCGCCGCCGAATTTCCCTCTCTGCTGCACGGAGCGTATCCTCGCTCGGAACCCGCCCACTGGAGGGCGACGGGGCCAGATTCCGAGGATAGTTCTTGCGGAAATTTCTGTCCCTGACATAGCCTGTATCCCTCCACATTTCCTCTGGTGCCTCCTGGTGGCTGTCAGCGGGCGTGCGTATCTCCGACCTTAGTGTTCTCCTCCTTTGCCGATCTACTGGTGTAGATTGGCAATGCGCTGAGTTGGTCGGGTCTCTACTAGAGGAGGCTCCGAAGCCTCTCCCGTTGTGGTTTTCTCCCCTACGTCTCCGGTTATCTAGACTCATAGTTTTTCTAAGCCTTCCCACAGACGGTGCCAATTATAAGTGGGATTTTACTAGAAGGCTGGGCCGAACTCTCAAGCCCAAAAATAGATGAGTCCAGGTATCTCCTGCAAGACGAAGAGGTTAGAATGGGTCGACTCGTAGCGGGCCGATCACACTCCGAAGATTAAGTCAGCAAGCTTAATCGATGAAGATGAATGAGAGTGGTCAATACTGGGGGTTAACTGTCCATACCTGGCTCTCGGTGCCTTGGGTTTTTATAGAACCCCTGAGGGAGTGTGTTCTGCCTTAGCCTACCAGCAGGCTCTCATGGCCTGCTGGGTAGGCGTCATCATTGGCGCCGCCTGATTATCCACAGGGCCTGGTGCACTGTCGCGGGGGATTCCGGCTGACCGAACGTGCACGTTGAAATCGCGTGGGCAGCCGCGTGCGCATTTAATGCGAGTCATCTCTGCATTTAATGCGCAGAGACCACTAGCGGTTTGGGCCCGCCTTTCGTGGTTTGGGCCACGCTGCGAAGGAAGTCGGCAGTCTAGCCTTCCCTCTAATTCTGATATGGGCTAGCAAAGCAGCCCCAACTCTAATTTGCGCAGATTGGGCCTAATCCATTGGGTTGGGCTGGGGGTTATTCCCCCACAGTAAGGACACGTGAACACTGAATAATTTCTCCTTCTAGTAAGGGCCTTGTTTCCTTTTTCATTTTTTTTAATGGGATGCTTATTTTCATAGGTCAAATAATTACACTTATAATTTTTTCATATGGGTAAATTTAATAACTTCTATTTATTTTTTATTTCCAAAATAATCTTTGATGTCCCTTTTGAAATTGTTCATATACATAGTAGTCATTATAAAAAGCCTTTGGATTTTTAATTTTGTCTTGTTGCCATTCACGTAAGGGTGTGCATGGGTTGAGTCCATGTTAGATTTAGAACCGACTCGATCTTAATCAGTTTTAAATTTTTGGACCGAGAATTGAGCCGATCATTCAATGAAATCGAACCAAACCAACCTGAGTCAGCTCGGGTTTGGTTTGTTTGGTTTTATGCCTCAGGTTGATTCGATTCCAAATCGGGCCAGTTCTCCTTTTATTGTATATTATTTAACTTATTTATTTAAAAAAATAAAATAATAGAATTGGTCTTGCATCCTTATTTTTTTTTTTAAAAATGACAAATAAACACTAATAAATAATAATTAAGTAAAAATAATAATGATTTAATGGCATATATACAATATATAGATTTTATGAGATATAAAGATCGGTCTCGGGTCGAGTCAGGTCCAGAAAATGTGGAACCGAAACCAAACCGAATAGATTGAGTCGCTATTTTTTAGACCCAAAACTAAATTAAACTTTTAACAGATCCGAATCAAACGATCCATAGGAGCCGAGTTAATTCAATTCTTGAATTTTTCGAGCACCCCTAAATTCACATTACCCAATTTTGCATTACTAGGCCTGAGTGCCATCCTTCAGTCACCAGAGGCGGCTAGCACGAAGTCAACCAAGTCAAGTTGTGAACAAATAAAAAAACAAAGGTAACGATGATTAAAATTGATTAACACGTAAGGCTTATTTTTATAGGGTTATAGTTTATGTTTGTTCTTAAAAGTATAAACTATATCTTTTATATACTATTATAAAGTAAACTCTTTTGGTGAAACCTTCACTTTGGTGAGGCCTTTTTTTTTTTTTTTTTTTAAGGACAAGAACGACTTATAACAAGAAGTTTGCCTAGTTTACACTTAACACCTATAAAGGTAATTATGTAATACTTATAACTAAATTATTTTTTCATATTTGGGAACCGCTCACTATTAAGTTAGTGGTAGAGAGAGTGATTGAATATAGTTTAACACACACATATACCGTGCACCACCCTTCTAGTTTTAGTTAAACAAACCCCTAAATAATAATAAATAAAAAAAAGAGAATGAGCTGAATTATTATTCACTTTAAAAGGCCACTGCATTTATGATTGGCATTTTTTCATTTTCATTGCCCAGCTTTCAACATTCGCATTAGGGGTACACAAAAGATCTAAAAAATCCAAGAACCAAACAAGCCTAGCCTCTATAAATTGGTTTGGTTCGGGTCTGTCAAAGAATCAATTCAGTTCTTAGTCTAAAAAATGTTAACCTGGTCTATTCAGTTCAATTCTCAATTTCATATTTTATGGACCCCAACCAAATCGAACCTAGACCCAATCTTTATATCTCATAAAAATCTATATATATTTTATATATGTCATTAGATCATTGTTATTTGTGCTTAATTATTGTTGATTTATGTTTATATGTCATTTTTTTATTTTTTGAAAAAATTAAAGATACAAGACCAATCTTTTTTTTTTTTTTGAATAAATAAGTTAAATAATATACACTAAAAGTGGAACCGACCCAACTCAACTCGATATGAATCTGACCCAACCCAAGGCTTGGAACAGAACCAAACTAACCCGAACAAAGTTAAGTTGGTTTGGTTCGGTTTCATTTTATGATTTGTTCAATATTGGGTCTAAAAATTTAGAACCAATCAAGATCAGGTCTAAATGTTCAATTCTACCTATTCTTTTTTGTAATTAGCCCTTGAATAGGTTCAAATGCTCCATCAGATGTAACGCTGGTGATCTTAGCATACCTTGGGCATGGAGATGCAATAGAGATGACTCTTGAAATGAAGTCGTACATGTGCATGGAATGCCAATTTTACTAGGCGCAAATCATTTAATTGTTCTGTGGTCGCTTAGAATGTGGTTGTTAAGAATATTAGGTGGTTGTAGCTACTTTTGTTATTGTTTTGATTTGGGATGTTCATTTCTTGCAATTAATATATTTCTTGCAAGTACTCGTCAATTAATGTTTTATTACCTTTCTTGTTATTATTAACAAAAGGAAAAGCATAGATTAAATTGAATTGAAATGGTCATTTATATATATTTTTAATTCTTCTTTGTATTTAGTGGCATCAAAAGTGCAACTAATACCAGAAATAGTGGCATTTTCTCTCTATGTTGATAGCGTTATAAGGTGTTTTGAAATGACACGAAATGAACTATTGTGGCACTTGACTTTGCCATGAATGATGCCTCTAATGGCATTCATAGTAGTTGCCTAAAGGAGTGGTGGCAATTTTTAAACGGCGTTATGTGTAAACTTGTGATTCTTGCATCTAGAGTGGTATCGGTATCTTTGAAACTTCTTAAAAATGCTCCTAGATTAAAAAATAACATTATAGATATTTTCTAGTGCCACTTTCGGCTACTACTAAATGCAGATTTTGTTGTAGTGTGAGTTGAAGTAAAAAAAAAAATGTGATAGCTTTCCTAAATAAAATAAAAAAAACTTAATTAAGGACGTCTAATGCCATCAGTTATTTTAAAATAATTGGGTAAATAATTATTTAGTTCTCCAACTTTGTCTTAAATTTCAATATCATCCATGAACTTTGATTTATACTATTTAGACCCTCTAACTTTTAAAACGAAGTCAATGTGGTCTAATTTTTTAAAACAAGTAAAGAAATCAAATATTAATTATATTTTGACATTTTAATATAACTTAATATTACTTTACCCCCATTCAACTAAAAATAGTTATATTTTCACCATTATAAAATTTAAAATTAGAAGTTTGTTTGCTCAAAGTTTTAAACTAATCTTTAAAACAGAGAAAAAATATAATTTCATGACTATGAATGCCTAAAGAAATAATCAAAATGATCTATAAAATCTTGCTTTTGTGAATGACCAATTATTAGCTCTAATAATATCAAGAAGATGTTTGAAACTACTCATTTGTTAACTAGAATAAACATTTTTTTATAATGTATTCAATCAGAAATACTCAATTTATTTATTTATTTATTTTTATCATTATGAACTTAAATTCTCATAATTTAGAAGTAAAATATAATGATTTTTAGTTTAGCGGGTAAAATGATACTAAATCATAGTTGAGAGGATCAAAGTGTAGTTAATTTTTAATTGTTCTAAGTTGTTTTAAAATGAGGGACCACATTGACTTTATTTTAAAAGTTAAAGGGCCAAAATAAAAGAAATCAAAGTTCATAGATGAAATTGAAACTTAAGGCAAAGTTGAAAAGGCAAAATGATTGTTTATTCAAAATAATTCAAGTTTCTACAGAATCACGCTAAAAAGGTTGCCACTAACAAGTGTATCATGCTTATTAATTTTTCTAAGTTACGGTAAAAAAAATTGTAGTTTTCCAAAATTAAGTTTGCACACAAAGCACATATACAATATATGTTCTGTGAGTTTTTTGAATGATGATATCTTATTTACTTTTGAAACTTGAATAGGCAGTGAGGATGCCATAAAAAATAAAAAGTAGAAACAAAGAAAAAGCAAAAAAAAAAAAAAAAGAATAGGCTGTGATGACTATATGATGCAGTAGCACACATAGCATTGGACTATATGGAGTATTTAGAGTTAGCCAGGGCTAATTAGGCAGCCGAGGTATATAGAATCACACAAAATTTGACAAGATGATGGAAAAAGCGATTCTAGGATCGCGATGACGAACGGCAAAATTTCGGCAAATTCCGTTTAAGGTCTCAAATAAAGGATTTTGACATTTATGGTAACTTTTAGATCTTTCATATATTTTCTATAGATATTTGATTTTGATGTCCTAAATTAGTAGTTTTCGGTTTTAGTTTGATTTTGCCATTTTTAGTAGTTTTCTATACTTTTTAAATTTTTACATAATTAGAGTCTTAGTTAGGGTTTGCAGTATTTTTTCTATATAAATAGATCTAAGGGTTTCATCCAAAAATAGTTTTTGATAAATAAGAATTAAAAAATTTCTCTTATTTCTCGATTTTGGGTATTCTTTGAAAATCAATCAGTAGTTGATATATATTTCTGGTATTTTACAAAATCAACATATTAAAGAAGAGTTTAGTATTCAGTATTCGTGCGCTAATCAACAAACCTTAACCTGTTTATTATTGTTTTTACACGCTTTCTTGCATCACTATACAAACAAACAACTATTAGTAGTGATATTACTAATTAGTTACTTAACTTCCAATTATTACACTATTATTAAAGAAAAAACCGCGACACCGCAACAAGAAGTCACCTGTCGCTTTGTCCTTCCATGGTATGTAACCAGTTAAATTGGCTTCCATGGCTCGACACTTATGGAACCTCATGTTTACTGTCAACTTCGAAATAAATAGAACAGGAAGTATAGAATTGGATGGAGAGGAGAAATTACTAATTATAGTTGTAGTCTTATACAGCGCTAGGAAAAAGTTACCTGCTCAACGTTGAAACGCAACTAGGCCTGTCAATCGGGCCATGGTGAGCCGGGCTGAAGTTATCTGTGCTAAGCCCAGATTGGTTTTCCTTCCCACAATCCTATGTTTAGCTCAAGATCGAAAGGCAATTTTATTTGTCGCAGTTTATTCCCTAACACATGTTAGCATGTATTTCTTTTTGTTCTCTGATTCAGCAACAGGGTGTCTAGGTCAATTTACGCGCATCCTTGACTAATTCTTTCCTTAATCTTGTCAAAATCAGGCCATCTATGCCAAAAAAACTAAGATATTCATGAGAGATAAATCGTTTGCGGCCAACTCTTTACTTTCCTATATATTTTCTCTCAATATTGAAAAGAAATAGGCAAGTGTTTCCCTTTTGGGGGAAGAGGCGTGCTAGTGTTAGGCACGCCTAACATTACACGTTAGCTGAGTCTCACCATTTTTAGTAAAGCCCACTTGATATGGCACGTCAGGCGCACAGGTGTTTCTCTTGTGATTTACTCTAAAAACACATGCACCGCTTATACTTCAAAAACCTATATGTACACCCTTTATAGTTTAAACCAAGGTGTAATTGCTAAATTTTCTGTGAAAACAAACTTGAGTGTGTCTCACACGCTATTCCTCGTTCTTGAAAAGACTTTTATATCCTTAAGAGATTTATTACAATTCTTTTGCTTAAATTTTGCTCTGCTCTTTAGTTTTCTCTGAACAATCACCAGTAACTTACCATCACCATTGCCCTAAACTACCAACACACTCACTACCACTGACCAATGACAACAATCTTGATTTGTATATGAGGGGTTTTATATGAACATTCATATATACAAGACACAGAAAGATTTGTAAGAAGTGTTTTAGGAATTTATATACATCTATAAATATAATTATATTTATGTATATGTATATATATTCATATCTATACTATTATAAAAAGCAAACACCTGAGTTTGGTCAGGATCTGTCACTCTAATTTACATTTCCAAAATATCCCACAAAGTCAAACACTCAATCTAACTAACTAATATTGACCTCCAGGACAAAATAGTAAAATGTTCACACAGTTTTTTAATCTACTTAAACAACTCCCTCTCCCATGCAACACATTTTCCGCACATTTCAGGACTCCCAACTTGTTCGGTTACACCCATCCCTATCCATACCTAGCCGTCAAGAGCTACCCAGTTGGTTTTTGGCCTACCGTTGTTACCCAATTGAGAGCTAACATAGCCGGCAAGATTGTTTCCGGCCTACCATTGTTGTTATGCCAACATCCATTGGTTGAAACAGCAAGGCCTCCCATTTTTCTTAAGTGACATCTCGTCGTTGTTACGGCACCATCCCCGGTCTCCCATTCTACTCAGAATTTCACAAACTTCATCACTTCCCGGCCTCCCATTGTTCTTCGGTAACCCCAGTGGTTGTTACGGTAGCACCCTGAGAATGCCATCGTTCTTGCAGAATCCCATTGTTCTTGCGGCAACATCGTTGCGAAGGAATTTCGTCAACTTCATCACCCTAGGTACAAAACCCCAACTTCGTATATGGTCAATATTTTTATTGCTTCGAATGTATCAGTTCAATCCATTTGGTTTTGGGTCTATGCATTTGGAATGCAAAACCCCAACTTCGTATATGGTTGATATTTTTATTGCTTGGAATGTATCGGTTCAATCCATAAGGTTTTGAGTCTATGCATTTGCAATGCGTACAACAATTCATGTCAATGATATCAATCATGTTAATGATATGTTGGTTCTTGCTTTTGTGTTGCCCAACAACCTTAATTGATCATATGCCAAAATCGGAGTATGTCGTCGGATATATGCCAACACTGTTAAAAAAAAAAAAGTCAAGTAGAAACTCATGCAAAAAAATTCGATCTAATGGAAATGGGTGTTCAAGCTACAATGAGAATTTCAGCCTTCAGAATTAGGTTGTGTTCTCACCATATAAATTCTAGCCAAATCGTGACCAAAGCCCCCATTGTTCTCATCATTGAAAAGTTTCATATTCACAACATTTATGCTAACCATGTAAAAAAAATTGCTGCAAACCTTTCAAAAACTACCGTGTGAACATTGGTGTTAAATAAAAAACTTACAATTCTTAGCTTACCAAAAAATGCTGAAATACTCATTGTAGGTTATGTTCTCACCATATAAATTCTTAATAATAATGAACACTGCCCCTTCACTTATTTGTTCTTTGTTAATTCCCATGTTGGTTGATATTTTTATTGCTTGAAACGTGTCAGTTCAATCCTTACATTTGCAATGCGTATGACAATTCATGTCAATGATATCAATCATGTTAATGATATGTTGATTCTTGCTTTTGTGTTGACCAACAACCTTAAATGTTCATATGTCAAAATCGGTGTATGTCGTCGAATATATGCCAACATAGTTAAAAAAAAAAAAAAAAAAAAAAGTCAAGTGGAAACTCATGCAAAAAAATTCAATGTAATGGAAATGGGTGTTCAACCTACAATAAGAATTTTAGCCTTCAAAATTAGGTTGTGTTCTCACCATATAAATTCTGGCCAAATCATGACCAAAGCCCCCATTGTTCTCACCTTTGAAAATACTTATATTCACAGTATTTATGCTAACCCTGTAAAAATAAATTGATGCAAACCTCTTAAAAAACTACTGTGTGAACATTGGTGTTAAATAAAAAGCTTACAGTTCTTAGCTTACGAAAAAATGCTGAAATACTCATTGTAGGTTATGTTCTCACCATATAAATTCTTAATAATAATGAACACTGCCCCTTCACTTATTTGTTCTTCGTTAATTCCCATGTCAATGTTTAGAAAGTGAGTTTTATTGCTTCCAAAAGTGGGTGATGTATGATGGAAGAATTTGTATCTGTTAGTGGTTTTTTTTTTAATTTAATGCATATATTTATTTAACCATTTATCATATGTCATTACAATGTATGTCATTACAATTAGGGAGTTTATTATTGATTTAATGCATCTACAAATCCTGGCACCTCACTGGTCTTTGTATTCAATTTTCATTTATTTAGGATCGCACCCCACTATTTCCGACTCTCGATTTTTTCACCAAATAACTTATTTTATTGCGTTCCATTTAACTTGGGTTTACACAATATTTTGTTGTATGATTTAAATAGATGATTTGCCATTTTGGAATTGGTTGGGGTAATAAATGAAAAGAACTCCGAAAACTACATTCTAAAAAGAAAACAAAACTGCAATCCTACTGAACAATAAAAATTTAAATAGTTAAAAAATGTCCTTCAAAATCAAGCAAATGAGCAAAAAAGAAAAGAAAAAGAAAGAGATTTCATATTTTTACAAAATCAAAATTTGCCTTGGTTTGGCGATAGGCAAGCATGTGTCCATCGAATAAGAGATTCCCATGAAAGGTCTCATTCCTTAAATTGTAATGCCTTCTATACCAGTTGGATATAGTTTTTAAATTGTCATTCTCTTGCATAAATTATGAACTGCTTTCACTATTTAGTTGGATATTCCTATATTCTTAATTGTCCATTTTCTGATATTCTTGAGTGTTTAAAAATTTCCATTTTAAACATTTTTAAGCCGCGTTTTTTTTTTTTTTTTGGTGCTCAAGGAGTTTAGTTTTCAAAATATATAGGTTCATTTTCTCATTAAATTGCTATTATTGTCAAGATTGTGAATTGCTTCAAATAGGTGTCATTCAAACAACATTAGCCATGGACGATTAACACAATTCAAGTAATGGAGATCACCATGAGGAAATGCATCGCCAACATGATATAGCAGAAACATCAAATGCAAGGCGTGTGAGACAACAAAATCATTCGAAAGCACGTTCTGCGGTGGTGAGAGAGCAAAATCATTTGCGTCAGCAACGTTACAGACAACGCATGAGTTCACATCAAGCTGCTCAAAGAGGCAACGAGATGCAGAATCACAGCAAATATGAATTCAAAGTATGACCTCTGCACAATATACAAAAAGGTTAGAGCATCGTCGTGTAACCCAAAGTAGAAGACAAGCTTCGTTGTCTACGAAACAACGACAAGAGCAACTTGCAAGGTGACGAGCAAATTATCGAAGGAGAACATTGTTGCGTGAGAATCTTGAACAAGCTCCTCAAACACAACAACAACAACATAACACATCACAGATGGCTACAAGTCGTAAGTAATGAAGTATTAATATTCTTTATCATTATTCGATGTCCCTGTTACACAATAATCGACACATTATACACTCAACTCTATATTTACAATTACAACTTCACCTATTTTATGGCAATCATATAGTTTCACTATTTCGTATTTATTCCTTTTGATTTTTTGGCCAATAACAGATGACGTTTTGTGTACAGATACAGGAAGGGGTCGATTAACTCAATTAAACCGATATGCTCCTTCAAATTTAGTTCGTGAAGATGGTGGTACGAGTGTTGCAGCAGATGGCAATCATCATCCTTCAGCTACAAGTATAATTTAACTGCTTCCAATTTTTGGCCATTTTTAAATAGTTAAGCTGGATTAATTACGGAGTAAGAAAGCACTTCCATGTTAGGTGCCATCTACACTTTGGTAAAAACCTAGACATTTACTTTAATATTAACAAAATAACAAAAAACAAGTAAGAAACAACAGCCATAGCGGGTGCGGCCTATGCTGATACCATGAAATATTTATCATTAATATGTAATCTTTGTATTTATGTAAGTAATATCACTAATTTTGATCAACCACATGATGACATGAGTGACATAAATGTAGTTTTAGACACTCGGACATTTCTACAACGGAGATATCATAATTGTGCAAGAAATTATCATAAAAGTAGAGGATTACAAAGATCGGAGTTACAGCCAACAACGACATGTCCACATTACGAGGTAAAATTATTTCATCATGAAACATCTAACATGTGTTATAATAATGGAAAAACTGTTTTGCCTCTAATAACTGCTCCAGCTAAAATGGTTGATATCTTCTCCGACCAAACAGTGAAAGGTCGACATTTTCGACAAAATATTCATGCTTACAATCATGTTTTCTCCTTCACTTCAATAGAAGTACATGTCAATCAAAATCTTGCATCAACATCCTGTGGCATTTACACATTTCGTACACAAGGAGCTATATATCACAGAATTGATACTCTATTACCAAGCACAAGCGAGAGACCAAGATATTTACAATTATATATTTACGACACTGATCATGAGATTGAGAATCGAATTTCTGAAAATGAAGGCCTGCATAGAGAGTTGATTGAAAAGTTACAACATATTCTAAATGCTTACAATCCTTTTGTCCACACATTTTGCAATTTGGCGCATCGTCAAGATCTAGATGAATGTAGGCTTATCATAAAGGCACAACCATGTAATCGACGCCAATATAACTTTCCAACTGCTTCTGAGATTGCTGCAATTTTAGTTGGTGGAGAAGAAGCCGTAAACATAGGAGGAAGAGGCATCATTGTCGAATCAATTGGAGGTCATCTCCATAATATTCAAGATGTCAACGGGTTCTATGATCCATTATAGCATCCTTTATTATTACCCTATGGTACTTATGAATGAGGTGCAAATAATCGGAATAACAATGGCACAAAAGTCACATGTTGTGACTTTTGTTCGTATATGCTATAGGTACCAACAAACACATAGTATCTAAAATAGTATCCTTCGTTTCCTAAAAATATTTTAACCTTCAATTTTTATAATCTAGATATTCTTTTTCATTCTAGATTCGTCCCATTGATCATTCGCGTCTTCTTCGAGGGGGAAGCCTCCTATAACAGTACGTAGTTGATAATTATGTTAAGATTGAATCCAACAAACTTCGATGGCTACGCTATCATCAAAATGATATTCGAGCTGACTTCTATTAAGGTCTTCTAGACTCCATCCATGCTGGTGAAAATTACGGAGGTATAAGTTATTTATTTTGTAATTGAACAATACACTTTTTACCACCTATACAACATCTTAACATATGTCTGTAACCTAACTGTGCTTAGGCAATATCGGCCATAGAACAATATTACCATCATCATTTGTTGGAAGCCCACGAGATATGTACCAACGATATCATGATGCAATGGCTTTAGTAAAAAAGTATGGCAAACCTAATCTTTTCCTTACAATAACATGTAATCCAAATTGGTCAAAATTAAAGCTGAGCTACTTCCTGGACAAGCATCACATGATCGGTCTGATCTGCTTGCGAGAATATTTCATTCAAAATTAGAGGAGCTAAAGATCGATATTTTGACCAGACACGTACTTGGAAAAGTGAAGGCTTATGCTTACGTTATTGAGTACCAAAAGAGGAGTCTACCACATGTTTATATGCTTCTCATTTTGGATGAGAATGACAAGTTAAATACTCCTGGTGATTATAATGATATTGTTAGAGCTGAAATACTTGACAAGAGGCTTGAGCCTAAATTATATGTGCGGTACTTAAACACATGATACATGGTTCGTGTGGAATGTATAATCAACGTTCACCCTGTATGAAGAATGGGAGGTGTAAAAGACAGTACCTGAAGCCATTTTCTTCAGTCACAATGCTAGGAACAGATTCATATCCTGTGTACCAAAGAAGAGAAGGGCATCAAGTACCATTGGAAAGTAACGAACACATCAAAGTTGATAATGTTTGGGTTGTTCCATACAATCCATGGTTGTTGTTGAAATATGATTGTCATATCAATGTCGAAATATGTAGTAGTATCCAGAGTGTGAAATACTTATACAACTATGTGTACAAGGGTTCTGATCGTATTTCACTTAAAGTTTGCCAAGGCCCTAACTACGATGAAGTACAACAGTTTGTAGATGGAAGATGGATTTGTGCTCTTGAAGCAATGTGAAAATTTTTTAAATTTTCAATGAGTCGATTAACACCCAACGTGGAACACCTCCAAATACACCTACCAAATAAGCAACAAGTGAGGTTTTATACATACCAAGATATCTCAAATGTTTTGTTAGATGAGTATTACTCAAGAACAATGTCGACTCAATTCTTTCAATTGAATATGGATGATAGTACTGCAAATTATTACTTATATCGGGTGGTACCCCAACACTATAAATGGTGCTAGGGTGAAAAAATTTGGCGACGGAGACAAAGTCGTCAAAGAGTAATTGGTCGGATTTACATTGTTTCGCCAAATGAAGGGGAAAGATTTTACTTAAGTATTTTGCTCAACCATATTAGAGGACCCAAATCCTTTGACCACTTATTGATGGTTAATAGAAATCAGTGCTGTACTTTTAAACAAGCAGCTGAAGAGCATGGTTTGTTAAAGAGCGATGATAGTATACGACAATGTTTACTTGAAGCCGCCACCACTCACATGTCATCAGCTCTACGAAGATTATTGGTGTATTGTGAACCAACAGGGGTGCGAAGTTTGTGGGAGGAAATATATTCGTACATAAGTGAAGATTACACATCCTTAGGCACTACGAACAACGTGTTGGTCCTTAACAAAGTCCTTCGAGATTTAAGCCAACTTTTACATCAACAAAGTAAGTCTCTATCTGATTATGATCTTCTTGAAATCACAATGGATTTGGATGCTAGTTCAGCTCTACCTAAAGTTATATAAGATGAGTTTTCTGTTGTTATTCCTGAAGAGGACTTGAACTCAGTTGCCACATTAAATAGTGACCAAAATTTTGCATTTAGTTCAATCATGGAAGCGATAGAATGTAATTAGAATGTAATATTCTTTGTGGATGGCCCAGGAGGAGCAGGTAAAACATACCTATATAAAGCATTGTTGGCTTGGATAAGAAGTCAAGGACGTATTGTCATTGCAACAGCAACATCAAGAATAGCAGCTACACTCATGCCTGGTGGAAGAACAACACATTCAAGATTTAAGATCCCAATAAATCCAGATCTTTCATTTGTATGCTCCATTAGTAAATAATCAGATTTGGCTGAACTAATAAGACGAGCAATGGTTATTATTGGGGATGAAGCAACAATAACTAACCCTTATACTTTTGAAGCTTTAAATCGAACTTTCATCGACATTATTGGTGTTGATTTGTCATTCGGTGGAAATATTATGGTTTTTGGTGGTGATTTTCGTCAAGTACTTCCTGTTGTCCCTAAAGGTACAAAGGTAGAAACAATTGATGCATCCATCGTAAAATCACCTTTATAGGCGGATGTGAAGGCACTTCGTCTTAAGCAGAATATGCGCTCAATAAATGATCAAGATTTTGTTGAATTTCTTGGTTTGTGTAATGGTACGAGGTTGCTATGTCGTGCTTTGAATGATAATTTCATAGATTCTGAGATTTTATCAGGTTAATTCAAGAGCACAAGAGTTTTTCTTTCTCGTATTCCATTAAAAACTCCTAAGAGTATAAAGCTACCTTTTGAAATGACTCGCAGACAATTTTTAATTAGTTTTAGTTTTGCTTTAACCATAAACAAATCACAAGAGCAAACAATTCCAAGTGTGGGGATCTACCTTCCAGATCACGTATTTAGCCATGGACAATTATATGTTACTTTATCCAAAGAGGTGTCAGAGCAAATAACAAAGGTTCTAGTTAAAAAGGGATTGGTTCATAATGCTGAAGGAGTGCATATGCGCAATGTTGTTTATAAGGATGTTTTGCTGCCAAACCATTACTAATGTATTCAGTATTGTCGTGTTTTTATAATGGAACGGTGTACAAACAATAATACTTTTTTCCTAAATAATATTGTTTTATTTTCGAGTAATATGTAATGTCCAAATTTAGTATATCTTAATTTGTTTATATTAGTATAAACAAATTAAGGTATAGATTGTATTGACTGATTATTTTTTTCCTACATTATTCGTTACAATAATTTCAATTTTGACTGATTCATATTCATTGAAGTATTGTTTAGATTATATTGTTTGAATTATTTGTATAATCTCTTACATGAAAAGAATGATAACTTCTTTCTTATTTTGGTAACAAACATCCTGAATTAACAAAAACATATATTATTTTGTACTATTATTTGTTCATATAGGAGCACATGAGAATATACGATTATTTCACTCCCGATATAAGAAAAGAATGCAGTAGCTTGATATTTGGAAAAAATATAAAAATGAACAAGCTACTATTAACTGTCCCCCATTAGGCAATGAGGTAATTCTTACGAATATTTCATTTATTTCCATCACAAAACTAATGTCAAAGTTTTCCATATCATTTTTATATCTAATACATTTTGTGTTATTTTGAATTTTGTAATAGGCTAAAAAAATGATAATATATAGTCTTGAATGGAGCTTCCCGATTAAAGCTCAATCTGCTCAACTACAAAAACTAGTAATACGAGCATTGATTGCACAAAATGACCTAAGGTATAGCATTTTAATTATTTACAATATTATTCTAAAAAATCTGATTACACATTGACAATAAAATTTATTTTCTTATTTTTAAATAGAGATCCCGTTACAAGTAACAATGGAAATATATTTCATAAAGCTAATAAAGACATCAAAGTGGTAAGACCCAATTCTTATTTGATTATCTTAGATAACTTCAAAAAATAGTAAAATTGTGCTTTTACTACCCAACTATTCAAATATATCCTTTTTTTTTTTGTTTTTGTTAAAAATTGTGTTTTAGTTTTACAATCAATGAAGGAGAGAATTACTGCAAGTCTACAAAAACACGTGTAATATCGTGATGAGGTAAATAAATAACTCACATATTTACCTACTATAATTGACAAAATAAAATAATGTCTAACGCTTTTGCATCTTCTCAGGTTTATGGCAAGAAGGGATACAAAACAACTTAAATAAATGCTGATAGTTGGCCACCGCGTTGTGCATTCCTTGAAATTGGAAGGTCTAATAACCTTATTATCAAATTAGCATGGTTTTTTTTGCACTTTTAATAACTTCTTTAAAGAACTTTGTTTCTCTCTTTACAATTTACATTGATTGTAAGAATTTGATATTTGGGAGTGAGTTAGGGAAAGCACATTTGACTAGAATTTAGATTTGGATAGTTCTTGGATTGCAACAAGCTGATTGCTTAAACAACTCTATTTTCTGTTTCTTTTTCATATTGTAACTATTAATGTTGAGACATGGCAGAAAGATTATTAGATATTTAATTGATTTATGTAAGAGTAAAACAATTGAGTTTTATTTGCTTTGTTGTACGTTAATTAAGTGATAAGTTAATGAGATATTACACATATCAAAAGAAGGTTGTGAAATTAGTATGCATGTAGATGTATAAGGAATTGCTATTTATGAAAGAAGTTAAGAGTCTTTGCTTTGAATTCTTTCTATTAATTTTTTTAAACTGGTATTTGTACATTGATTGTTATTGCATATATTAGGCTAGAGGATTGGTATGCATATAAATTTTTCTAAGATGGTATCTATGGAAGGGATTATTATTGTTAGTATTTTTTTTTTTTTGTCAAATAAAAAAATATACAAGCACCGCATGTGCAGAACTGCTAGTATATATATATATATATATAGGTGTGAAGGTGTTCTAAATATTTGTATGTGAGGGGGTTTATATGTACATACATATTTATGACCCAGAAAAAGAGAAATAGGGCGAGATAGGTATGGACGGAGTGGTGGTCGCAGCACCCAGTGGGTAGCTATTGCGGTGAGCAGTAATGGTGGCGGTTATGACGGGTTTGCATATGGCAACCATGAATGAGGTGGGTAATAGTGGTTCCCACGAGACGATGGTTGCGACTTGCGAGAACACGGTGGCAGCAATTAGGTGTGTGGGTAAGTTACCAATGGTGAGAGAGAATTGGAGAATTAAGAGAGAAGTGAGTGAAATTTGCTGTGTTTGAAGTTTGAACTTTGATGCTCACAGTGGATTTGATGAAATGCCTCTGAGTATTGAGTGTACTATTTTCAAATTACTCTATACTCTTCTCTCTTCTGATTCTAATAATTTCCAGATTCTGAATTTTAAAGATAGATTTTTTTATCTCCAGATCTAAATTTTTCAAATTAATACTATGGTTATCACCACCACAATGTAGTCACAGATCATCTCTCTTTCGCTCCACTATTTGTATATATAGGTGTATATAATATATGAAACTCAGTTGTAAATCCACCTAAATACGATCCCACAGTCACAGCGATTTTGGTGGTACAGAGGCTATGGAGAAGTTATCGGTTATGGGGGTGGTGAAGAGGGGGATGTTGGCTTCTTGCTGAGAAAAAACAGGGGTGTTCGATGGTGGTTAGCCCATAACCCAAAATCTTTTTTCCAATACTCTCTCTAAAACTAGTATTGGACGTGTAGTGTTAATTTAAGAGGAAAAAAAAGGTATTTATGACGTTTCACTAGGTCTGTTAACCCGTTATTCTCTTGCACTATAGTCAGTAGTATAAAGGGTGCATGTGTAGGTTTTTGAAGTATAGGCAGTAATATGTGATTTCAGAGTAAATTACAATAGAGTAAAGCAGTAATATGTGATTTCAGAGTAAATTACAATAGAGTGAAGCAGTAATATGTGATTTCAGAATAAATTACAATAGAGTAAAGTGAAATTATTTATATTTTTTTTAGTTTAATTTTGATGTATTGTCAGTATAAAATTTTTTCTACACAAGTAAACATTAAAATACAATATGTATTCATGAGTCTTACTTGTTTATGTTGTACTTAAATTTCAAAAGACACGTGTTGTACTCTAGTATTCTATTTGTGTAAAAAAAAAATTATACTAACAGTGCATTAAAACTAAATTTTTTTTTTGGTGGTCTTTGTTTTTGTTTCGCTTTTCCTTACTTTACTTTATTGGGTTTATAAGCTCATCTATTGCGTGACTTTCAAACCTTTTCTCTAAAATGTACATACTAAAAGCGAACTCTTTGTAAATTTCATTATTAGGAAAACAAGTTAATCCATAAAATGTAAATGGTAAAGAAACAAATTACAAAAATGTTAAGTCATTACTGACACAATCATCGACCTGATGTACTCAATCGGACGGTCCAAATTGCAGTATGATGGCCCACCTTCGTTCACAGCTTGTTTTAGCCAACTTGGCCATCCGATCCGCACATTGGATGAGCTCATCATTCCTCAGCTCCATCGAATCTCTGACCATCTTCTCAATTGTGACTGGATCGCAAGTATCTTTCTTGTCCAACCCAAGCTTCCAAACCTCGCCAACAAACCTACTATTAATCATCTGGTCGGCAAAATAGGGCCAGCAGATCATTGGCAATCCGGCGACGATGCTCTCCAACGTTGAGTTCCAACCACTGTGAGTCAAAAACCCACCAACAGCCGGGTGGTGGAGGACCTCTTCCTGTGGCGCCCAACCCACAATGTACCCGCTTTCCTTATTACCCACAGCGAGCTCTGCCGGAATCTGAATCTCCCCATCCTCACCAGTAACAGATACCGGTCGCATGAGCCACATAAATCGATGCCCACTATTTACAAGACCGTGCCAGAACTCCATGAGCTGGTTTCCTGTCACTAACGTAACACTTCCGAAGCTCACGTAGATCACAGATTTTGGTGGCTGTGCATTGAGCCATTTAATGCAACTCCGGTCTTCCTCCCAGAAACTAGCCGAAACATTTGGCGCCGGCGATGTCGTCGCCGCAGCTAGTCTGGATTTTAGGTGTGAGTGAAGGGGTCCAATGGCGTAGAGATTAGGAATTTGAGTGCGAATCTGAGAGAGTATGGGTGCTTCTAAGTCTTCAAATATGTTGAGTATTAGCCCTCGGGCTGTGGTTCGCCAGCTCTCAGACTCGAAGCTTTGGAGTACAGCGTCATTTATATTGTCAACGCGGCAATAGCCGGGGATGTCCCGGCGCCGGAGAAAACTTTCCATCCCTGGCACACTTCTCACCGGTAGATCCATGTGATGATCACTACTTCCTGAACGCACCGTAAAAACATCAGCACATAATCAAGTGGTTTTAAAGGCCAATAATAATGAAGACAACCATGGGATTGGCCTAAAACAGCTAGTTGCTCTAGCTGAGTTGACAATCATGAGAATTTCACGGTGTTCTTTTATTTTGTTCATGGGCACCAAGTACACGAAAATTGAAAAAATGTAAAAGAACTGAAAGCACTGATAATTGAATCAATTCGGCTTTCATTGATTGATTTGGTTCAGATCATTGATTGATTTGATTCAGGACTATCAAGTGTTTGATTTTATTCTGAATCTTAAAATGACTGAATCATTAATTTCAGTTATATTCTTAAATTAGCACTTTTGAGATCTGAACCAATCCGAGGATCGATTTATTATCTATACATGATACAGAAGTTTAACACTTCGAGTAATTGAGATACAAAATTCAATCTTTTTTATTTAATTTTTAAGTGAATAAATCAATAATACTTTCCTCAAAATAAGATAGTACATGAACCGAACCAGTCTATGGAATGGTTGATTTTGTTTTGGGTCAAAAACTTAGAACCGATTAAAATGGATTCTGTTGAAAGTTTGGTACGCACTCAATCCATATGCACACCCCCAGCCACTACTTTTGCATTCAATGAGAGATTACTGAAGGCAAGACTGAATACAGCTAGCTTATACCATTGAGGGGAAGTTCACCGGCTTCAATGATTTGGTTTATACAGAAGTTAGCCCACACGCAGCAAGAGCTGAGGGTACGAAAGTAAAAGAATGGAATTCCAAACTCATCAGCAATATCAGCAGCAAAGCCGAGGACCCCGTCGCCAATGACGAACGTAACTGGCCGCCGGGTGCCAACAGAATTCCGGCTGGAGCTGGATCTCAACAACTCCCTGAACTGTGTCATCCCTACGGCTTTCAAAGACATCATCATGTCCGAGACTCGCTCACCTGCTCGTGGGTGGTCATCCGGAAGGCCATCGGGAATGATCTTGAAACAAAATCCAGGATAGCGGGCGAAACAAGATTCAACGTTGGCGTGGTGCTGGAGGCGGCCGTAGGCATAGTCGGAGATAACGAAGGTGATGTGGAGGCCGGCGAGGCAGAAAAGCTCAGCTAGCTTGAGCTTGGAGTTCACGTGGCTCTGCAATGGCACGGGGAAGATGAGTTCATGGGGAGGGAGTTGTGGTGTTCCTTGGTCATGATCCATGGAAAAACTCTCAGAGTATACTAATTCTAGGATATGAAACAATTTAAATCAAATACTGTAAATGGAATTTCTGAGAAAGCTTGGTCGATCATCCGTACTAATATTAATGAGTTTCTAACCTGCTGTTGAGAGACAAAGGAGTTGGAATGGGCCGACTCTCTATGTGCCAATCACACTTCAAATGTCAAATTAGCAATCTTAACCAAGAATAAAAGTAAAAATGATAAGTGTATAAGGCTTAATTGGATTGATCATATCTTACTTTCTCAAAGCTCTAGTATTTATAATATAGGGCTCTTTGTTGAGCCTACCCCATTAATCAAGACTTACAGCACTGATCTATGCTGGCTAGAGCCGACTGATCGGACGTAATTTATCCTGTATCGTCATGCTCGAGCTTGACTGACCAAACGTGAGTGTCGTTTGTGTTCAACGCCTTCCCCGCATTGAATGCGAGGTTGTTCTCTATTAAATGCTCTCTCACTCCACATGATTACAACCTTAAGCTGGGCTAGGAGGGTTTCAGCTTGGGTTGACAAAAATGACCTGGGCCTGTAGTGTAATAATTACCCCTAGGCTGCTCCAAGCCCAACTTAGCAGTGTCAATCCTTTTGGGCCTATTTAACTGGTTTGAGTCCGTATTTATTTGACCCACAATTGCCCTTTAACCCTAGTGCCCCGATTACAGGGGTCTTGGGCTAATATCTTAGGATGGTTTGGTGACTTCAACTGTTAGACAGTCTTAAATGGGACGTGACCATTGGGCTGCCCCAAATCTGTTGCCACCGTACTAATACTCTTTTCGCAGACCAGAGGGTTGTATCCATTGTTCGAACGCAGAACTTCCCTACGCCTCGTGTCCGTTTCTATCACGAAGACCACCATTCTGTAAGTCCTCCATCTCTTTGTATTCCTTATTCATTTTTCTCGCTTTAAACCCTAGAACTCCTCAGTCATCATGGGCACCAGGCTTAGGGGAATGCTTAACCACTTTGACATCATCACTGCTTTCAAACAACAGTATAATTTCTCGGAAGGGGTAGATATTGGTTTCGTAGGGCCAAAGGATGACGGTTGGAGGGTGAACGAAGAGGGGACTCCGTTTCCCCTCATCGCTATAGTAGACGATGGCCTTAGGTTTCTCGTCCATCCCTTATTGACCCAATTACTTAGCCACTACAAAATCGCCCCGATTCAACTGTTGTTGAACGGTTACAAAATAAAGATGGGGTGATTGAGTTGAACTGTTCCCTGGGCCTAAACCTAGGTCTTCATAAGTTCAACTATTGTTACGCCGCCATGGAGGTGGGCGGCGGCAGTAAAACAGAGCGATACAAGTATTATTTTAGGGTCAGACATAGGTTAAGGGAGCTTATCCAATTCCTTCCTAGTTCGGGAAAAGGGATTGATGTTGCTGTAGTGAGAGTGAGGGAGCCATGGGAATTTCGTGACATTCTTGTAGAACTGGTGCCAGAGATGAGATTCCCCAGAACACCGAAGAGGATAGGTCTACCACTCTCTTCACTACTTGATGTGCTTTCTCTTTATTTTGACTTCTTCTTGGTTCGATGCCTAACCTTGTGCTTTCATGTTTCCCAACTACCTTCGAACCCCAGGACAAGGGGACCGAACACCTCAGCATTGATCTTACTGCCTTAGATTGAGTCTGGGCATGCAAAGGTGAAGGAGAATTACGAGGGATAGGCCGAGCTGCAGACATACTACTAAGCTACCGAATTCGTTACCAGTCCTTCACTGCAACGAACGGGGTATCTATCGACGTGATTGCTGCCCAAAAAGTAGAGGGAGCCAGGCACGATATTGGGGATCGCTCACCTCTCCTTCCGCTTCTGAGTCCCGCACCTATTGCCGCGGTCCCCGCCTCTACCTCTGGAGTTGAAATGGCTCCTAAAGTTCGAGACCTAACTCTAACACTTGGACAAAGGGGTTCCAGGAAGAAGAAGGGAGCGGCATCATCTTCTGCTGAGATCGTTACTCAGGTCAACGACACCAATGCTCCTCCTCCGCCTACCGTGCCCCCAGCCACTGGAGTTCTTGCTGCCACCGAGGTGGTCGATCTGGTTGAGGAAGCAACGACCTAGGTGGTGGTAAAGAAAATGAGGTTGGTGAAAGTGGCTAAAAAGGCTACTGCCCAAGAGATGGTCGAAGGCACGGTCGCTACCCCAGATAAATTGGTGGGACCTTCTGCTGCCAAGAAGGGCAAGGGCACGATGGAGGGGCCATTGGCTGAAGAGTTAATAGCATGGCCCAAGATTGGCAAGAAGGCTATGACTATTGAAGACTTCGTGTTGTGCTGCCTTGGTGCCGCTATCGGGGCCCTCCAGGCTATTATACCGCCTAAGGACGTCAAAGAGCTAGAAGGCATTAACACTGGAAATTTGATGCTTGGAGCTATTCAGTCAGTGTTTGCGGTAAGTTTTCTATGCCAAACTCTTGGTTTTGGCTGTTTGATTTGAAAATTCTGCACTAATGCCTGTTTTTACTTGTCTTTCTCAAGGGGCCATTCACGGCTTGGAGGTTATGCAAAGATTATGCAGATTGCAAGATCGGCACGGGGCTCTTATGAAAAACTATTTTGAGCTAAAAAAGAACTTCCATCAGAGAGATCAGGAGGCTAGAGGCTTCCAGCAGGCATGTCAGGACAACCAAGGTGCACTTGTTAAGTCACAGGCCGCTTTTAGACAGAAGGCAGAAGATTGCCGAAAAGCTAAAGTGGAGGCTGCCGATCTAAAGTCCAGACTGACTAAAACCGAGAAGTCGGCGGTCGTGGTAGAAGCGTCTCTGGCTGAAGCTCAACTGGAAGTGGAGCAGATGAAGAAGGAGGCTGAAGCCTAATATAACAAGGGTTTTGAGGATGCCGGGGATCATTATGAGGCCCAGGTCAAACAGATCGCAGAGCATATATTTCAAGATGGTTGGAGGGTGGCTTTGAGGTAGTTGAAGCTGGACAAGTCCTCCTCCCTCTGGACAGAGATTCCTGCTCGAGCTGATGTGGTACTTGAGTCGGAGGATGAGGCCGATCAAGAAACCAAACGTGAGGGGGATAAAGATGCCCCTAAAACTCAAGTGGTTAATGAAGCCAATCCTACTGAGCTTCCTCAAGCCGAACTACCATCTAACACTGAATTACCTCCAGCTGTCGAGCTACCTTAGGGCCTCTCTCTTTTGCTTTTTTGTTTTCTTGTTTGAACTATAATAACAATTTGTAAGTAATGCACACTTTGTGGATCAATCTTGAAATTATGCTTTCTCTGTTATGAGTATCGTCTTTTACTTAGATAAAAATTTATTACTTGTTTGTTAGAACTGCCAAACTTAGGCCAATAAGATCTCTGTTGAACTTTAGGCAAAGAATTTGTTGAGCTGCCAAACTTAGGCATATATGATATGTTTCAACGAAGTTGGGGCTCCTAGCTTTATCCCATTCGTAAATTTTAGGCAAATAAAAACTTCGCTACTTTTAGCCTACCAAACTTGGTTAGGGCTGAGTCAAGTTACTTAACTTTGTTGTTTTGATAAAGATCTCTGCCGACCTACTTGACTTGAGTAGGACCAAGGCTGAACGCTAGCTTTTTAAAGGACTTTTATTTGCCGACCTACCAAACTCAGGCAGGACCAAGTTTTTACACTTGATTTTAATGACCTTCATTGGCCGACCTGGTCGTAAATGATCCAGGACCAGGTTTTTACAACTGATTTTTATGACCTTCACTGGCTGACTTGTCCAACTTAGATAGGATCAAGTTTTTACACTTGGTTTTAATGACCTTTGTTGGTCGACCTGGTCGTAAATAATCCAGGATCAGGTTTTTGTTTATCTTTCTTCAATTTTTAGCAGTTTGGAGTGGCATCAAATTTGTTAAGTAGTTTCTAATTTTCATTGATTTATGCAAAGATTACGTATTTGTTGAAGGAAGTTGCATTCTTCTGAGGACAAACTACAGGCAGATACAGAGCTAAACCCGACCAATGGATTAGGGGAGGGCTAGAGATCGGCATCCTTCAGCTCTAGTTTCTTGAACAGGTAGTAGTACATAATCTCGGAAGAGCTTCCCTGGTCAATGAGTAGCTTCTTCACATCACACCCTGCCATTTGTAGAGCAATGACTAGAGCCATTGCGGGGGGTTTGAACTCCTACGAGATCTTCCTCAGTAAAGGTTATAACTGGGTTGTCACTGCCGATCTTAACTTTTTTAGAAGGGGGACGTATCTGCATCACCTCCCTCAAGTGCACGACTTTTTGAATATTGGCCTGGTATCTGTGCCAGTTGATAGCTTTCGATTTTGTCGATTTGTACAGTACGTTGATTAGCTGGACTAGTTCAGCTCAGTCTTCTTTCTGCGGGGGGGCCTCTAGCCTTAGCTGCTCGACCTCCTGTTTCACCTTTTCTTTGTCAATATATTGGTCAAGATGGCCAGCTTTTGCCAGATCTTCAAGGTGATTTTTTAGATGTCGGCAATTTGCTGTTTAATGCCTCATCTCATTGTGATAGGAGCAAAACTTCCCTTGGTCTCAGGTTTTAGGGTCTCCTCCCAACTTCGGGGGCCATTTAAAGAACGGCTTGTCTCAGATTTGGGGCAAAATTTTAAAAAAAGGGTCTTTGAAGACAGTGTAAACCCCACTGCTTGCCTTATTGCTCCGACCATTATTGTCTTACCGTCAAAACTTCTTTGTGTCCCGCTCATTCTTTTTTTCGACGATAATACTGACCTTCTGTAAGCACTCCACTTTTGCCCGCTCAGCAATCTTCGGGCTGACCGGGACCGATTTCCAACATTACAACACAAGCAGGCTCAAGACGAGCCTTTCAATCTCCAATCCAGTCAATTGGTCGCTTCTCAGGTCCACAAGGACTCGCTGGAGCCGTAAGCACCATCATTCTAAGCAGCTTTTCGGACCGGGCGGTCTCGGAAACCAACGCCATCCAGGTAGCTTCCCAGGATCGGGCGATCTCAGGGACCAACACCTTATCAAAAAATTTCAAACGGTTCACTTCTGGCGCCTGCTAGCCCGCCAATGTAGAATGTCCGTGATTCGGTAGTTCTCCGAGACCGGGCATTCTCAGGGACCAACACCACCCTTCCAGGTAGCTTTCTGGGATCAGGCATTCTCAGGAACCAACACCACCCTACAGGTAGCTCTCTAAAACCAGGCATTCTTAGAGACCAACACCGCACAGGTATTTTTTCGAGACCGGGTGGTCTCAGGAACCAACACCTAGGCCAACATCGGCGCCTGCTAGCCCGACTCGGTGAAAAATGGTCAAACCTGCCCCTTGGGCCTCTAGGCACGTTTTAGGAAAGTTCAAAATCCCTCAAAACGATAAGTCCATCCTTCCAAAATGTTACTAAACCATTAGGCGTCCCCCGCACGCCATTTGGTCCAAATCTGGTCCTATTTCGGCCCACTCTAGTCAAAATGACCGTTTTGCCCCCGAGTGCCTCGGCGTAGCATAAACCCTGCTGAACGGTAAAAGACTCTCTCAAAACCATTCCGAAACAGCCCTATACACTTAACACAACATGCCAAACCATTCCTGACCATTTCTAGCCAACTCTGGTCAAAATGACCGTTTTGCCCCTGAAAGCCCAAAAATGCCCTGAAACAACACTGGCCTTGGGATTTCGAGCGGAGAGTTTCACCACACGCCCTTGTTTAACCCAAGGAACACCCTACGACACTAAGCTCACACGACATGATAAAAGTTCCCTCGAGCGTCTCGGAGACGCTCCGCCTAAATTGTCTTTTCCCCCAATTCCCTGGTTATAACGCACCGTCAACCGACTTAAGAAATGTATAAATTAGAGAATTCTCGAAAGCTCGTCCATAGATCTTTCCATCGATACGATTCGATCGAATAGATAGCCTCCCGAAGCCTTCCATCGTACGGTGTGCAAACTATGACTTTTAGCAACCTTTGGAGCGTCTCGCAGACGCTCTGCCAAGGTTGACTTTTTCTCCGATTCCCTAATCAAAACGTACCGTCAAACAACTTGAGAAATGCATAAATTTAGGAATTCCAGAAAGTATTTTCAAAGTACTTTCCATCGGTACAGTCCGATCGAATATATCGCTTCTCGAAGGCCTCGATCACACGAAACGAAGACAGCCACTTTTAAATACTCTCGGAGCGTATCACAGACGCTCTGCAAAAGTGACCTTTTTGGCACACTTCCCAAGACGATATCACTCACCTCCAAACATAATTCAAACTTTTCAAAAACATGAAAGTGCATCGGAAGGATTAGGAGAACATCCCGAGTGTGACTGATTCTACCAAAACTTCTCCGATTGACTCAATTATCGAGGCAAAGTTTGGACGAAACTTCCCGGTGATGGAGCGTATGCTACATGCGCTCAAACTTTGATCATATCGACCGACTTTCGATCAACGGTCGAGATTTAACCAGTATATAGGGTGGCACGTGTTATTCTGGCAATGGAACAGTACCTGCGCATATCCTACATGTGCAAGGCCTGTTCCAGATTGCCTATAAATATAGCCCTCCCCCTTTGCATATTCCAGGTCTGAAATTGATAAGAAGTTCTGCTGAAATCACTCTAGAAATTTGAATCTCTCGATATATTCCTCCCCTCCAACACTTAGGCTAGATTCTACATATCCTAAGCCTATACACTCCACATACAAGGCCTCCTACACACTTATACACTCCACTCTAGCCTCTCAAGCCTTATTGAAGTCACTCAAGCTCCAACCAAGACATCCATTGAAGACTACAAGTGTGTTGAAGGCAAAAGGTGGTATCCCTTTTACATTTGTGCTCTTCCCCACTCTTCTCTTCTCCCTCCTAGCCTACTTAGGCTATTTTCTATTTTAATCCCTATCTTCAAACCCCCTTTCTTGCATGCTTGAGCCAAGAAGGCTCTTAGATCATGCTTACAAAAAAGCAAGTGAGAGCCACCGTGTAGGGGGACCACTCACTAGCCTACTTTAAGATGGTATAGCCTAGGAGCCCCCTGTTTATGTGGTGTAGTCTAAAAGCCTTGTATGTGAATCATGACCCCTTACATATTGCTATCTTGATCATGTCTTGTGTGCTTGGCTGCATTTTATGCTTATTGTCATGCTCCACAATGCTTACATTGCTCTTAATTTTATGCCATTTTCAAGTTCTCTGTTTCCCTCAAAAATTGTTCTAAGAGTTAGCCCCTTGAAGTTTAGGATGAGATTTTAGAATTATGCCTTAGAAGAGCCCCTACTAACCCCCTAACTTTCATTTTGGCATCATTGCATTTTAACTTGTATAAAGGTTGTTTTTCATTTCTCTAATTTTCAAAATTTTCATTCTTTCAAGTGTAGTGGTTGGAATGGCCCCATGGAACCCTCTCTTGAGTGGTCTCCCTTTTGTTGGTCATATGAACCTTCTCTTGATGGAATGTTTCTCCTAAAAAATGGTCTTTAAAATCCTTCTCAAAAGATGACATTCAAAAATGTATTTTCTCCATGTTTGCATCAAAAATGATCTCTAAAAAATTGCCATCATTATGTTGATTTTTAAAACTCCCACTCTTATCAAGATAAAGGTCATAATGGCCGTGAGGAAACCTTCCTTGGAATGGTCTCCAATTACCAACCATACAAACCATACTCTTGGCTAGAGTTAAAATTTTCATGAAAATGATCTTTAAAAAGATTGCCAACTAAAGTTCATTGCATAACATGTTTTGTTTTCCAAAACTCTTTCCAAAAATGCACCAAACCACACTTCAAAATCATCTTTTAATCCAACCCTAGGTTAACTTGACCCTAGTTGACCAACCCTAGGTTAACTTGACCCTAGTTGACCAACTATAGGTTAACTTGACCCTAATTATCCAACCCTAGGTTAACTTGACCCTAGTTGACCAATCCTAGGTTAACTTGACCCTAGTTATCAAACCCTAGGTTAAATTGACCCTAGTTAACCAACCCTAAGTTAACTTGACTCTAGTTGTCCAACCCTAGGTTAACTTGACCCTAGTTCACTCACCTTAGGTTAACCCTACCCTAGTTAGTTAACCCTAAGTCGTCTTAACCTTAGGTTAGCCTAACCCGAGTTAGTTAATCATAGGTCATCTTAACCCTAGGTTGACCTAACCTAAGTTAGTTAACTCTAGGTTACCATTAACCCTAGGCTAACCCAACTTATGTTAATACACTTCAAGGTTCCAACTCTTGAACCCTTTTCTAAATGATCATTCAATTGTCAATTATTCTCATAACTTATTTTTCCAAAACCTCCTACTCTCTTGATTTAAAAAAAAAGAAAACCAACTCCATAAACTCTTCACATGTTCTTACATTCCCTCTTCAAGACCTTTCCAAAAATGTTTTCAAAGAGTCACAAACCTAAAGTGTCCCTAGCCCACTCATGGTTAGGGATTCCAAGGAAAAGTGATAAATCAAGAACAACCTCTAAGGTTGTCCATATTAAGAATCCAAACTCTTGGCCATTCCCAAAAACCACTTTCAAAAACAAATTCATCAAAACATTCCAAAATCATACCTCCAAGGTTTTCAAAACAAGACTTCAAAAACACTCTCAAACTCTCTTGAGTTATTCAAAAATATTTTTCAAAACTCTCTCATGTTAATCCAAAAACATTTTCAGAACATCTCACCATTCAATTTCAAGTCAAAACTTCCAAGACCTCAAAGTGTCTCAAACTTCTCCAAGATCTCAAAGTGTCTTAAACTTCTCCCAAATACCTCAAAGTGTCTTAAACTTTTTCAAAGACCTCAAAGTATCTTAAACTTTTCGAAAGACCCCAATGTGTCTTCAAGCTTTCCAAAGGCCCTAATGCGCCTATTCTCCATCGGGCTCTTGCCTGAACTACGAATGACTTGATTCTCGCCAAATGAGATACGTAGGCAACCTAAAATGGTGCAGTCATAACTTTTATTTCAACCCCAATCCCTTTTTCAAAAATTTCAATCAATTCAAAGTTTTTATTCCAAACTCTTTCAAAACCCCCATTATTTTTAAACTTTTTTCAAAAACTTGCATCATGCATCATCCATCCAAAAAGTGATGACTAAACCCCGTTTTTAAAATTCTAAAGTGGATATAAAGGAAAAAATGGTAGCCGATTATTCTAGTGAGTGAACAAAAGGGTGATTAGACATATAGGTACCGAAAGGGCGGGGCAGGGTGATGATCTTATGATATCTTCCCTACACGTAACCAACCCCCGAACCTTAGATTTCTATTTTCAAAAGACTAAAATGGAGTTATTTTCAAAAAGGGCTTAAACATTTCAAAAGGTTGCCAAACAACCCTATTTTCCTAAAAACCCTCTCTTGAAGGAGTTTTTAAATACCTTTTTCAAAAACTCTAAGTTTAATCTTCAGATTAACACTTAGTTTTAGGTGCCCTAACTCACCTTTATCTAGTTAGGTGGCGACTCCTATTCCTCCCCTCCAACACTTAAGCTAGATTCTACCTCTCCTAAGCCTATACACTCCACATATAAGGCCTCATACACACTTATACACTCCACTCTAGCCTCTCAAGCCTTCTTGAAGTCACTCGAGCTCCAACCAAGACATCCATTGAAGACTACAAGTGTGTTGAAGGCAAAAGGTGGTATCCCTTTTACATTTGTGCTCTTCCCCACTCTTCTCTTCTCCCTCTTAGACTACTTAGACTATTCTCTATTTTAATCTCCATCTTTAAACCCCCTTTCTTGCATGCTTGAGCCAAGAAGACTCTTAGATCATGCATAGAGGAAAGCAAGTGAGAGCCACCGTGTAGGGGGACCTCTCACTAGCTTACTTTAAGATGGTATGGCCTAGGAGCCCCTTGTTTATGTGTTGTAGCCTAAAAGCCTTGTATGTGAATCATGACCCATTGCATATTGCTATCTTGATCATGTCTTGTGTGCTTGGCTTCATTTTATGCTTATTGTCATGCTCCACAATGCTTACATTACTCTTAATTTTATGTCATTTCCAAGTTCTCCGTTTTCCTCAAAAATTGTTCCAAGAGTTGGCCCCTTGAAGTTTAGGATGAGATTTTAGAATTATGCCTTAGAAGAGCCCCTACTAACCCCCTAACTTTCATTTTGGCATCATTGCATTTTAACTTGTATAAAGGTTGCTTTCCATTTCTCTAATTTTCAAGATTTCCATTCTTTCAAGTGTAGTGATTGGAATGGCCCCATGAAACCCTCTCTTGAGTGGTCTCCCTTTTATTGGCCATATAAACCTTCTCTTCATGGAATATTTCTCCTAAAAAATAGTCTTCAAAATCCTTCTCAAAAGATGACATTCAAAAATGCATTCTCTCCATGTTTGCATAAAACATGATCTCTCAAAAATTGCCATCATTATGTTGATTTTTGAAACTCCCACTCTTGTCAAGATAAAGGTTATAATGGCCATAAGGAAACCTTCCTTGGAATGGTCTCCAATTACCAACCATATAAACCATAGTCTTGGCTAGAATCAAAATTTTCATGAAAATGATCTTTAAAAAGATTGCCAATTAAAATTCATTGCGTAACATGTTTTGTTTTCCAAAACTCTTTCCAAAAATGCACCAAACCACACTTCAAAATCATCTTTCAATCCAACCCTAGGTTAACTTGACCCTAGTTGACCAACCCTAGGTTAACTTAATCCTAGTTATCCAACCCTAGATTAACTTGACCCTAGTTGACCAACCCTACGTTAACTTGACCCTAGTTATCCAACCCTAGGTGAAATTGACCCTAGTTGACCAACCCTAGGTTAACTTGACCCTAGTTGTCCAACCCTAGGTTAACTTGAACCTAGTTCACTCACCTTAGGTTAACCCTACCCTAGTTAGTTAATCCTAAGTCATCTTAACCTTAGGTTAGCCTAACCCAAGTTAGTTAACCATAGGTCATCTTAACCCTAGGTTGACCTAACCCAAGTTAGTTAACTCTAGGTTACCCCTAACCCTAGGCTAACCCAACTTAGGTTAATACACTTCAAGGTTCCAACTCTTGAATCCTTTTCTAAATGATCATTCAATTGTCAATTATTCTCATAGCTTATTTTTCCAAAACCACCTACTCTCTTGATTTTAAAAAAAAAAAACCAACTCCATAAACTCTTCACATGTTCTTACATTCCCTCTTCAAGACCTTTCCAAAAATGTTTTCAAAGAGTCACAAACCTAAAGTGTCCCTAGCCCGCTAATGGTTAGGGATTCCAAGGAGAAGTGATAAATCAAGAATAACCTTTAAGTTTGTCCATATTAGGAATCCAAACTCTTGGCCATTCCCAAAAATCACTTTTAAAAACAAATTCATCAAATCATTCCAAAATCATACCTCCAAGGTTTTCAAAACAAGACTTCAAAAATACTCTCAAACTCTCTTGAGTTATTCAAAAACATTTCCAAAACTCTCTCATGTTAATCCAAAAACATTTTCAGAACATCCCACCATTCAATTTCAAGTCAAAACTTCTAAAACCTCAAAGTGTCTCAAACTTCTCCAAGACCTCAAAGTGTCTTAAACTTCTCCCAAAGACCTCAAAGTGTCTTAAACTTTTTCAAAGACCTCAAAGTGTCTTAAAATTTTCCAAAGACCCCATTGTGTCTTCAAGCTTTCCAAAGGCCCTAATGTGCCTATTCTCCATCGGGCTCTTGCCCGAACTACGAATGACCTGATTCTCGCCAAATGAGATACGTAGGCAACCTAAAATGGTGCGGTCATAACTTTTATTTCAACCCCAATCCCTTTTTCAAAAATTCCAATCAATTCAAAGTTTCTATTCCAAACTCTTTCAAAACCCCCATTATTTTTAAACTTTTTCCAAAAACTTGCATCATGCATCATCCATCCGAAAAGTGATGACTAAACCCCGTTTTCAAAATTCTAAAGTGGATATAAAAGGGAAAATGGTAGCCGATTATTCTAGTGAGTGAACAAAAGGGTGATTAGACATGTAGGTACCAAAAGGGCGGGGTAGGGTGATGATCTTAGGATATCTTCCCTACACGTAACCAACCCCCGAACCTTAAATTTCTATTTTCGAAAGACCAAAATGGAGTTATTTTCAAAAAGGGCTTAAACATTTCAAAAGGTTGCCAAACAACCTATTTTTTCTAAAAACCCTCTCTTAAGGGAGTTTTCAAAAACTCTAAGTTTAATCTTCGGATTAACGCTTAGTTTTAGGTGCCGTAACTCACCTTTATCTAGTTAGGTGGCGACTCCTATTTTTCTAAAAAGCCCTTAGTCAAATCAATTTTCAAACCTAGTCGCACTTGTCCTTCTAAGAAGACAAATTCTAGTGACAGAGTTTTGTGCTTTAGGGTCTCCGAGCCGAAAGGACTTGGAACACACCCAAAAATCGAGGCGCGACACCTTCTCGGGAGCGGGCTGCGGTACGTCCTCTTCCAACCTCGCATATCACTCGATTCTTGACATCAATTCTTACACTCTGAGGGCTGGCTTTTTCATTAAGGACTATCGTAGGCGGTGCTCTCTGGGCAAGCCAATTTTGAACTGAGTTATAGCCAGCTGTTCGCTACACTCATCAATCTCATTGTAGGCCCCCCCAGTAGCGCTATGCATACGTACATAATCTTTCTCTATCATTATTTCGTAAGGTGAGTAGGAAGTCCACTTTCCTTGGTTGCTTGCTGTTGGCTATGAAGCGAGCGGTGAACAGTTCGGCAAGTTGTCTCCAGTTTGAAATTGATTTGGACGATAACTTGTCGAACCACCGTAGGGCCACTTCTCCTAAACTGGATGGGAATGCTTGACATATCAAGAACTGATCTCCGCTCCAGAGTGATCATTTGCTTGTAGTGGCGAGCGTGACTGATTGGATCGGCCTTTCCATCATAGGGTGTGAACTTTGGTGGGGCAAACTTTGTCAGAGCCTAGCGGCTTTTGATATCTTCCGTGAAAGGTGTGGATGCTATCTGATTCAGGGCTCTGCTGACCATGTCCTGAGTAGTACATGCTTTGGGGAGCTTCTCTTTGCTATCAAGTTTCTCATTTAGCCATCTCTCCCATTCTTTCTGTTGCTGACCGGTTCTAGGCCGATCCCCGTCCTGCGATGTTCAGCTCCTCCTGTGGTGCCGATCTTCTCATCTTTTATTGTCTCGACCAGTGCTGGAGGCATGGCTCCGGACAGTGTGCACAGGCGTTGGACTTCTGTTTCTGGGATTGACTCCTTCTTTCATGGTGATGGGCCAGTGATTTCCTTCCGGCTCGATCATCCCTCCTAGATATTACGTCCCTCATTGCTTTGAGCTGGGAAGTAAGCCTAGCAATTTGATCACCACATCGCCGTAGTTCCCTTTTAGTAGCATAAAGTCCCCTGGTGTAATATAAGTCCCTCCGTAACTCGTCTCGTGTTCCTCGGGGGCTTCCAGTAAAAGACCGGGTCTCCGACCTCCTCATCTGTCCCCTGTTGCTTCTTTCAAGGGTGGTTTGGTGGCCAACCGAGTAAGTATTATCATTACCGGAGGGAACTTCGTTCCTTCGTTTGGCGGCATGGACTCCTCTTCTCCCTAAGAAGTTGGTACTTATTTTTACTTGGACCTTCCCATAGACGGCGCCAATTGTAAGTGAGATTTCTAAGAAGGTCTGCCACATCACTCGAACCTATATCAATGAGTCTTCAACTTGCTATAGAGAGACAAAGGAATTAGAATGGGCCGACCTTCTATGGGCCGATCATACTTCGACGGCCAAGTTAGCAATCTTAACCAAGAGTAGAAATAAAAAATGATAAATGTATAAGGCTTAATTGGATTAATCATACCTTGCTTTCTCAAAGTTCTGATATTTATAATGTAAAGCTCGTTGTTGAGCCTACCCCATTAATTATTACTTACAGCACTGGTCTATGCCAACTAAAGCCGGCTGATTGGACGTAATTTCTCCTGTATCGCCATGCTCGAGCTTGATTAACCAAACGTGAGCGTCGTTTGTGTGCAGCACCTCCTCTGCATTGAATGCAAGTTTGTTCTCTATTAAATGCTCTACCACTCCGCATGATTACACCCTTAAGCTGGGATATGAGGGTTTCAGCTTGGGTTGACAAAATTGACCTGAGCCTGTAGTGTAATAATCACTCCTGGGCTAATATAAGCCCAACTTAACAGTATCAATCTTTTTGGGCCTGTTTAACTTATTTAGCCCTGTATTTATTTGACCCACAAATACCTAACCAAGTTCAACTATTAATGTAAAATTGTTATCTTTGCCTTTCTAATACCTAGCCCACCATAAGTTTTATGTTTACACACCAAGTCCCAATTTGTAAGTTGAACTTTTTTGATACTCTTATTATCTCCACCGTAAGCTTATTCAATTGATTATGGACCCACCTCCTCCGGTGAGAAATTATTCAATTATCCTCCAACACCACAGCATCCACCCCAAATGGACTCTGCACCAATTTAAACAAGCGCCATGGTGTCGGTGGGCTTATCATGTGGAAACCACGTTTAACCCGTACCATGGCTTATGTGATCATTAATGCCTCTAAATGTTGAGAGGTACACCTGCGCACTTCACTCATCACATCTGTCAAAATTTAAATATGATAAATTAGTTTTTAAATATTAAAACTTGTCACTTAATATCCGCAATATTAAAATATTAAAAGACAACAGTATAGGTTACTTTAGAGCGTCTTCAGATTCAAAGTCTGTAAATTCATTTTTATTTTGTTATTATTTTAAATTTTAAATTTATAGATCCTACTTTTTTATATTATTATTCCAACTCACCAACCTTCATTTTTACTATTTATTCTTTAAATTATTATTCTTTATATAAAAAAGTCAAAAATTACATATTATGCTCATATTTTATTCATAATATAATTATTTATTATCATATTTTAATCTAAATTGTAATTATTTATCAAATATTTAATTCAAATTAAATTATGTAATATTTTTTGAAACTAAATGATCTACCGATAAAATTACAAATTAAATTACATTAAAAATTTTAAAAAAAATAAAAATGACATTACAAACTAATAAAATATTAACAAAAACTAAAGTACAATAATGAACTAATTAAAACACCTAAAATGAGATTTAAAAAATTGAAATTACAAGCAATAATAAGGTGGCAAATTTGTTCCTCCATACCCACCTTCATGGTAATAAAGCTATTAAAATTACCATGACTAAAACTAGTAGATAATCCACCTATTTGAGAATCACAAGTCATTTTTCAATAAATAAATAATAAATAAAATAAAAATAATTTTTTAATTATATATATAAATAATAATTTTAAAATAAATAAAAACAAGTAAAATATAAATTATTTATTTTATTTCACATTTAAAAAAATCTCAAATTAAATAAATATTTAACAAAGTAAAAAAATAATGAATTAATTAAAATTTTAAATTAAATATTTATTAAAATAGTATTTAAACAGTAAAATATATATTAATAATACATTATTTAACCTTAAAACAATGATTAGTATAAGGGTCTCACATAATTAGTGATGTAGCTTCAGCTAAATAGTGAAATAAAAGAGTTTTTAAAGTTTTTGAAAGACCTTTAAATTTAAAGAAGACAAATGAAGGTTACCTTCATTTCTTTAAATTTTTAAAGAAATGTACGTGAATTGAAGAACCAAACTTAAAATCTAGGTGGGTTAAAGATGTCTTAAATATGTAGATCGGAGAAACTGCATAATTTTAGAGAATTGAATAACTTACCTTGGCTTTTTAGGAGAACCCACTCCTATGTCATAGGACTTGTAACTCGGCGAACTACTACGGGGGGCCGTGCTTATTGGGTTTGCTACAAGCCTACAAGCAACGCACCGGCAGTGGTGAGAGAATTGTCAAACCTATTGTCGTTTATATTATAACCATAATCTACAGCACAGAGCATCTTCAACACTATTTTTTATAATAGTTATTTAAAATATATTTTAAAATTTTAAAATTTTTAAAAATATTATGCATAAAATTAATTTTTAACTAATTTTTTTTATTTACAAAACAAAAAGTGAATGACTCTTACATATATTTATTAATGTGAGTTACACTGCATTATATTTTATGGATGAAAAAATAAATTAAAAAATTAGTTTATATAGAGTATTACTCTTAAAAATTACATTTTCTATTTTAGCTAGTCACTTTTTGAAGAATTACTTTATAAACTATTCCTTTTTAATACACACTTCAAGGGAAAAAAAAAAAGATAATAAAAAGAGGAGAGGGGAAAGAAATAGATTAAATAATAGTATCTAATGTTCAGAAAGCCACATGACTCTCTACGTTGAGGGGACCAAAGTGAGATTCTCGATAATAGAAATTTAGAGAGTCCGTTGAAAGGCATTTTAAAAAGTTTGACTGGCTAAAATAATTAACCGGTCATGTTTAGTTTGGAGGGCTTGCTGGAGTTGCTTGGTGAGTTTAACAGGTAAAGGTGGAAGTCAAGCTGGAAGGAAGCTGTAACAATCAAAGCCGACCAGCATTTCCTCCCACAAGTTGTTTGCTTAATTTGTTAATAAACTTATCTCACTTGGTATTTTATTGAAGAATCTGTTTACGTTTTCTATTTGTAGTGTCGCTCAATATATTTTTATTTTGGGCATTTTTTTTTTACCTCAAACTAAAACAAAAAAGAAAAGAAAAGAGAGAGAACCTTGATTGTGATCCTTGGGCCAAGCTCATGATATATAGACAATGGCAACACGGCAAATTGCAGGAAAATGGCATGGAAGACACATAGCCAAACCTAAGCATTTTTAGTGATCATACAACGATCTAAACATATGATCAATCTCAAACAGGCATTACAGAGCTTGTTTAGGAATTAAGCTAGGCTTTGATACCAAATTTGAATTGGCTCCATCAAGTAGCAAAATTAACTTTCAAAAGCCATCACAATCAAGCTATTAACCAACAAGCAGCTTGTTCAATTTTCATGACAACAACGACAAGAAAAGGATATGGTGTCGAAATAATAGTATATTAATAAATAAAAAAAGATAGATACAAAGACATAAAATAATAAAATGTCATTTATTCTTGAAAAAAACATTTACAATTTGCAGACATGCTTCAGCTCTTGTCATGCTTGCACAATCATCGATCTTATGAGCTCAGTCAGACGTTCCAAATTACAGTATGATGACCCACCTTCACTAACGGCCTTTGTTGCCAACTCTGCCATCTGATTCGCCGATTGGATGAACTGATCCTTCCTCACCTCCATCAGATCTTTTAC
The DNA here is from genome assembly GCA_033060915.1 of Euryodendron excelsum. Taxonomy (NCBI): domain Eukaryota; kingdom Viridiplantae; phylum Streptophyta; class Magnoliopsida; order Ericales; family Pentaphylacaceae; genus Euryodendron; species Euryodendron excelsum. The sequence goes on along the minus strand of CM065390.1, from coordinate 11,372,391 downwards.
CGTCTTCTCAACTACGACTCGATCACAAGTGTCCATCGTGTCCAAACCAAGCTTCCAAACCTCGCTCACGAACCTACTGTTGATCACCTGGTCTGCAAAGTAGTGCCAGCAAACCATCGGCACTCCGGCGGCTATGCTCTCCAAAATTGAGTTCCAACCACTGTGAGTCAGAAACCCACCAACAGATTGGTGGTTCAGGACCTCTTCTTGCGGAGCCCAACCAACCATGAATCCTCGTTCCTTTGTACCCTCCAAGAGCTCCGCCGGAATCTGACTCTGCGCGTCAGTGCCGGTGACGGATTCCGGCCTCATGACCCACAAGAAGCGTCGCCCACTATTTACCAAACCATACCAGAACTCCAATAGCTGGTCCCTTGTCAAAACCGCAATACTCCCAAAGCTCACATAAAGCACAGATTTTGATTGCTGTGCATCGAGCCAATTCATGCAGCTACGATCTTCTTCCCAGAAGCTAGCCGCCCACGTGGTCTTCGCCGCGAGTCTGGTTTTTAGGTGGTAATGGATTGGTCCTATGGTGTAGACATTTGGCCTGTGAGGGCGTACCTGACCATAGTGAGAAGCGGAAACCCGAACGTTACCCATGGTTTGAAGCTCGAATTTTTAGTAAAACAATAAAAGAGAAAAAAACGTATAAAATAAAAAAGTAATTTTTTCTTTTTTTTTACTTTTTTTATTAAAAATTTGATTTTAAAATGAAGCGTAAGGGAAATGAAAGCATGAAATGCAATAAAAAATATAAAAGAAAACAAGAAGTCAAAAAAGAAATTTAATAAAAATATTATTAAGAAACTTTAGCAAAATTCATAATCTTTACAATCTGTTTAGAATCCAAATTTTTAGTGAGAAAAGTAAAAGAAAAAAATAAAGAAAAAAAAGATAAACTAAAAAAGTATTTTTATTCTTTTTTTCTTCATCTTTTCTTTTTTTTTTTTTATAACTTTTTTCACTAAATTTGACTTCTAAACGGAGCATTAAGAAATTTAGTGAAACTTTTTAAAAAATTTAATAAAAATCAAATAATTTCATATATATTTAGTTAAATTTAAACCAAAAAACCTATAAAAATAAATATTTTAAATTTCCGTTGCATTTCCTCATATTCCCAAAAGTTTTTGTCAAATATTTCAAATGTTTCATAATTATTTTTTCAAAATTTTGAGACGTTTTACTCACGTTTTTTTAAAGAATTTCGTCCCCCAAGCGCGTTTTCCTAAAAATATGTTTTACCCTCAAAAAATGAATTTCTCGCCAATTTTGTACCTGAGAGAGTATGGGACCTTCTAGGTCTTCAAATGTGTTGAATATGACTGCTTTGGCTCGAGTGGTTTGCATTGTTTCCGACTTGATGGTTTGCAGTATCGGATCACTTGTGTTGTCCACGCGGCAATAACCCGGAAGGTCACGGCGCCGGAGAAAACTTTCCATTCCCGGCACACTTCTTACCAATAGGTCCATTTCATAATCACTAGTTCCTAAAAACACGACAAGATCAGCATGTCATAAGACTTAGGAAAATCACTATTGACTTTTTTTTTCTATTTGATTATACTTAAAAGCAAAAAAAAAAAAAAAGAAAAAAGAGAAAAAAAAAAAATCTCTTCTTTTTCTTCATTTTTTAAAATTTTTTTTACAAAACTAAACAGAAAAAAAAATTATATTTTTTTTCTAATTTTCTCTTTTGTTTTCTCCTCCTTCCCTCCTTGAACAGGCTTAAAGAAGTAAACTGAAGATAAAATGGAGAAGAGCCAATGCATACCATTGAAGGGAAGTTCACCAGCTTCAGTGATCTCGGGTATGCAGAAATTAGTCCAGAAGCAGCAAGCGCTGCTGGTCCGAAAGTAGATGAATGGAATCCCAATTTCATCAGCAACGTCAGCAGCAAAGCCGAGGACCCCGTCTCCGATTATACACGTAACCGGCCTCCGGAATCCACTATGACTCTGGCCGTTGATGGAGGTCAATAGTTCCGTCAAGATTGGCTTCCCGGTGGCTTTCAAAGACATCATCACGTCCATGGCTCGCTCGCCTGCGCGAGGGTGGTCGTCGGGAAGGCCATCGGAAATGGTCCTGATGGAAAATCCAGGATAGAGTGGGAAACTGGCGTGACGCCGGAGGCGAGCATGGGCATAGTCGGAGATGACCAAGGTGACGTGGAGGTCGGCAAGGCAGAGAAGCTCGGCTAGCCTGAACATGGGGATTACGTGGCCCGGGATCGGCAGTGGAACAATGAGTACGTGGGGAGGGAGATCTGGTTCAGCCATGGAGCTTGATTTTCAGCTCCAACAATGATTCAGGTTGAAGCTTGAAATTTTGCCTTCCAATTGAATCAGAGGCCTCGGTTTTCCCTGAATAAACAACCGGCATTTAAAAGGATAGCTCTGATGTACCCACTTTTTCGTTCTGTCAATTTCAAATTCAATATATCATTATTATTCTACTTATTTGGTGACAAAATTATTTCATATATACTCCCAGTAATGCTATACATACAAAACTGAGTATTGCTCTCCCAAAAAAAGAAAATTTGTACGGAATTTTTATGTAAAGTGATAAGTCTTTTTGTAGTCATTTGATTTCAAATTAAAATATTTATTATTTTAACTTGTAATTTAAAAAAATATCACAGTTATGTCATTCATGTACATTTTAATTTTATATGAATATAATTTTTCTGCAAAAATGGTTCTGCTACTTGAGTTTGGTGAAATTTTTTGCACAAAAACATTGTAAGGATACAATTTTCCATTCACTTTTACTCGTCCAAATTCTGTTCAATTAAAAAAAAATTATTTAATAAAACTACTATAAGCATTATACAGTGACGCATAAGATTATTATACATGTGTTTATATATATATATATATATGTATATATATATATAGATTTGGTCCAACACTTTTAAATCATCTTTTGTATACAAAATGATATGACAGCGACAATTTTATAATTAAAAATTATTATAGATGATGTTTATTTTGAAGTGAAAGGTTATCATTAAAACATATTATTCTACATGAAAAATTTGTTTGAATTTTTTATTTATATAGTATTACCTTTGAACAAATATATTATTATGAAAAAATAGCAATTTCGTTTAAAAGGTGAACAATGTGACGAATATTAAAGACAACGTGGTTATAAATGGGTGCAATTAAGAATGTTAGCTGCTAGAATTCAATGCACATGAAATATACAGGTCCATTTCTCTTTCTAAGATTTTTTTTTATGCGTGCAACACAATTAATGTTGGGGCTATGTAGTATCTTCGTTTTATACAAATTGAATAATTATCAAATTAAAAAATTTGAGAGTAGTCTTAAAGAGTTAACAGTACCGAAGGAATTTTGAATATGAGACCTGGTAATTAATGTCAAAGACGGTGTAGTCTTTTTGTTTCATACAAAACGGACAATTACGAAGTTAAAAATTATGAGGGTGACTCCAAAAATTTATAACACCTAAAAGATTTCGAATATAAGGCATCATAAGAAGCAGACGCACATGGTTCACGCCTTAACCTACAAACCATCCCCTTAAAATTTCTCTTTCTAAGATCTTGACATCACATAAATGAAGCAAATGAAAGGCCTAGATTAGGCCACATCATTCCATTTAATAAGTAGACCCAGAACTGCGTCATTTCATGTCAAGAAATTAGAAACTATTAAACTGGACAGCCTTCTTTTGTTAGGTGTACCCAGTGCAAGTTCAATGTTGTAGAAGGGTTGGCTTCTGGCATTTTGTTGTTATCTGGTGGTGACGAGGATTTCTCGACCAGACCGGAAGCCCGTCTCGTATCGCCTAGTCGTATCCCGACCAGGTATTCATTTCATCCGTCCACGAACTTCCTGATCTGAAGGGTCGCTCACAACGGTCCCCTGATCGAGTCGGCGTCTGACCGTGTCCGTGGGGCCCACTTCTGACACCGGCCTCTTTGGACTGCATCAGGGACGTGGATGTGGCATGTACTTGCAACAAACGCCACGCCCCTGACACCGCTCTGAGCACACGCCACCCTGGAGTATGAAGATGGCGCTCTCGAGTGCTCTGACATAATTCTGACCTTCCAACTAGAAGCCGTCACGTGGAAGGACCACCTACCTCCACTATGCAAGCATACAAGGAAAAACTTGGGCCCTTTCGAAGGTATGCATACACATTCACCCCCTTGGATCTCTCCTTCTCTCCCACGTCGGAATTACCTTGAATCTAACTTGCACACCGGAGGGCCATTGGCTCCCATCACACCGGTGGGTTTTGGTGCAGGAGATCACCGTCCGACCATTGTGCCGTTCATCCCGGACCTGGGGGCAAGCCCGCACGAGATAGCTGCATCATCAACTGGCGCCGTCTGTGGGAAACGACTTCTCTCGTGACAGTTCATGGTCTTGACTAGGTCTGGGATTAGCACCCTCCCCAAAGAAACCTCGATGGCCGACACCAGTGCAGATAAAATAGCTGCCTTGGAGAAGACGGTGGCGGATATGATGGCCAGCATGCAGCAGCTGGTCCGTCAAAACGCAGAGTTACTCCAACGAAACCCCCCTCTTCCACCTGAGATTCCACCGCAGTCCAACCCGGTGGCGGACGAACAACAGGAGCAGGAGGTCGACAAGGACCCATCCATCCTCCCCAATAACGGCGAAAACGGCAATGGGGGACGAGTCGAAGACCCCCTACTTCGCCGCGAGCCCTACATCGAAGAAGCACGTACTAGTCACGCCATCCCGTCGAGGACGGAGATGGTGGGCGACAAACCGGAGAGCTCCCATGTTTGGGACGAGCAAATGAAAGCCATGCAAGCCCAAATGGCTGGAGTTTTAGCCGCGGTAGAAGCCAAAGCCCCAAATGCAGTAGACACCCTCATTGGCCGAACAGCCTCACCATTCACGCAGAACGTAATGGACTACCCACTCCCCCAAAAGTTCAAAATGCCGACTTTGGACTCTTTTGATGGATCTAAGGACCCGGTAGACCATTTGGAGACGTTCAAGGCGCTCATGCACCTGCAAGCAGTGCCGGATGAGATCATGTGCAGAGCATTTCCGGTCACGCTGAAGGGTTCGGCGCGAACCTGGTTCAACAAGGTCAAACCAGCGACGGTCTCAACCTTCAAGGAACTTAGCAAGCTCTTTGTGAGCCGCTACATTGGAGCCCAGCGGCAAAGGAGGCCTGCGGCATACTTGCTGACGGTGAGGCAGAAGAAGGCTGAGACGCTGAGGGAGTATGTTGCGAGGTTCAACCAAGAGACGTTGGCCGTGGACGATGTCGATGACAAGGTGGCTGTCACGGCGTTCATGAGCGGCCTGAGAAGTGGGAAACTCCTCTTCTCCCTATCAAAAAGACCGGCCCAGGACATGGCAGAATTGATGCTCCGGGCTCAGAAGCACATGAACGCGGAGGACTCCATGAGCGCCAGGCGAGATAATGACGAAGGGGAAGGTTCACGCTCTGAGAAGAAGCGAACGAGCGGAACATCGAACGACGAGAGGGAAAGTAAAACAAGCCGAAACACCAACCAGTCGAGGAACAGGGGCGAAGGGAGACGCGAGTACTACCGCGGCCTCGATCAAACGTTCACCCCTCTGACGACGAAGCTGAAGGATGTTCTGATGGAGATCAGAGATGACCCGGACCTGAGATGGCCCGAGCCTTTAAGGACACCTTCGGGAATGAGGAGCAAGAGGCGATACTGCCGCTTCCACCGTGACCATGGCCACGACACGGAGGACTGTATCGATTTGAAGCAGCAGATCGAAGATCTGATCAAACGGGGGAGGCTGAGCCGCTACGTGGCCGGTGGAGGTCGAGCACGGGCGGAGCGACGCAGCCCAGCAAGAATCGAAACAACCACCCAGCCCATTGGAGAGATAAGGGTCATTGCCGGAGGATTCGCTGGATGAGGGGAGTCCTCTTCGGCCAGAAAGAAACATGTCCGAGACATCCGAAACGAAGCAGAAGTAATGCTGGTCGGGACGGCCAGCAAGAAGATGAAGAACGAAGGTCCCGCGATCACATTCACTGAAGAAGAGGCCACCGAGCTACACCAACCGCACGATGACCCCCTGGTCATCTCGGCGGTGATCTCCAACTTCAAAACTTGGAGAATCTTGGTCGACAGTGGGAGCTCGGCAGACATCCTGTTCCGAGGGGCCTTTGAGAAAATGAAGATCGGCCAGGAGAAGCTACAACCAGTCAACTGCCCGCTGGTCGGCTTCACCGGAGACCGGGTGGTCCCTCTCGGTTCCATTACCCTGCCAGTCACCCTTGGGGAAGAGCCACACCGGACGACGAGGATGGTACACTTCTTGGTTGTGGATTGCCCTTCCGCGTACAACGCCATAATTGGCCGAACCGCCCTGAACCAGTTTAAGGCGGTCGCTTCCACGTATCATCTCCGAATCAAATTCCCGACAAACACTGGGGTCGGGTGTGCAAGGGGCGACCAAAAGGAAGCACGGGAGTGCTATGTGGCTTCCCTCAAAGGAGTGCCCAGCAAGGAGACCTTGGTGATCGAAGAGCTCGAGCTGAGGGACGAAGAGGAAGTCAGAAGGGGAGAGCCGGCGGAAGAACTAGAAGAGGTCCTGGTCGGGCCACCGGGACAGGACAGAAAGGTGAGGGTAGGGACCGCCGCCCCCGAAGAGTTGAAAGAGCAGCTGAGGGAGTTCCTGAGAAGTAACGCAGACGTGTTCGCCTGGTCTCACGAGGACATGCCTGGTATTGACACACGAGTAGCGGCTCACTACTTGAACATCGACAATGAGGCCAGGCCGGTCAAGCAGAAGCGGAGGAATTTCGCACCGGACCGGAACGACGCGGTGGCTGAAGAGGTGGAGAAGCTAGTGCAGGCAAAGTTCGTCAGGGAAGCGCACTACCCTGCTTGGCTCTCGAACGTTGTCATGGTAAAGAAGTCCAACGGGAAGTGGCGGATGTGCGTCGATTTCACCGACCTGAACAAAGCATGCCCCAAGGACAGTTTCCCACTACCGACCATCGATCTTCTCGTCGACTCCACGGCGGGGTATGAAATGCTAACCTTCATGGATGCTTTTTCAGGATATAACCAGATCCGAATGGCGGCGCGCGACCAGGAGCATACAGCTTTCATTACCGATAGGGGGCTCTATTGCTACAATGTTATGCCATTCGGGTTAAAGAATGCTGGGGCAACATATCAACGGCTGGTCAACCTCATGTTCAAATCCCAGATCGGGCGTAATGTGGAGGTTTATGTGGACGACATGTTGGTGAAGAGCAAGGAGGCCGCCCACCACCTGCGGGATCTAGAAGAGACGTTCCGAACGCTCCGCAAATACCGGATGAAGCTCAACCCCGACAAGTGCGCCTTCGGCGTCGCCTCGGGGAAGTTCCTGGGTTTCATGGTGTCACAAAGGGGCATTGAGGCCAACCCGGAGAAAATTCAAGCCATCATCGACATGCAGGCCCCCAAAACAACGAAAGACGTCCAGAGGCTGGCGGGACATATCGCTGCCCTGAATAGGTTCATCTCTCGGTCCACGGACAAGTGCCTACCGTTCTTCAAGATCCTGCGCAAGGCGTTCGAGTGGAACGAGGAGTGTGAAGTAGCCTTTGGTCAACTCAAACAATACCTGAGCTCAGTCCCGCTGCTCAGCCGAACCATCCTGGGGGAGGAGTTGTTTCTCTATTTGGCCGTGTCGGCGACAGCAGTGAGCTCAGCTCTGGTCCGAGAAGAAGGGGGAATCCAACGGCCAGTCTACTACACCAGCCGTGCCTTGCATGGAGCAGAAGAACGGTATCCGAAGATGGAACTTATGGCCTTCGCACTTGTGACCGCAGCTCGGCGCCTAAGACCGTATTTTCAAGCTCACACGATTGTGGTACTTACCGACCAGCCCTTAAAGAGCGTCCTGCACAAACCCGAAACTTCAGGCCGATTGGTGAAATGGTCCGTTGAACTCAGTCAATTCGACATCCGTTACCGACCCCGACTGGCGGTCAAGGGGCAGGCTGCCGCGGATTTCATAACAGAATTCACTAACCCGCCCCCGGCCACCCCCGACGCCGACCCCCCTGAGAGCCCCTGGGTCCTGAACGTTGACGGTTCTTCCACTAACGGTTCCGGCGGCGCCAGCGTGGTCCTCGTCACCCCCGAAGGCTACAAAATGGAGTATGCTCTCCGCTTCAAGTTTCCTGCCACCAACAACGTCGCCGAGTACGAAGCACTCATCGCCGGCCTCCGAATGGCTCGGCGAATGGGGGCCGAGCAAATAGTGGTCCGAAGCGACTCTCAGCTCGTGGTGGAGCAGGTTCAGGGAGAGTACGAATCAAGAGAAGACAACATGAAGCAATACTGCCAAGTGGCGAAGAGCTTGGCCAGAAGATTCCCTAAGGTACTAATGGAGCACGTACCGAGACTGCAAAACGAGGAGGCAGACCGGCTAGCCAAAATTGCCTCGTCCGAGGAACCCGACCCGAGAGTCCCGTTCGAGATCCTTAATTCACCAAGCATCCAGAGCCTAGAGGTTGACCAGATCGAGCCAGAATCCTCTTGGATGAGCCCAATCAAGAACTACTTGGAGAGCGGATCCCTGCCTGAGGACCGAAACGAGGCGAGGCGGGTTCAGTACCGCTCGAGTAGGTACCTTATACAGGGCGGAGTACTGTACAAAAGGGGGCACACCATGCCGCTGCTCCGCTGCGCCAATGCGGAAGAAGCAGACTACATAATGCGGGAGGTCCACGAAGGGGTCTGTGGAAACCACTCTGGTGGTCGTTCCCTCACCAAGAAGATATTGCGAACGGCCTATTATTGGCCCACCATGGAAAGAGATGCCTAGGAATTCGTCAAGAGATGTGATAAGTGCCAACGGTTCGCCAACATCCCGAGACAGCCATCTCAAGAATTGACCCCAATCCAGACTCCTTGACCTTTTGCCCAATGGGGGATTGATATTGTGGGCCCATTACCACTCGGCAAAGGACAGACGAAATTTGCCGTGGTGGCAATCGACTACTTCACGAAGTGGGTGGAGGCAGACGCCCTCCCGACGATTACCGAGGAGAAGATGCAAAAGTTCCTATGGCAGAATATTGTGTGCAGATTCGGAATCCCCAAGGTCGTCATAACGGACAACGGGAAGCAGTTCGAGGGCAGACAGTTCAACAAATTATGCGCCGACCTGGGGATAAGTCACCACGCCTCGTCTCCAGAGCACCCCCAGGCGAACGGCCAAGTTGAAGTCACCAACAGATCACTTTTGAAGATCCTCAAGACGAAGTTGGAGAAGGCCAAGGGCTTGTGGGCAGAAGAGCTCCATAACATCTTATGGGCCTACAGAACGACGGAGAGAGTGTCTACGGGTCAGACGCCGTTCTCACTCACCTTCGGCGCTGAAGCTGTCATCCCAGTAGAGATCGGTCTCCCCAGCCCCAGAACGGCGCAGTTCGACCTCACCACCAACGGCGAGGCCATGAATGTGGACTTGGATCTGTTGGAGGAACGACGGCTACAGACAGCTGTGAGAATGGCGTCCTACCAGCAGAGGATGCGCCAGTACCACAACTCTAGGGTTCGACCAAAAGACTTCGCGACCGGGGACCTTGTATTGAAGAGAGTCAACCAGTCTACCAAGGATCCCAGAGAAGGAAAGCTCGGCCCTAATTGGGAAGGACCCTACCAGGTTATCGGCAGTACTAGGAAGGGCACCTACAGGCTAAAGAACTCGGAAGGGAAGGAGCTTCCACACTCGTGGCACGCAGAACATCTAAGGAAGTACTACTCTTAAAAGGCTCCTACTTGTAATTCCCCTGAATCTCAATAAAAGCGACTGTTCAACAAACTGTTCACATGAATCGACATTGAATTTATCTACTTGCGGGGAATCACAACAGAATCTGCTCGGCCAAGCGCCGAGCAGAGCCAGAGGGCCTTAAGTGGCAATGGCACAGAAATAGAATCTGCTCGGCCAAGCGCCGTGCAGAGCCAGAGGGCCTTAAGTGGCAATGGCTCAGAAATAGAATCTGCTCGGCCAAGCGCCGAGCAGAGCCAGACGGCCTTAAGTGGCAATGGCGCAGAAATAGAATCTGCTCGGCCAGGCGCCGAGCAGAGCCAGAGGGCCTTAAGTGGCAATGGCACAGAAGTAGAATCTGTTCGGCCAAGCGCCGAGCAGAGCCAGAGGGCCTTAAGTGGCAATGGCACAGAAGTCGAATCTGCTCGGCCAAGCGCCGAGCAGAGCCAGAGGGCCTTGAGTGGCAATGGCACAGAAGTCGAATCTGCTCGGCCAAGCACCGAGCAGAGCCAGAGGGCCTTGAGTGGCAATGGCTCAAAAATAGAAACTGCTCGGCTAAGCGCCGAGTAGAGCCAGAGGGCCTTAAGTGGCAATGGCTCAAAAATAGAAACTGCTCGGCTAAGCGCCGAGTAGAGCCAGAGGGCCTTAAGTGGCAATGGCACAAAAGTAGAATCTGCTCGGCCAAGCGCCGAGCAGAGCCAGAAGGCCTTAATTGGCCATGGCATAGGACTTGAATCTGCTCGGCCAAGTGCCGAGCAGATCCAGAGGGCCTCGAGTGGCCATGGCACAAGTGGAATCCCTTCGGCTATAAACGCCGGTCAATTCGTCTTTGGTACGTACAAGCATTCTACAAACCATTCCAATCAAACATTCAACAAACATAACGGACACAAAATGTACGAAAACAAACCCATTCCATTAGTGAAAGGAGGAATACAGTTTCAAAAAAAAAACGAGAATGAACAACAAAAGATGCCCGTGCGAAAGGCGGGCTCCAGCAGACGAGGGCCCAAGCCATCTTCAAGCCTGAGCGCGGTCCCCAATTTGTCCCTCAGTGGCTTCTGGCCGGTCACCGACCTGGTCACCAGCAGCGGCTTCTGGTTGAACCTCAGCGGCTTGGCCCTCTCCAGCAGTATCCGCTCCGGCCCCTTCCTCAACCACTTGGCCAGTGGCACCCTGACCATCCACAGGTGCGAGGTCATTAAGAGGATCCAGGCTCGAGAAGTCCGACTGGGGATACTTCTTGGACGCCTGTTTCCGAGCCGACTCGAAGCCCATTTGAAATGTGGGTTCCAGCAAGGCCTGGAAGTCGTCCCCTTTCTTAAATTCCTCAACGGCTTCGGCCATTGCCCTCTTGAGCTCCTCACCGTGAGCTGCTACAGCTCTTTCCAGATCGTGCCTCTTCGCCTCTTCGGTTGTGAAGCTCAGGAGTAGCTTGTTGGCCTGCCTGGCGAGCCTTTCATTATCGGCCCGAGCCGACTAGAGATCCTCCAGAGCAAAATCCCTCTCGGCCCTGGCAGCCGAGACGTCGCCCTTCAGCGCCTGAACCTCCTGGACGAGCGCCGAGCTGGCCGCCTTCTCCTCCTGGAGAGCCTTTTCCGAGCCCCCTAGGCGATGACCCAGAGCCATAACCCTGGCAAGAGACTGAAATCCGAGGAGTTAGAACTTGTATCACATGAAAAGTAGTGAGGAGCAGAGCGTTAACCACCCGAGAGCACACCTTGAATAGGTCGTGGTTGGCGTCCCTGACCAACCGGGAGTTGGGATGCTTGGACAACCTCGTGATGTCTGTAGGTCTCACCGCCTCTGCCGCCCTCTCCCAGGCCGTGTCCGAGTTATCGATGACGTTCGCGGGGGCAGAGGCTGCCGGACCAACACGGGCCTGGGGGTCTGCTGGAGTGACCGCGCCTCGCCTCGGCTGCGATCCCTCGGAATGCCCCGGAGGTCTGACAGCAACTGAAACCTAACCCCTCCCCTTCTGGGGTGACGCCTTCTTCGATGGAGGAGGGGGAGGAGGGAGTTCTTCAGCGACCTCGGCCGTCTTTTGGCGCTTCGACCCTGACGCGCCGGCTGCCGCGGCCGCCCTCTTCCGGGCTAGGAAGTTGATGTCAAAACTCATCGTGTCCTGCTCGGCGGCTGGCTGGAGTTCTTGACAACCGGGCTGAACCGCTGTAGTATCGACCTGAGCAGCCGCAGCGATCGGGCGATCTGTAAGGGATGACCAGAAATGTCAGAGAACGATCGCCACAACGAAAGTAAAAATGTACTCACTCCTCTCACGTTCAGCGGCCAAGGCCTCTCTACTCGGTTCGGGCCCCAAGAGATATAGAGTGAGCGCCTCGACAGTCACCAAGTCCTTGGCGTTACGAAACTCGTACTCTTTGACTGCCTCTACCGCCGCCTTGTGCTCGGCAGACAGAAGAGGCTTTACCCGACCTGACACTCGTAAGGCACCTAAGTCAGAACGGGCGACACATGCAAAAAACATCGGGCAAAAGGGGAGGAAGAAGACACGGAGTAAGGATCATACCCTTCTTGCTCGGGTAACCCCATTGCCTGGGGATCCGAGCGGAGAAATCTGTCTCCCAAGGGCAGAACTCCCAGCCCTCTCCGCTAATGAAGAAGAACCGGTCCTTCCAGTTCTTGTGTGAAGAAGGAAGCTCGCCAACCAGATCGAGCCCGGTCGACCGACCTGAGAAGTACCAGTATCCCTTCCCGCGCTCGGCCGGCCTATAACAATGCGAGAACTCCTCTGGCGTCACGTCCCTCCCATGGACGATTTGCCAGAGGATCATACAACCCGCCATGATCCGCCAGGCGTTCGGCGAGAGCTATCCCGGGGCGAGACGCAACCTCTGCAGAATCTCTCTGACCGGCCGAAGGAACGGCACACGAAGGCCGCCGCTAGAGCGCCCTCGAAGATCGCTATCTCCCCCTCCTTGGACGAGCACGCCCGGTCCCTAGAGCCAAGGACCCTACACTTTACCCCTTTCGGGATCTGGTACGCTCGCCGAAGGGCGACGACCTTCTCCTTGTCAAGAGAGGAGGCGACCCTCTCTGCACCGTACCCGGGGCCATCCTCTCCCTCCCCCTCGCCGGGTTCGACCTCCACGGCTCGGGCAGCAACCTCAGCGGGTTGGTTCCGTTCCTCCCCGACTCCAGAGTAAGCGGCCCCGACTCCTTGGGACCCCTCGGAGTCCCCCACAGAGGCCTCTTCCTGGGTCCTCTCGACTCGATACCCATTGGAACCCATCTCTTCCGTGTTTGAACTAACCCCCTCCGGGTTTGACATGGTCTCGAGAGGTACACAGCCCTCAATCCTATTGAACACCGGCCTAAACAACTCACGCAAATCCCCAAGAACGGATTCTAAGAACTCCGCCCTGTCAACAAACCCCGACAGGTCGGGAATCTGACCTCTCCCCTCAAACACGGACACACAGCGGGTAATAAGCCAGTACATACAATCAGAGGGCGAAGCTTACCACGTTCTGAAGCACCAGCGACGATTTTCGAAGCAAACCGGCGGCGAAACTAGGAGGATGGCACCTCTTGGCCGGCCGGAGATGACGAAGACGACGGTGGAGGCGTAGACAGGGACGACGGCAAAGTGAGTTAGGTTTTTCTCTCTCTCTCTCTCTCTCTCTCTCTCTCTGCGTATTTGGTAAAAAACAATGAGGCCGAAATTTGGGGGCAACCGCCTTACAAAATTCCCCCCACGCCTTTGAAATCCACGGCCCAGATGACCCTCGGTGATGGGACATCAACGGTCGAGATGCGACACGGCTTTTCGACTTCTGACTACTAATCCCTGGCCGCCACGTGGGGGCAGGCGAAACGACGGGACAGCGCCTGCCATAATTACGCCGCCCCCGCTATAAATGCGCTCCGCGTTCCGCGGTCGGACCGACCGACAAATTCCTCTGACCCCGAACAGATGGCCAGATGAATTGGGGGCATCTAGTGACGGGGATTTCCCGACCAGACCGGAAGCCCGTCTCGTACCGCCTAGTCGTATCCCGACCAGGTATCCACTCCATCCGTCCACGAACTTCCTGATCTGAAGGGTCGCTCGCAACGGTCCCCTGATCCGGTCGGCGTCCGACCGTGTCCGTGGGGCCCACTTCTGACACCGGCCTCTCTGGACTGCATCAGGGACTTGGATGTGGCATGTACTTGCCACAAACGCCACGCCCCTGACACCGCTCTGAGCACACGCCACCCTGGAGTGTGAAGATGGCACTCTCGAGTGCTCTGACATAGTTCTGACCTTCCAACTAGAAGCCGCCACGTGGAAGGACCACCTACCTCCACTATGCAAGCATACAAGGAAAAACTTTGGCCCCTTCGAAGGTATGCATACACAGTCACCCCCTTGGATCTCTCATTCTCTCCCACGTCGGAATTACCTTGAATCTAACTTGCACACCGGAGAGCCATTGGCTCCCATCACACCGGTGGGTTTTGGTGCAGGAGATCACCGTCCGACCATTGTGCCGTTCATCCCGGACCTGGGGGCAAGCCCGCACGAGATAGCTGCATCATCATCTGGTATTTCAGTTCATTATGATTATGAACGAGAAGTTTCATACTGTAATAAACTCAAAAGAATATTTGAGCAATTAAAATCGTCGCCCTGCCATTTCAAAGAAACAAAAACAGAGCATTCAACGAGGATTGAAGAAGATCTTTTGTTTGTGTCCACTGTAGGTTAAACAAATACAGGTCAAATCAGTTTAGCAAGTTCAAGTCGATTGACACTACTAAGTTGGGCCTGGGACAGTCTAAGGATGAGTATTATGTCACAGGCCTAGGTCACTTTGTCCGCCCAAGCTGAAGTCTTCTTAGCCCAGCTTAAGAGCGTAATCATACAGAGGGACAGAGCATTAAATAGGGAACAGACCCGCACTGAATGCGGAGGAGGCGCTGCACACAACCGACGACGCTCACATCCGGTCAATTAAGCTCTAGCCAGCATAGACCTGAGTAGTGAGTCATGATGATCGGATAACCACAACAGGAAACGTCACATTATAAATACCAGAGCTATGAGAAAGCAAGGTATGATGAATCCAACTAAGTCATATACACTTGTAAATTCTACTCCATTCTTGGAGAAGATAACTAACTTGATCGTCGGAGTGTGATCGACCCAAAGAGGGTCGACCCATTCTAACTCTTTTGTTTCTCTACAGCAGGTAGGGGACTAATCGATATTAGTTCGAGTGATCGGCCAGGCATTTCCAGAAATCTCACTTACAATTGGCGCCGTCTGTGAGAAGGTCCAAGTAAACATGAGTACCAGCCTCTTAGGGAGAAGAGGAGTCTGTGCCGCTGGACGAGGAAACGAAATTCCCTCCGACAATGATAACACTTACTCGTCTGGCCACCAAACCACATTAGAAAGAAGCAACAGGGGACAAACGAGGAGGTCGGAGACCCTGTCTCCTACTGCAGCCCCCGAAGAACACGAAACGAGTTACGAACGGACCCATACTATGCTAAGGGGCCAAACCTCCGTAGAAATCATCACCGGGACCTGGGCCCTTCACTTTCCAGTGGACGTGTGCCCAGTGACCATTCACTTCATGCTATCGAAAGAGAACTACAACGATGTGACGATCAAATTTCCAGGCTTACTTCCTAGCTCAAAACAATGAGAGACGCAATACCAAGAGGGATGATAGAGCCAGGAGGAGATCACCGGCCAGTCACAATGAAAGGAGGAATCGAGATCCTAGAAATAGAAGCCCAACGCCTATGCGCACTGTCAGGAGCCATGCCTCTAGCACTGGCCGCAACAGTAAAAAACAAGGAGATCGGCACCACAAGAGGAGCCGGACACCGCAAGACGGGAAACAGCCTGGAACCGATCGGTAGCAGAAGGAATGGGAGAGATGGCTAAATGAGAAACTTGATAGCAAAGAGCAGCTCCCCAAAGCACGTACTACTCAGGACGTGGTTAAATGAGCCTTGGATCAGATAACATCCACACCTTTCACAGAGGAGATCGAAAGCCGACAACCTCCGAGAAAGTTCACCCCACCAAAATTCACACCATATGACAAGGTCTTCCTTAGGTTAAACAGGGGCTTGTGACGAGATCCGCCGTTCAGTAACCAAGGACCGGTGTCGTTTTGGGGTGCATTCGGGTCGCCAAGAGCAAAATGGTTATTTTGGCTGGTTTAGGCTGGGAATGGTCAAGAAGGGATCGGAATATCATGTTAAGTGTACCGAGTAGTTCAGGGATGTTTTCAGGAGAGCCTTTTACCGTTCGGTGGGGTTTATGCAGTGCTGAGGTGTTAAGGGGCAAAACGGTCATTTTGACCGGAGTTAGCCGGAATGGGACCGAAATTGGACCAAATGGCGTACGGGGGACACCTAACAGTTTGGTAACATTTTGGAAGGGTGGACTTATTGTTTTGAGAGATTTTGAGCTTTCTCAAAACGTGCCTGGAGGCCTAAGGGGCAAGTTTGGTCATTTTTCACGGAGTCGGGCTAGCAGGCGCTGGTGTTGACCAAGGTGTGGGTTCTCGAGACCGCTCGATCTTGAAAACTACCTATGTGATGTTGGTCTCTAAGAATTTCTATTCTTAGAGAGCTACCTGTGGGGTGGTATTCGTTCCTGAGAACGCCCGGTCTCAAAAAGCTACCTATGAGGGTGGTGTTGATCTCCGAGAGCGCATGGTCCCAGAGAACTACCAAATGACGAACATTCTACATTGGCGGGCTAGTAAGGGCCAGAAGTGAACCGTCTGGAATTTTGACAAGGTGTTGGTCCCCGAGATCGCCCGATCTCGGGAAGCTACCTGGATGGCGTTGGTTTCCGATACCGCTTGGCTCGAAAAGCTGCTTGGAATGATGGTGTTTATAGTTTCAGTGGGTCCTTGTGAGCCTGAAAAGTGACCAGTTGGCTAAATTAGAAATTGAAGGGCTTATCTTAAACTTACATGTGCTGTGGTGTTTGAAACCGAGCCCAATCAGGCCGGAGATTGCTGAGCATGCAAAAATGAGGTGCTTACAAAAATATAATAAGGATATTTAGGATATCATCAGGGTGAATTGGGGTAGGGTGATCGAAATGCTACTCTGTCCCAAATTCCGTTCAAATTATATTTTTCTTTCCATAATCTCATAACTCGCTCCTAACCCGACATACCCCAATACGCCTTGAAATTGCCATGCCTACTCGTATTCATTTTTTATGCATAACGAAAAAAGTCAATTTCTTCATAAATACACATTAAAAATATAGCTTCTTTTATTTCATTTTCTCCACTCATCTTTTTTTTCTTTCTTTTTTCTTTCTCTCATAAATTCAAAATCTAAATATAGAGTGGAAAGAAAATTCTAGTCTTACAAATTTATAATGTGGCACTCAGTAGCAGTGATACCTTTAAAATTATGAGCAAAATAGTGAGTGTTTTAATTTATAACGAAAGAAATACAAATAGTTACATTATTTTGGTTTGAAATAAAAAGGTTGCAAACCGCCACATTATTCTATATAAAAATTTTATTTGGGTGCGATTACCTTATTCACAAAGTACCCATTGTTTTATTTCAAGCACCATTGAAATGATTTTGTGACGGGGACAATTTCTTGATGCAATTGATAATAGAAGTATAATGACATATCTTTCAATGCAATCAAGACAAATCATATTTTGCCGTTACATATTTGCGATTTTGAAGAGATAAATATTAAATAAAAAGTGGCAAACATATTAAAGATCCCAAATACCAAAGAAATAAAAGAATTAATTCAATTTTGAAAAAATGACCACTATGCTTCACTTTATTTTTAATTTCTAGATAGAGCTATAGCACAAACTAAACTATTAGAACTCAAATCATTAAAAATTTATTTGAGATTGGCTCATTATCTAAATAAGTTAAACTTCAATACATTTTAAAATTTATTAATTTATTAAATTCGGCTTAATAAACTTATACGTAGTAAAAAAATTTTTTACTTGAGTTCGATTCATGATTAACTCAATTAAAATTTATTTAAAATTTATTTAAATATTAAACAAGTCAAACTTAAACACATTTTAAAATTTATTAAAATTATCAAATCAAATTGAACAACCTACTATTAGTTGAGCTTTTTTACAGCTTTACTCGGCCACATGATCATAGAGAAATTATTTAATCCTCTTAGCACCACAAGACCTTCTCACAAAACAGTGGACCCTACTAGATAAATTTGTTGTGTTTGGAGCACATACGGATTTGATAGAAAGTTTTGGGTTTGGGGCAGTTAAGAACTGATTTTTTTTGCTGCTTCCATTATACGTCTGGGCCAGTTAAAAAGAGAATGGGTAACTCCAGAACAAAATCTGACCTGCCTGGATGGTTTTACTTGACAACTTTAGTAAAAAGCTAACTCCTCATTCTTTAGGATTAGAAAACTATATCCAGTATTCTATTAAAAAAAAAGAAAAAGAAAAAGATAAAAAGAAAACTCTATCCAGTACATATGTTGTATTAAAGTGAAAAAAATCTTTATCTCACATCAGTTGAAATAGAGAACTAAACTATTCTCCCTTTTTATAAATAGAGGCTTAACTTATGTAACTAAACTCACTACTTTACTTACCTCTTCACTTACTACTTCACTTATTATCTATTTCATTATCTCTCTTATAATCATTTTTTACTTTATAATGCATTGTGATTACACATGAGTCTTGTCTTTTCTAACATGGTATCAGAGTTAAGGGAAAGTATGCTCTGTAGCGAGTGATCTTTCACATCAGAACTCCTAAGATTCTCTTCCTCCTCTCTGGCCACCCTCCGGCCATCCGGCGCCTTTCAAGCCATCCTCCGGCCACCTTCCAGCATCTTTCCGGCCAACTTCCGACCATCTTTCGGCATCTTTCCAACAATCCTTCGACCATCTTCCGGTGACTTTCTGGCCAACTTTTGGCAACCTTGAGCCAACTTCTTGCAACTTTTCGACCAACTTCTAGTGACTTCTAGCCAACTTTCGATGACTTTCTACCGTCACTCCGGCACCCCTCCGGCGTCCCTCTAGCCATTCTCCAATCGTTTTTGTCTAGTTCCTAACTAATTTGGTCCTTTTGAGTTTGATTCTGGCCTCTGTCCCCTTCAGTTTCTCTCTAGCTGTTCTCTGGCCTTTGTTTCTGTCTATCTTGAGGACTTCCTGTCTGCTGATTCTGCTCCTCCTACTGGCTCTTCCTTGTCTGATCTTTCTCTACCATCTTCTTCTGATGCACCCACTATATTTGTTGCTTCTCATGTTACCATCTATCCTAAGGGGTCTCCGTCTATTGATCATGCTCCTCCTGCTAGCTCTTCCTTGTCTGATCTTTCTCTATAATCTTCTTCTGATAGGCCCAATATATTTGTTGTGCCTCCTGTTATCGTCTATCCTGAGGAGTCTCCATCTGTTGATCCTATTCTTCCTGTTGAATTTTCCTTATCTAATCTTTCTTTGCCATATGCGCCCACTATTCGTCATTCTACTCAGGCTACGGCGTCCTTCCGGCCGACAACTTCCCTGCCTATTCCTCCTCTTCGGCCATCTTCCGACCTACTTGATTTTTTTCACTCCTTTTTCCACTGCTACTGTTGCCCCTTCTTCCCCTTCTACTGCTTCTATTATTATCCCTACTACCCTTTTTGCTGTTACTACTGCTGCCCTTTCTCTACTACAACTACTGCCTCTGCTTTCTTTTCTACTGTTACTACTGCTCTCCTTTCTCTGCTGCTACTGCTGCCCTTATTTCTCCCTTTACTGCTGTCATTGTTATCCCCGCTTCCCTTTCTACTGTTACTACTATTGCCCTTTCTCTAATGTTACTGCTGTCCCTGCTTCCCTTTCTATTATTACTATTGATATCCTTTCTTTACTGCTACTGTTCCCCCTTCTACTGTTGTCATTGCTGTCCCTGCTTCCCGTTCTTCTGTTACTACTATTGCCTGTCTTCTCCATTTACTGTGATTGTCGCCATGTCTTCTCTTTTTAATGTGACTGTTGTCCCTCAAGCCATCATGCGGCCGACCTTTGGCGTCTCTCTGGCCGCGTTCCTTCGGCCATCCCCCGACCAACCTCCGGCGTCCCTCAGGACATCCTTCTGTTGACCTCCAGCATCCCTCTAGCCATCCTTTGACTGACCTTCAGTATCTCTCCGGCCATCCTACAGTGTCTCTTCAACCATTTTACGACGTCTCTTCGGCTATCCTCTAGTGTTCTTCTGGCCAACCTCCAGAGTCTCTCCGGCCATCCTTCAGCGTCCTTTCGGCCAACATTCGAGTCGATCTCTGGCGTCCTTCTAGCCATCCTACGACCTCCCTCTGGCCGACCTTCGGCGTCCCTCCTGCCATCCTCCAGCGTCCCTCCGGCATTTATATCATATCTTCTCCAAACTTAAGTAGCTCTATATTTTTCCTACTTAAGTTTGAGGGGGGATGTTAAAGTCAAGAAGTTCTCTGTCCCACATCGGTTGGGATAGAGAACTAGACTTCTCTTCCCTTTTATAAATAGAGGCTTAACATATGTAACTAAACTCACTACTTCACTTACCTATTCACTTGCTACTTTACGTACTATCTATCTCATTATCTCTCTTGTAATCCTTATTTGTTTTATAATGCATTGTGATTACACATGAGTCTTGTCTTTTATAACATGCTGAAGATTCTCTCTCTCTCTCTCTCATATGAAATTTCATGATCTCACTCTCCAAATCCCTCTCCAATTATTATCTACCTTTCTTTCATCTATCAATAGCTACTCCAAAACCTGACGCTAATATACACCCTTTCCAAGTGATAACTATTCATTAATACCTGCCTTAGTAAGTTGGAGCTCGATGAAGTGGGCACTAAGTTTCAAATTAATGTCAATTACTTGACAAAAAACAAAATTAAAATACAAAAACTTCATAACTTATGCATGGAATGACAAATTTAAGAAGCAAATGCTTTTTAGCATATCTCCAAACTTTGAGAATTATTCTTGATACAAATAAATAAATGAACTTTTAACAGTTTCAACTAGCATTATCTTATTTTTATTTTGGGGTAAAGAGATTAGCAACATATGTTCTAGGGTCGAAGTATTACCCCCGCCCCAAATTCGTGACGAGCTGAACTTTTTCACCCTGTCCTGTCCCATTTAAACTAATTGAGTTCAAGTTAAACTCACATAAAAATTTGAAATAAAAATAGTTCTCCAAGATTGAAAATATACAAATTATAGAAGCATAATCACAATAAAAAAAATAGGAAAAAAAGAAATTAGATCCCAAAAAAAAAAACATCAAATCTTAACATTTACTTATAATCGACAAAGGGCATTTTGTATTTGTGGGGGAACAGCCCACGGCCCAACCCAACGGGTAAGGCCCAATTTACAACAAATTAAAGTTGGGTTGCTTGGCGGCCCAAACTAGAGTTGATGAACGGTCTGACTCAAGCCACCGACTTCCTTCCCACCATGGCCCAAACCGCAAAAGGCAAGCCCAAACCGCTGGTGGTCTTCGAGCATTAAATGCAGAGTTGACCCGCATTAAATGCGCGAGTGGCTTCCCACGCGACATCGACGTGCATGTCCGGTCAGCTAGAATCCCCAGCGACGGTGAGCCAGCCCCTGCAAGTGGTTAGGCGGCGTTAATGATGGTGCCTACCTAACTGGCCATAAGGGCCTGCTGGTAGGCCAAAGCCAAACACACTCCATCAATCACCCTATAAGTACCCAAGACATTGAGAGTAAGGTATGGATAATTAACTCCAAGTATACATAGCTTTTATTCATTCTAAGTCTCGATTAAGCTTGCTAACTTAATCGTCGGAGTGTGACCAGCTCACCAAGGGTCGACCCATTCTAACCTTCCTTTCTTGCAGAGAGTTCGGACTCATCCATGTGGGCTTGAGAGTTCAGCCCAGCCTTCCCGAAAAATCCCACTTACAATTGGCACCGTCTGTGGGAAGGCTTATAGAAGCCATGAGCCTGAACGACCAAAGAGAAAGAAGAGAAAACCACGATGGGCGAGGTAGCAGAGCCTCCTCCAGCAAAGATCAGACTAACTCGGCGCACTGCCAATCTACCCCAGTAGATCGGCAACGAGGAAGAACACTAAGGTCGAAAATACGGACACCTGTTGAAAGGCACCAGGAAGCACCGGACGAAATGCGAAGGAATACAAACTATGTCAGGGACAGAAACTTTCGCAGAAACCACCACCGAAATCTAGCCCTGTCGCCCTCCAGTGGGCGAGTCCCAAGTGAAGACACACTCCGTGCGTCGAAGAGGGAAATTCGGCGGTGCGGCAAAGAGATTGCCTACCTTACCTCCCAAGTTCGGGTCATGAGGGAGGTATTCTCTGGAAGAAATGGGCGTGGGAGAGAAAGGTCCCCTAACCAAGAATGGAGTACTGGTGGCAGGAATGATCCAGCACCGTAGTTAAGAGGGAGCTACACCTTTAGTACCGGGCGTTGTGACAACAGGCGAGCAGATCGGCGGAAGGATAGGAGTAGAACCCCGCCAAACGACGAGCATATAGAGGGCGCTCAACAGAAAAAAGACTGGGATAAATGGTACAACGAGAAACAGGAGGATAGGAAGCAACAAACCAAGGAGCGCACAGCCCATGACCTGGTGAAGAAGGCCCTAGACCAAATCACATCCTCACCATTCACAAAGGAGATCGAGTCCCACCCGATTCTTCGAAAATTCACCCCACCAAAGTTCACTCTGTACGATGGGAAGACTGACCCAATTAACCATGTTTGGCATTACAAATAGCTGATGGTAGTATGGTGTGGTGACCAAATGTTGATGTGCCGAATCTTTCCCTCAAGTCTGGGAAGTGTGGCCTTGCAATGGTTCGACAAGTTGCCATCTCAATCCATGTCAAGCTGGAGGCAACTTGCTGAGCTGTTCACTGCTTATTTCATAGCAAACAACTTGCAGCTGAAGGAGGTTGATTTCCTACTAACCCTACGAAAGGAAGAAGGGGAAGGATTGCGGGCGTACGCACAACGCTACTGGGAGGCTTACAACGAAATTGACGAGTGCAGCGAACAACTAGTTGTGACTCCATTCAAAATCGGCCTACCCAGAGAGCATCGGTTTGCGGCAGTCCTTGATGAAGAAGCCGACCCTCACAATACATGAGTTGATGCTGAGAATCGAACGTTATGCGCAATTGAATGAAAATATGCCCCAGCTAAGTTTGGCAAATGTCGGCACTGTTGCCGACAAAACAAACAACCCAAATCGGCTGTGAAAGGGCAGGTCCTTGCCGATTTCATTGCCGAGTTCTCCGCTGAATTGCCACCAGAGACTGAATAGGTCCCTGCCCAACCACAGCAAGACCTCCCTTTGGACTTTTGGGAAAAAAGTGATCATTGGCAACTCTACCTCGATGGAGCTTCCAATGACCGGGTGGTAGGATCGGGCATAATGTTCATTACACCAGACGGTTTAACCATTGAACAAGTCATTAAGCTCGAGTTCACTGCCTCTAACAATAAGTCTGAATACGAGGCCATGCTCGTCGGAATACGTCAAGCCATCGAACTCAGAATTTTTGAGATCGTCATTTATTCAGACTCCCTGCTTGTTGTAAACCAGATTATGAGAGAATACGCAGCAAAGAATGATAGAATGATGCAGTACCTGGCCAAAGCTAAGGAACTGCTCGGCCAATTCGACAGGTACAAGCTTCGACAGATCAGCCGGGACAACAACTCACATGCAGATGCTCTAGAGACATTAGTAACGGCCCTGAAGTAGGGGTAAAAAAGGACTATCAACGTGGAAACCTTGGCTAGGCCCAGTATCTTTCAAGAGGAAGAGCAAGCCCTAGCTGTAGAATAGTTGGGACCATCCTGGATGGACCCAATTATCTCCTACCTCGACAAAGGCGAACTGCTAAAAGATAAGAATGAAGCTAGGCGAATCAAACATGCAGCTCTCAGATATTGGCTGTCACCAAGTAAGGAGCTTTACAGACGTTTCTTCACAGGTCCATACTTGCACTGCGTCCATCCAGACAAAATGCAAGGTGTCCTGTTCGAAATCCATGAAGGAATATGTGGGAGCCACGCCGACGGAAGATCGGTTGCGCACCGAGCTATGTCACAAGGATATTGGTGGCCCTATATATAGAAAGTTGCAGCCCAGTACGTCCTGTGTCAGAGGTACTCTCCCACCATCCACCAGCCAGCTGAAGATCTAGCAACCATTACTAGTCCATGGTCTTTCGCTCAGTGGGGACTGGACATAGTTTAAACTTCGCCCCGAGCTCTAGGCAACAAAAGGTTTCTCATCGTGGCGACTGACTACTTCATTAAATGGGTAGAGGCGGAGCCTTTGTCAACCATCAGAGAGGTCGACGCTAAAAGGTTCACATGGAAAAGCATAGTGACAAGGTTCGGGGTACCTCGAGCCATTGTTTCGAATAACGGCACCCAGTTCGATGGAAACATGTTCAGATCATTTTGTGAAGGGCTTAGGATCAGGAACTTTTACTCAACACCAGCCTATCCTCAATACAATAGGTAGGCCGAGATTTTGAACAAAACCATGCTTAACGGAATTAAAAAGCGGCTGGAAATGGCTAAAAGGAAGTGGACGGAAGAGCTACCCAGCGTTTTATGGTCCTATAGAACAACCCCAAGGAGGTCCACCGGCCAAACCCCGTTCTCTCTAGCACACGGGGTAGAAGCAGTCATACCTTTAGAGGTAGGGCTACCAACCATAAGATCAACAGCCTTTAACATAGGGCTCAATGACCAGACGCTGGCCAAGGATCTGGATCTTGCCGAAGAAAAAAGGGAAGCTGCCTTGATCAGACTTACTGAATATCAGCGACAGTTAAGACACTTCTACAACAAACGGGTTCATCCGAGAAACTTCGCACAAGGTGACCTAGTCTTACGAAAGGTACTGGGGGCAACTAAAAACGCAGCAGATGACAAGCTCAGCCCTAACTAGGAGGGCCCCTACAGAGTGAGATCCCAGGTCGACGCTGGCGCATACCGGTTAAAGACTATTGAAGAGGGAAGACAGTTGCCGCGACCCTGGAATGCGAACAACTTGAAAAAATTCTACCAGTAGTGCAGAGTCCCATGTAATAGTTCGAAAAACGTGTAAAGCTTTTATGAAGATCAATGAAAATGAAGTTGTTCAAACAAATCTACTCTGAGCACTCCGGGAATCCACAAAAACCAAGTGTAAAAATTTGGTCCTATCCAAGTTGGACAGGTCGGCCAAAGAAGGCCACAAAAACCAAGTGTAAAAACTTGGTCATGTCCAAAGAAGGCTACAAAGAAATTAGACAGGTCGGCCAAAAATGGAAATCATACTAAATAATGAATTTCAAAACAAATCAGGTAGATTCAAGGGTGGATAGTATCTAAATAAAAGACGAAAGAAACTTTTCATTAAAAATAGGCATTATGGGTTACAAAAACATAATCAAAAGGAAGCAAAAACTACAATCACTATGCCGACTTATCCCCTGGCTACACAAATGTCTCAGCCGAGCAATCGACGGTCTCTTCTGCAGTCTTGGCAGCAAGTTTCTCCTTCTCGATTTTCTCCTTTTCGGCAACAGCCTCCAGAGCGAGTTGCCTTTGATGCTTGACGTTGGCGACCACTTTATTTAGGTTCACAATGCCATCTTCAGTGGTATCAAAATAATCTGGGCATAAACGCCAAATGTCGACAGACTTGTCCACTTCGACGATGGAAAGGGCTCCGCTCCAGCTTTGCCGAAATATGGCGCGGCTCAGATTCGCCATCTCAAAGGCCACCCGATTGGCCCCTCTGTCTTCACCTCTCTGCCATATCTCCTCCTCATCGACTTTTAGTTTGGCCACTTCGGTTTAGAGTGCCTCGACCTCAGCATTAGCCTTGTACAGATCCACGGACTGCACGTCAAATTTCTTTTGGAGGTCGGTCACTTCCCTATCCCTCCTTTCGAAATTCGCCTTCATCAACAGAAGCTCAGCCGATGCCTGTTGGGCCTGCTTCTTGAAGGTGATCCGATCCTTATTCGCATCGATCCACTCCTCCTTTAAGCGGCCATGTTCTTCAATGAGTTCCTAATACACCTCGGCAAGCTTCTGGAAGTGGGTCATCGCCTCCAAGGAATTCAGGCAACCCTATACCAAAAAGAAAATGTCGTGTTAAAACAAGTGTTTAGAAGAATCTTTAAACGGGCTAAAGGGCGATGCCGACTTACCAGCAGTAAATCATGGAAGGCACCCATAAAGACGGCTGTGTCACTTGCCTCACCCAACTTGGCCATATCTTTTTTCTGAAGAACGCTCTTCATAACGCTGAAAAGCTACCTCGGTCTGATCAATCATCGAGTCTGTTGTCGTGAGAGGTCGGCCTAAAATATCCGGCGTGATGGTTATAGCCTCGCCGACCTCGTCCACTACGCCTTTTCCTTTTGGCTTTTTGGGTGCTAGGGGTGGCGGGGGTAACCTTAGGGCCCCTTTTCTTTTGTTGCCGAGTCTCCGGCTTCTTTTGAATGGGAGGGGCTTCCGCCACAAGAGCAGTCACCAATTCGGCAGGTGGAGTGTTGGTGGAAGTTGTGGCGACCAATTTTAGCGGCTTACCGACAACGGCAAACATCCTCTCCCTCAAACTCATACCGTCCTCTTTGTTGGGGGACAATGTAAACTCTTGGGTTCTGACCGGAATCCTAACTCAGGGGTCTGGAACCATTAGTGGCGATGAACTCAATGCCGAGTTGTGTGACTTCGATCATGCTTCGCGTTGTTCTTCGACAACGGACTCCGATGGAGGAGCGACTGCAACTGTCACCCTAGTAAGGCTACGGGCCCTCTCAACCGCAACACCAATAAGAATCTCCTCAAAATCTCCCTCGGCACCTTCCTTCGCCAATCTCATGAGAACACTCTGAGGGACACCCGTATTGGCGGTAAAGGTCGAATATCAAAGCGGGTAGGCAAGCAAGATGTGCGCGGTCCAAGCAACGTGCCTCAAACTGCCCTCACCAAGATAGTCCAAAACCTTGTTCAGATCGGCAAAGTTGACCAGCCAGTCGCGTGCTTTTGACCGCTTCTCCTTCTTTTCTGCAAAAATGCCACAATCAGATTCAGATCTACATTAGAAATTAAGCGACACACAATATAAGAGGTCGGCATCAAACCTATTTCAAGGGGAACTCTAGAGCATCAGATCGCCGGCCTTTCCTTCTCAGGAACATCGCCGAACTCCCAGGGACCAGTTACCCAAACCCTAATATCATCAACGCCCTCCCCGAATAAAGGCAGACATTTCACTAACTCTAAGGACTTGTCTACGGCTCGGAGGTAGACTTTGTAACTACCCTCGACCTTACAAAGCAAGTAGCAATACTTCAGTTCGGCGAGCCCTAGGTTCACACCCAGGCGTCGATTAATCTTAAGCATACCAAAGATGATCCTATAGACGTTTGACGACAATTGGGAGGACGACATCTTATTTTTTACTATAAACTTATGAAGAAGAGGATTAAGGGGAAACCTAAACCCCCCTTCTACGATAGCAATGATTGGGAATGGCACCCCCTTTTCGGTCTCTCCTATGCAGTAGTCCTCGGGGTCGACTAACTCTAAGCCGATCTCATCCGGGATGTCGAACCTAGCTCTAAACGCGGTGGTAGCCACCGGACCATCTAGCATTCTTCGAAGACGAGATGCCATCAGAGGGCAACCGTCGAAGCATAGAGAAACAAATAGAAGAGCGAAAGAAATGTGGGCTTGAACAACACTTACAGTGGTGGGTGTCAAGACAGCCGACGCACACGCTAGACATAAAGGCGAAGAAAGGCCAAGTGCCTTTCACCAAGCAGGGCATCACCCATTTATATACATCAAAACCGTCGGTTGGTGCGCGAAAAAACGGCAGTAATCATGACGCTCTGCCGAAACGTCTCGTCGGCCGTCGGTTTGATAGCACCCCAATGAATCTTTTAAAATAATCACCATCCACTTGGGCGGGTGACCATTACAGCCCTTAGCCGTTGGGGAATCAAAATGACACAAAGGCTGGGGGGCAATTGTGGAGGAATATCCCACGGCCCAACCCAGCGGGTAAGGCTCAATTTACAACAAATTAAAGTTGGGCTGCTTGGCGACCCAAACCAGAGTTAAGGGACGGGCTGGCCCAAGCTGCCGACCTCCTTCCCACCATGGCCCAAACCGCAAAAGGCAAGCCCAAACCGCTACTGGTGTTCGAGCATTAAATGGAGAGTTAACCCGCATTAAATGCGCGAGCGGCTTCCCACGCGACATCGACGTGCACATCCGATCAGACGAAATCCCCAACGACGGTGAACCAGCCTTTGCAAGTGGTCAAGCGACGTCAATGATGGTGCCTGCCCAACAGGCCATAAAGGCCTGCTGGTAGGCCAAAGCCAAACACACTCCATCGATCACCCTATAAATACCCAAGATATCGAGAGCCAAGTATAGACAATTAACTCCAAGTATACATAGCTTTTGTTCATTCTAAGTCTCGATTAAGCTTACTAACTTAATCGTCGAAGTGTGATCGACCCACCAAGGGTCGACCCATTCTAACCTTCCTTTCTTGCAGAGAGTTCAGACTCATCCACGTGGGCTTGAGAGTTCGGCCCAGCCTTTTCAAAAAATCCCACCTACAGTATTATTAATGTATAATAGAAGTACTTTATGTATTTCACAAATAATCAAGGTGAGGTGACCTAAACCTTACTCTACCCCAAACCTATTTTGGGTTTTATTTTCTTCCACTTAACCAGCTCATAACCCATTTATTCATGCCCAAACCAATCCTAAAGGGGTAGGATAAAGTGAGTTTCGGATTTTTCAGGTCATATTACCATCCCAAATTACTACACTCCATGGCGTGAGCCTTCATAATTTAGATATTAGACTGCGGCATCACTCATATTGGGCCTAAAGAAGATCATTGGGCTTGAAGCCTTCAATAGTATATTGTAGAATCTTATAGAATTCTCTGTTCCTATTTGACAGAAAGAAGAATTATCTACTTCTAAGCACAGTTGTAATGAAGAGGAGCCAAGTCCACGACACGTGTAGTAAAGTTTGGAAGTCCCTGCTCCTTAGTCCTTACATCTAACACCAAGAATTGTTGTATATATATATAGTATACCCCTTGGCCTCTCCATTACATCATCGAGAATCGTTCAAAGCACCCTCGAAACATGCTGCTGATTCCAAGCATGTTCGACCCATTCTCTCAAGACATTTGGGATCCCTATCAGTATCAGTATCACTATGTCACAAGTTGCCACCCGTGGTACGTCTGGGGCTGCGAGGGACCTTGGCGTGGGGCATATCTGAACATGATTGGCAGGTGGCATAACAATCTCGTAATTTGTATTTTCTATATTTATTAAATTTATGAATTATAACCCCTCGAGGGAGCATGATGTTTTCTCCTACAACTTTGGAGAAGACTCAAAATGCTATTATAAGGGAGGTCTGGTGTTGACTCTACCACCCGCTGATGCTACTGAAAGGGACAGCACTCAAGTAAGTCCCCCATGGGAGTGGACGAGACTTGGGGGCTGGCTATGGCACGTGGCTGCAGTACTCATGCTAGTCAAGGGGTTACATGGGCGGCATTGTGTCCGGTGGGGCAGATGTTGGGCATTAGTGTCGAGGATGGAGTTGTGACATTCACATCCACTATATCGCATCTATGCCGTGATGGGACTTATACTCATGACGAATTGGGCCTCGGTGTGCACATTTGCATGTCGTGTGCCTCGGGTGCACTTGCGTGTTGAGTTCAAGCTTGTGCACACGGCCGCTTGGTTTGGCTAGCATTGGTGTTGCGAGACACTATGTTGTGGGTTTATTGGTTGCTATTTAGTGGTTCCTATTCTTGCGGGTAACAACCTTGATGCAGGGAGCTAAGAGCTTCATGGATGGAAGCGTCGTGCCTAACGGGTGACGCTTGGCTCACGAGCATGTCCAGTTGCACATTGCTATCTTGCTTGTGTTTTGAGAGAGACCAGCGCTAAGTACATTACTTGTCATGTGTATGCGCACATTTGAAAATGGCGTTACTATCGTCTATAGCTTGGGTAGTCTGTATGGTTTAAGCATCGAATGATGGAGCTTAACAAGATGTGCGGGGCATTACGAATGGATCATAGACGAGCGCATAGTCTTATGCATTAGTGTTTGAGTTTGGTGGGACTATCACTTGGTGCATAGTCGCCCCATGGATTATTTTCACTGCATATGATCATGGCGGGTCACATTACTGTCACCGTGTAGTGTCTGGTCTGCCAGCCCATGACACACTGTCATGGTTGCCCTTCTAACTACCGCAGCATTCAAGCCAATGTCTCCAGCTCCGACCGACAAGCTTCTCCCACTGCCAACGATGTTCAAATCGACTAGAGGAAGACCCCAGAAGCTCACATCATCAAGACCAACCTTCCAGGTATGAGGAAAGAAGAAGTGAAGGTGGAGGTTAGGGCACACGGAGTCCTGGTGATAAGAGAAGAAAGAAGCCGAGAGCAGTCGGGGAAGAAAGACGTCTGGCACCGCGTCGAGCGGGGCATCAGCAAATTCTTCCGCAAGTTCATGTTGCCGAAGAACGCCAAGACAGATTAGATCAAGGCCAACATGGCGAACGGCGTCCTCACTGTGATTATCCCCAAGGAAGTCGAGAAAAAGCACGCGGTTGGGGCCATTGAGATCGAAGTTTGAGTTACAAGAGAATTTTTTGAGCTTTGAAAGTTCTAGATTTTCTATGAAGTTTAAACTATAACTAAGCTAGTATTTGCGGTGGGTGTTATTTGTGTGTAGTCTTTTGTTTTAATGTATCTGTATATTATAACCTGTACTTGCTAATACACTGCCGCCTAGTTGTGTTTAAATAATATATATATATATATAGAAGGTTGTGTTTTGTTCAGAATTCAATTTTTTTATTTATAATTCAACTTGATCATATTGTTTCCCATTTCAATTAGGAAAATTTTATTGTCACATAAGTCTTATGTAGAAAACTTCAGAAATTTTATAAAAATGATGTGACAGCATTATTTATGAATTTATGAGTAGTTATTGAGGGCAGTATTATGCGCATAAAAATATTGTATTTTGTACGAAAATCTTTGTTTGTATCGTAATACTAGCTAAGAAGGAAAGCTCCCATTGCTCTATTTCAGGCACCCTAACCAGATGGTTGTATGTCAAGTCATTGATAGGGAGCTTAATATATAAAATTACTCCGTATGTATTTGTTTTTCGAATGTATTTTTTTTTTTCTATGTTACATCTCTATTTGAGAAAGTGTTTTGGAGAGCTGGATATGTTAGGTTCTCTAACAGTTTAAGTTAAGTTTTTGGGTTAATGGATTATTTTGCTAATATGTTTTGCCAGGATGCCAAGAAACCCTGATTAGATGATACCAACCGGGGAAAAAAGGTGAACGATGGGGTCTATACAATCTTTAAGGACCCCATCTATAAAATCTTGCCCCAAATCCGCGACAAGCCCTTTTTTAAGTGGCTGCCGAAGCTAGGAGGAGATCCGGCAGCCCGAGATCAGAAGAGATTCTATTCCTACCATCGCAAGAAGGGGCACAAGATGAAGCAATGTCGGCATCTGAAAACCCAATTGGAAGATTTGGCCAAGGCTGGCCATCTCAACCAATTCATTGACCGGGAAAAGACAAAGAAAGAAGCCGAGCAACCGCGATTAGAGGACACAGCCTAGAAGGAAATAGATGTGAGACTGGTTCAAGTAATCAATGTATTACATGGTTCGGCTGAGTCAGGAATCGTCGACTCACATAGATACCGGGCCGAGATACAGAAGGCTACACACTTGAGAGAAGTAATGCAGATACAAGCACCGAGCAAGAAAGTCAAGGTCGGCGAGTTCCATACGTCCATCACCTTCACTAATGAAGATCTTATGGGTGTACGGACTCCACATAATGACGCCTGGGTCGTAACACTGAGAATGGCGGATTGTGACGTGAAAAAATTGTTCATTAACCAAGGAAGTTCATCCGAAGTCATATACTACAGCCTGTTCAAGAAGCTGGAACTCAAGGAGTCCGACCTCCAGCCATCACTCAGGCCCCTAGTCAGATTCAGCTCAGATCTAGTTTAGCCCATGGGGAAGGTAACGGTTCCAGTAACTATTGGAGGAATTACATTGCAAACAGAATTCCTGGTAGTTAATAGGCCCTCCCCCTACAATGCCATCATGGGACAAACCTGGTTACACCTCATGAAGGCCATTCCTTCGTCCTATCATCAACTGATTCGATTTTCGACCCCTGGTAGAGTGGGGGAGATAAGAGGAGAACAAGTAACTGCCAAACAGTGCTTCCTAACAGCATGCACAACCAAGACAAAGGCGGAGTATATGCAAATGATGGAGTTGCACGAAGACACCCCAACCATCGACGATGTGGGACAGACACTTGAGAACAAAGCCATGGAGGACCTAAAGAAGATATACATTGATCGGCAGAGAGATAAGTACTTCGTCATCGGCACCTTTTTGTCCAAACGGGAGGAACAATCCTTAATCAAGTTTCCTGGAAGTGTTCGCTTGGACACCTTATGACATGCCTGGGATTGACACCGATGTTGCCTGTCATCGGCTTAATGTTAACCCAAAGTGCCGACCTGTGGTCCAAAAAGGGAGAAGGGCGGCATCCCAGCATGTAGACTCTGTTGTAGAAGAAACAGAGAAGCTTTTAGAAGCCGGGGCGATCTGGGAGATCAACTACCCAAGCTGGCTGTCAAACACAGTGGTGGTGAAAAAGAAGGATGGCAAGTGGAGAGTATGTGTGGACTTCACTGATCTCAATAAAGCATGCCCCAAGGACCCATTCCCTCTCCCCAAGATCAACCAGCTCATGGATGCAATAGCTGGCTTTGGGAGGATGAGTTTCTTAGATACTTACCGAGGGTACCACCAGATTCCCCTCCACCCTGACGACCAAGAAAAAACAACCTTCATCACTCCAAGGGGCATCTATTGCTACAAAGTTATGCCCTTTGGTCTGAAGAACACTGAGGCCACGTACCAGCAGTTGGTGACAAAAATATTCAAAAAGCAGCTCGGCAGCACCGTCGAGGTCTACATCGACGATATGGTGGTAAAAAGCAGACTCAATGACTCTCATCAAGCAGATCTAGAAGAGGTACTATGCATCCTAAATGTGCACAAAATGAGGCTAAATGCTTCAAAATGGGTCTTCGAAGTCGGCTTGGGCAAATTTCTGGGGTTCTTGGTTACACATCGGGGCATTGAGATGGATCCGAGACAGATCAATGCGATCTAGAGCGTTCAAGCCCCGAAAAATGCCAAAGAGGTACATAAGCTGACTGGTATGGCCGCCGCACTCAATAGGTTCATCAACCAATCATCAGACAGATGTCGACCATTCTTCCAGCTTCTCAAGAAACGAGAACAATTCAAATGGACTCCAGAATATGGCCTAGCCCTCAGCGATCTGAAGAAATACTTGACCCAACCACCCTTGCTTTCCACCCTACTCCAGCATGAGGAACTCTTCCTTTACCTTGCGGTGTCGAAACATGCAATCAACGCCGTCCTACTCAGGCAACAGGATCTGCAGCAATTGCATGTCTACTATGTCAGCAAAACACTCCTCGGAGCATAAAGCAGGTATTTACCCCTCGAGAAATTAGCACTCGCACTGGTAGTGGCATCCCGTAAGTTGGTGCATTACTTCCAGGCTCACACCATTAACATCCTCACGGACCACTAGCTCAAACCTTTTCTCAGAAGGGCCGACTTCTCTGGAAGGTTGGCAAAATGGGCCGTGGAATTAGGAGAGTTCGATATGTTGATTTGATTTTATTTTTTTATTCTATTTGTAAAAGATGTCCAAAAATCACCAAAGCTTCATAAGTTGATAAGATAAATGTATTAAATTATAGGTAATGCAAGATAAATGTATTAAATTATAAGTAATGCTATACAAACAAAAAATTTATAATCAAAATGATAAGGTTGAATGAGAATTATTTATTTAAGAATAAAATATTATTTTCATAAAATTTTTTGTACAAATTTTTTAAAATAATAGTAATTTTTTCAAATTATTAGTTGTACTCGTCTTTAGTACGCCGGTTTGAATTTTGTTCATTGATGACACAACTGTTTTGTTAATCTAAACTGAAATAGATACAGCTGTCTCAAGTTAGCAAGGGCATGTTCCAGTTAGTCTTTAATTTCCTTCAAAGTTAGGTACGTAATTTAAGCAATGGAATATACATATATATATATATATATATATATTAGGGGTGTATAAAAAACCAAAAGAATCGAGAACTAAACAAACCCGGTCTCTTCAGATTAATTTGGTTCAGGTTTGTGAAGAGTTAGGTTTGGTTTTGGATTTAAGATTAGCAAACCAATAAATTTGGTTCAATTATCAGTTTAGCATCTTTTGAGATCCGAACCGACTTGAGAATCGACCCAACTCAAATCGACTCAGTTCCAATCCAAGTCTCGATCTTTTGTACTACAAAATTCTACCTACTTATTGTATATATATTTCTAAAATATTATATATTGTGCTTAAATGATATTAATTCATTTTTGTATCTTACGTTTTTAAATTTTTTAAAAATTTGAAGATACAAATCGAGTATAGTTTTTATAGTTCTAATTGAATAAATCAAAATTCTTAATGCAAAATAAGGTTTCAGCCCGAACAGAACCGATCCAACTCGAACAAAACCGATCAGTGAAATCAATCCAAATTAACCCGAACTAATTCGGTTAAGTTCTGTTAAGTTTCATAGAGTGGTCGGTTCAATCCTAGACCAAAAAATTTGAAACCAATCAAGATCGGTTCGGTTCTGAGTTTTGCACAAATTCGAACCAACTTGATCCATGCACACTCCTAATATATATATATATATATATATATATTTAGGATCAAAAGAAATATAAACAGACGTAGGTAGTGCGATTAAGCAAAGGCCATATTGTTCCAGTTGGTCTTTCTCCAAAGGTAGGTAGTGAGATTAAGCAAATTGAGGACAATTGTCACGTCCATGGGGTGGTGTTAGTCGCCCTACCACACTCTTTTCTCTCAGCCAAAAAGAAAAAAAAAATTGAGGACAATTGTCACCTACCAATTTCTGCTAGGATTTATAGTGTTGGATCTATTAATACAAGAGTACAAATTTACAACGTGAGATTCATCAAATACATGAAGAGTAAAAGTCACAAGGGTGGATATTGGGCAGGAGTTTACACAAAAAAAAAAAAAAAAAACTCATTGGGTTTAAAATCAAATATCAAGCCTAGCCAAAAAAAAAATTATGATTTTCAAACTTGCTCATTTAATTTAATTTAAAACTATGTTCAGTAAATATTCCGAGCAAAACTAGCTACAAAAATAATTTTTAAACCTACTCATTAAATTAATCGGGCCTAAAAAGATCACAAATCCTATAAATAATAGGCAAACTTGGGTAGGCCAAGTTGATCAGGCTAGTGACTACCCCTAAAACCTAGATAGTACTTTGAACACCTAGATGTTTGGGATATAAATGAGCTTAATAGTAAATTATTCAAACTTGCTTAAAAACTTATCAACCTTTAAAAAAAATTTTAAACTTGGTTTGTTTATCTTTTAAGTTGATTTTCAATAAATTTTAATTAAACCAATCATAAACTTAACTTGAATAACTTGATTCTTTTTTGTATAAATAAATTTATTGAGCCGACTTTTAACCGAACTCATAAAATTAATTAGCTCCAACATATGTTTAACATATGTGCAACCCCTTAGATAGCTTGGTTTGCTTTAGAGTTAATTACCTACTATATTTTTTTTATTTGCAAATTTAATGAGAAGTGAGCTTTCTCCGAAACATATTGGATACGTGGGAAAAGAATAAAGTAGATAGCATCAAGTAAACCTAATTCCGTTCTGTACGGGTCGGAAAGAACCGAGATGTTCCGTTCCCGAAAAAAAAACAGTACACCCAA
Source organism: Euryodendron excelsum (assembly GCA_033060915.1). Lineage (NCBI taxonomy): Eukaryota > Viridiplantae > Streptophyta > Magnoliopsida > Ericales > Pentaphylacaceae > Euryodendron > Euryodendron excelsum. The sequence goes on along the minus strand of CM065390.1, from coordinate 11,336,581 downwards.
AGTTCAGTTCGTTCCGGTTAAAATACCGTCACTTTCCGGCATTTTCTGGTCTGTCCCGGCGATTCCGACCATACCGCTCAAATGCCGTTTCAACCGGTACAATCGGTTAGAGAACCAAAAAAAAAAAAAAAATGAAAAAATGAAAAGATTTCTCCGGGACGTATCTGCCGAAGAACTGCCTCCTCCAAGTGACGGAGCTACACACCATTATCTTCCAACTTTGGTCTCTACGTGTGAGTGAAAAAGATAAGAAGAAGATCAGGTCTCCCTTGATCCATAATGGGCTTTAAGTCTTGCTCTCTGCCGCGTGGACAAGCCAAAAAAATAAAGAGACAAATGGAGCTTTGGAAAGGTTACTCTGCCACCCGACACATCCACCTATCAGTTGTTCATGGAGCCCAGATTGAAGGTTACAACATAAAGCGTTAGAGACTCTTCAAACATGTTGCCAGGGTGTTCTAGATAGAGAGAGAGAGAGAGAGAGAGAGAGAGAGAGAAAAGCTCGCTAGAAAGAGAGAAAAGAGGAGCAAGTAAAGAAGGGGTAAAGGTCATATGGGGAGGAGAGATGGGCTCTATTTTAATAGATAATTTACATGTCAACCGGACTTTTAAAAAAATTATTCAATATTTTAAGAGCATTATATTATTTTTAAGAAAAATATTATTTTTTCATAATTATTATAAAAAATTTTATACTAAAATAATATAAAAATAAAAATTTTATAATTAACAGACACCTTAATAAATTTTTTTATTATGAAGGAATAAAATCACAACTTAAATACATCATTTTACTAATAAATTTACGAAAGGTATAGCGGTTTCATCCACCCTCATGAAATAACATAAACAGATGGTGCTAAAGTAGCATGGAATAATTTCTCAGAAGAAAACGAGGCGGTGGACAGTGGGTGGTCAGTGTATACTGTGACCTTTAATAAAATTGATGGGCACAACAGAACTGACTGACTGGACAAACACAGCCATCTGTAATATGTTGACTGACTTTTGAAAGTTTATTTATTTCATATATGTTATTAATTTTTTAAAAAATTACATGACATGACACTTAATAAAAATAATTGTAATCGCACCTAATAATTTATGAGTTTAATTTTAATGCACTCATAATGTAAAAAAAATTTTATACGAGAGGATATTATAATACGATATTTGTTTATGAATTTTACTTATAAGTTTAATTTTGATACAATGACAGCGTAAATTTTTTTACGTAAATAGACACTAAAATACGGCATGTGTCTATGAGTCTTACTTCTCTATGTTATATTTAAATTTTAAAAGACATGTCATATTCTGGTGCTCTACTTGTATAAAAAAAAATCTACATTGTCTAGGTATCAAAACTAAATTTCTTGCTTGTTTATGTTGTATTTAAATTTCAAAAGACACGTGTTACACTCTGATGTTCTGCTTGTGTAAAAATATTTTATACTGTCAGTGTATCAAAACTAAACTCATACTTAATACAGGTAAATATATGTCAAATTATGCAAACTAACTTTTATATAAAAATATACATATTTTTAATAAATATATAAAATTAATAGTGATAAATCTAAAACGGAACGTACTAGTTCTAGTATATATCGTACCAATAACAAAACAGTATGCTGCCTGATATAGAATTAACAACTATGGGTATGATATGTACTTTGTATATGTTTGTGCATTCAATACCGTAAATCTTAAAGGCAGTTAATGATATTACCTTAACATATTTTTCGCTATATTTCCTTATATTGTCAAGTGGCATGGCTTAAAACTATTTAATAAAAATGAAAAAAAATAAAGAAAGAACACCATAAAGATAGAAAAATAGTTGCTCACTACTTACTGAATTTTGTTTAAACAACAAATTTAGAATCTCTTCCAACGAAGCAGCTACCAATTTCCTAAAACCATGGGTGAAACGTGCCTATCTAGGAGAAAATATTCAAAGTGATCATCACACACGACCGTGCATACGTGATAGTTTATTCATGTGTATTTTTTTTTAGAGATAGAGACAATATTATGTAAGAAAAATTACGACGTTATTATGATAACTAAGTTGTTAAGTTTTTAAATATTAAACTCCAACCTCGAGTTATAGTTTGACTAGAACATCACCCTACGCAAACATGATGATCTAATGTAACAGTCACCTTAGATAATTTCTCACATGTAGGGCAAGATAATTTTGAGTGGATCTGCAACCAGCTTGCATCCATAATATGTGCATTGAATTCTAATATCTAATTTTTTTAGATTTGAATTTTCTCCATTTCATGATTTGTAATGAATATTTCTATTTTATAATTAATAGTCTAAATGTGATCTTATCACATATCTTATTAAAATTATGTCGTTTTGTATTAAAATTATTTATTTTTAAATAATTTTTAAGTCAACTTATTTGAACTCTTTATTTTTATGTTACTTGACGTATCAACACCTCAATCAATAGAATTGAGATTTTTATTCCAAATCATGAAATAAAAAGAATCCAAATTTAACTTTCTTAGTTTATAGCCACGTTGTCTTTAATATTTGCCACCTTGGTCAGCTTTTTAAACTGCTATTTTTCCTTTCACGGCAATGTGTTTTCTCAAATTGTAGCGGTGTTGGACCAAATATATGTATATTAACACTTGTATTGATAATCTTAGGCGTCACTATAACGTCTAACTCCAAAATTTAATGTTCGATATTTATAGTAGTTTACGATTTATCATATTAATATTTCAATTTTATTTATTACATTATCATTACGAATTACAAGTAAGTGAATGTCACATGTATTAAATAATATGAATATCATTATCCTATGTCTATCCGTGATGAAAATTCGATAGAAAAAACTAGTGACTTTAGCGTTACTCTTTTCCTTAATTAAAATTGAGATGAGTAACAGTGAATGAAAAATTTTATTCTAACAGCACAAAAACTCTACCAAAACTATGTAACAGTGCTATTTCTACATAAAAATTCTATTCATATAAATTGTTATACATAAAACTGTATGATTATGCGATAGTCATATTATTAATAATATCATTTTGTACAAAATTTTTTTTTATTTATATAGCATTACTATATGTATAACATTACTTGAATTGAATATATAATTTGGAGTAATGTTATGCATACATAATTTTTATACAAAATGATGTCACAGTTTGTAGACTTTTTATTTGAAAACAAAACACTCACACTTTTGACTTATAATTTCAAAAATATTATTGCTACATCATTCTGGTGAGATTTTCTGTATAGAATTTTTGAAAAAATAGCATTTTCCATAATTTGTTGCAAAATGCATAGATAAGACTATACAAATAAAAAATTTATACAGAAAATCTCACCAAAATGATGTGTTTGAATAAGAATTTTTCACTTTAAAATAAAGTACTTATTATAATAACTTTAAATTACAAAACAACCACAACTATATTATTATAGTACAAGATTTTATAAAAAAATTATGTAAGAAATCAATTTTCTTACAAATATAGAAATTGAAATTGGCCGAACTAAAAAGTGGGTACAGTAGAGCTATCGATTTAAATGCGGGATATTTATACCGTAAAAACGGGTACTCTGATTTAATTGGAGGGTGACATCTAACTGGAAGTTTGGAGAGGAAAGAAAAACAATTTTCTTACAAATATAGAAATTAAAATTGGCCGAACTACAAAGTGGGCACAGTATAGCTATCATTTTAAACGCGGGACATTTATACCGTAAAATCGGGGACTGTGATTCAATTGGAGGGCAACATCTAACAATCTATTTGGAAGTTTGGAAAGGAAAGAGGGATAAAGGAAAAATTACTATTTATTTTTTTTGTACTTGATTTTATTTATAAAAAATAGACATAAATTTTTTTTAAAATTACTCTTTCTCCCTTCTTCTTTCTTCAACTTTACTCTCATTATCTTTACCAAACCAAATAAATAAAGAAGGAACATAGTTTTCTTTTATTTTTTTCTTTCTAGCCATTTCTCTTCCCCCGCCGAAGTTCCTAACAGGCTATAAAGCTTCATTTGGCTCATTGGTGGAGCTGGAAATCAATCTCCATGGGTAATCTGTTGGGTGGAGGAGAAGGTTCAACCACTTGTGGTGATTGAATTATAAACACTCAAAGGTGAAAAACACAACCAAGAATCACTCTTTATTCAGCTCTAAATTTTAGAGAGAAAACTCCCTCTTTATTTTTCTCTCTAACTCACTTCTCCTCCTTCTTCTTGAATTGATACAATGCCACAAATGGCACTCCCTATTTATAGATACAAGCTAAGGTGTGAATAAATAGTGTGAAAGGAATAAATTCCTTCTTCCATGTTAGGTACTCTTCAACAATGGTATGTATTCTTCAACCATGGAGGTTCCTTCTAGATGGTCAAGTTTATAATTTCAATTTTATTTTTCAACATCCCCCCTTAAACTTGACTCTCCTGCCTTTGTCATTCCGAGCATTGTCTTTAGTTTTGCAAAGTTATCATGCTTGAGTGGCTTTGTGAAAATATCAGCTATCTGATCATAAGTTCTGCAAGCAATCAATTCCACTTCCTTGTTCTTGACATGTTCCCTGATAAAATGATATCGAGTATCAATATGTTTGCTTCTCTCGTGAAATACTGAATTCTTCGCAAGAGCAATCGCTGATCGATTGTCGATGTAGATCTCTGTGGGATCATCTTGTGGAAATCCCAAGTACTTCAAAATATTTCTGATCCAAATTTCATAACAAATAGCTGAGCTAGCAGCAACATACTTAGCTTCGCATGATGATAGCGTTACAATGGGTTGCTTCTTTGGTGACCATGTAAATGTTGTAGCTCCCATAAAATATGTGAATCCAGTAGTGCTCTTTCTTTCATCAAGATCTCTCCCCCAATTGCTATCTAAATAGCCAATAAGTCTGTAATCTCCAGTTGATGAGTAGAACATACCATCATTAATGGTACCCTTGACATAACGGAGTATTCTCTTCACTGCATTTGGATGGGACTGGTCAGGAGTCTCCATGTACCTGCTGACTAGTCCAACTCCATAGAGTATATCTGGTCTGGTACAAGTCAAGGACCTCAAGCTTCCAACTAGGCTCTTAAAATAGGTAGGATCAACATCTCCTTGTTCGTTCTTTCTCAACTCTAATCCTGTTTTAACCGAAGTTGTCACAAAGTTGCAGTTTTCCATCCCAAACTTCTTCAGGATCTCTTTTGCATAATTGCTTTGGGAGATGAAAATTCCCTTCTCACTTTACACAACTTCTATGCCAAGGAAATGAGCCATTTGGCGTATATCTGTCATCTCAAACTCTTTGACTATGCTCTTCTTGAAATCATCAAACATCGTTGGATTATTACCGGTGAAGATTAAATCATCAACATATAAGCAAGCAATCAACATGCTGTTATCTGTCTCCATCTTCATATATAGGGCATGCCCATATGGACATTTCTCAAAACCATTCACTTGGAAATAATCATCCATCGTCTTATTCCAGGCACGTGGAGCTTGCTTCAACCCATAGAGTGTCTTCTTCAGCTTGTACACTCTATCTTCTTGGCCTTTCTTCACGCATCCAGGTGGCTGACCAATATAGATCTCTTCTTCAAGAAAGCCATTTAGAAATGCTGATTTAACGTGTAACTGATAAATCTTCCATCTATTTTGTGCAGCTAGTGAAATCAACAATCTAATGGTCTCAAGTCGGGCAATTGAGGCAAAGACTTCACCATAGTCGATCCGTTCTTTCTGCTTGTAGGCTTTGGCGACAAGTCTTGCCTTGTATCTTTGGACTTCTCCTTGGGCATTCCTCTTGGTCTTGTAGACCCATTTCACACCAATGGTCTTTCGGCCTTTCGGGAGAGTAGTCAACTCCCAAGTTTTGTTCTTCTCAATGGATTGAATCTCCTCATCCATTACTCTTCTCTGTTTGTGTTCTTCGTTGGCTTCTCAAAGCTAACTGGATCACTGGTAAGCAGTAGATAGTACAGAGTGACATACTCTTCCATCGGTTCTGTATTTTCATACAAATCAGCTAGAGTACGAGCTCCTCTGGACCTCATGTCCGAAAATTCACGCTCAATTAGTGATGGAACTTCATTCCTCTGTGGTGAGTGAAAACCATATAGAGGTGTCTGTTGATCTCTAGGTACTTGTGGCTCAATAGCCACTTCTCTTGCTTGCGCAGGTTCTTCTTCCTTAAGTATCAATTCTACGTCTCTGGTGGCTTCAGTCTGGTCCCAATTCCAAGATTCATTTTCTTCAAAAATGACATTCCTACTGAAAATGACTTTCTTGGTGGTGGGATTGTACAGACGATATTCCATTATTCTATCACCGTATCCAACAAGAATACACTTCTCTCCTTTGTTGTCCAACTTTATCCTTCTTGCCTTCGGGATCTTGGTGTAGGCTATGGAGCCAAACACTCTGAGATGACTCACGCTAGGCTTGTGAGTACTCCAAGCTTCGTGTGGTGTCTTTGTAGCAAGACTCTTGGTAGGACACCTATTGAGCAAATAGACTGCACACAATACCGCTTCTGCCCAGAATCTTTTGGGCATATTTTTATCCTTCAACATGCTTCTGGCCATGTTAAGAATAGTGCGGTTCTTCCTCTTAGCTACGCCGTTCAGTTGGGGAGTGTAGGTTGGTGTGAACTGATTTTCAATTCCTTATTGTCTAAGAAATTCTTAGAAAGCTTCTACCGTATACTCTCCTCCTTGATCTGATCGGAATGACTTGATGTGGTAGCCACTCCGCTTCTCCACAAGAGCTTTGAATTCTTTGAATCTGTCGAATGCCTCCGACTTCCTTTTCAGGAAGTAGACCCAAGTCTTCCTACTATAGTCGTCAGTGAAGGTGAGGAAGTATAGATTCTGTCCACTTGAAATTGGTTTCAAAGGACCACATACGTCTGTGTGCACTAGCTGAAGCGGCGTGGTAGATCTCCAATCAATTTGTTTTCCAAAGCTGTTTCTGTGTTGCTTGCTCAGAACACAGCTCTCACATATCTCATTTGGATGGTAAATGTTGGGTAAGCCGTACACCATCTTCTTGCTTCCCAACTGCTTCAAGCTTTCAAAATTTAGGTGTCCATACCTCAAATGCCATAGCCAATCTTTGTTGTTGATGATCGCACTCAGACACTTTGGTGTGTCGTGATAGATGGCGAGAGAGAACATTCGATTCTTTGCCATAGTGACTCGAATGACCAGCTTCCCTTGAGCGTCTGAGATTAGCATCTGCTTGTTTCTAAGACTAATCTGGTAACCTTTCTCCACGAGCTTTCCTAGGCTTAAGATGTTGGTCTTCATATCTGGCACATAGTAGACATTGGAGTTGAAAGCGTGATCTCCACCTTTCTGCTTGATCAGAACATCGCCTCTTCCTCGGACTGGAACTTTAGAGAGATCGCCGAATGATATCTTTCTTTGAACTTTTTCATCAAGTTCAGTGAACAGATTCTTTTTGCCAGTCATGTGGTTGCTAGCTCTAGAGTCAAGGTACTAAACATTTTGGTCCTGGGTTGAGCTGTGTGCCATCAGCATCAACGATTCTCCGACAACTAGTTCAACTTTTGCAAGATTAGCCTCCTCGCTAACCTTCTCTGTTGGTGGTCTTGACCAACACTCGTTGCTATAGTGCCCAAACTTATGACAGTTATAACACTCAATATTTCTCTTGTCAATGGTTTGAAGTTTATTGTAACCGCCTTTTCTTCCACGTTTTCTTCCTTTCGGGATATTGTTCTGTTATCCACATCCTCCTCTATTAGATGTTTGCCCACCTTTACCTTCGCCTTTGGATTCAGAATATCCAGATCCGCAAGATCCTTGACCTCGCCCTCTTCCTCGATGTGACGTTGCCCCTTGCTCATATCTCCCATCGGTCAAAGATAGTTTTGACTATAGAGCCTGCTCCAGTGCTTTGTCGTTACTTCTCCTATTGACCTTCTACTCATGGGCTTGTAGCTATCCCACAAGCTCTTCTACCGACATGCTCTCCAGATCTTTGGTTTCTTCTAGAGTAACGGTAATGTAGTCAAATTTTGGATCCAAAGATCGCAAAATTTTCTCACATATTCTCATGTCTGCGAGAATCTCCCCATTCCTCCTTATCTGGTTCGCAACTACCATTACGCGAGTATAATACTCAGCAATGGACTCAGAAGACTTCATTTGTAGGGATTCGAATTCACCACGTAGGGTTTGAAGGCGAATCCTCTTTACTTTGTCAGCACCCTTGTATGTTCGGTGGAGAATCTCCTAGACTTCTTTGGATGTCTTGGCGGAGGCGATAATTTCAAACGTGGCCTCATCAAGACCCTGGTAGATGATGGACTTGGCTTTGTAGTCCTTCTTTCGGTCGGCGCAAAGGATTGTTCTCTAAGCATCCGACATGGATGTCTCGGCTTCTTTGGATTGGGCTTCCTCATACCCGTCTTCCACGATGTCCATGACATCTTGAGCGCCTAGTAGAGCTTTTATTTGGATCCACTAGTTGTCGTAGTTGTCCTTTGTGAGCTTTGGGATGAGCGCCTGCGTAGTCCCGTTCGCCATTTGGTTTTGAATATCTCAAACAATACTTTGGAGTTTGAATTTGGAAGGTTGCCAAAAAATAGATGGAAAGACGGCCGGAGGATGGCCGGAGTGGCAATCGAAGAAGAGGAAGAGAACCTTAGGAGTTCTGATGTGTAAGATCCCTCGAAGGGCAACCACAGAGCATACTTTCCCTTGGCTCTGATACCACTGTTGGGTGGAGGAGAAGGTTCTACCACTTGTAGTGACTGAATTATAAACACTCAAAGGTGTAAAACACAACCAAGAATCACTCTTTATTCAACTCTAAATTTTAGAGAGAAAACTCTCTCTTTATTTCTCTCTCTAACTCACTTCTCCTCCTTCTTCTTGAATTGATACAATGCCACAAATGACACTCCCTATTTATAGATACAAGCTAAGGTGTGAATACATGGTGTAAAATGAACAAATTCCTTCTTCCATGTTAGGTATTCTTCAACAATGGTAGGTATTCTTCAACCATGGAGATTCCTTCTAGATGGTCAAGTTTACGATTTCAATTTTACTTTTCAACATAATCAAGCTGAGCTAGTACTTCCTCTCCTCCCTCCCCATGTACTTATCGTTCCACTGTCGATCCAGGGTCACGTAAACTCCATGCTCAGGCTAGCCGAGCTTCTCTGCCTTGCGGAACTCCACGTCACTTTTGTCATCTCCGACTACGCCCATGCTCACCTCCCGCGACGTCACGCCAGTGTTCAATCTCGTTTTGCACTCTATCCTGGATTTTCCGTCAAGACCATGTTTGATGGCCTTCCCGATGACCACCCGCGTGCAGGCAAACGAGCCATGGACGTGATGATGTCTTTGAAAGCCACCGGGAAGCCACTCTTGAGGGAGCTAGTCATGACCTCCATCAACGGCCATAGTCATAGTGGATTCCGAAGGCCGGTTACGTGTATAATCGGAGACGGGGTCCTCGGCTTTGCTGCTCACGTTGCTGATGAAATTGGGATTCCATTCATCTACTTTCGTACGTACCAGCAACGCTTGCTGCTTCTGGAATAATTTCTGCATACCCGAGATCAATGAAGCTGGTGAACTTCTAGTCAATGGTATGCATTGGCTCTTCTCTATTTTTATCTTCAGTTTACTTCTTAAGTCTGTTTGCAGCTTGTAGGCAATATAAAGTCTTGCCTTAAAAAGACGATATTTTAAAGAATACTTTTGAGTAGAAGGGCACCCAAGTCAAATGGCAAGATTTGGGACATTCGTCATAACAGGACAAAGGTATCATGTGAATTGGTGGCTAAGAATAGAGGATAGGAGACATTACCTCGCCCCCAAAAGATCTTAATTCCCTTGGTGTGGAGGAGAACCTCTTGCCTGGCTAGCAGGGATATTTTGAACACATGGCCTTAGCGGCCACATGTCATTTTGATATATGTCAAGTACGCCTATAAATAAACTTGCTGCTCTTAAAGGTAAGCAGGGACGAAGAGAGGAGGCAAAGTCCTGTCAAAATACTGCTAAAGTACCACTGTCATTTTCTCTCAGTTCACAGCCAACTCTATCCTTCACCTTCATACAATCCTATTGCCCGTTCGTAATTCCTCTCTCTCCAGATCTGTAGTTTACATCATGTACACAACTTGAGGGAGAGAAGGGAAAAGAAAGAAAAGAAAAAAATAGAAAAAATAGTTTCCCTTTTGTGTTTAGTTTTATAAAAAAAATAGAAGGAGAATGAAGAAAAAGGAAAGATTTTTCTTTCTCTTTTCCTCCTTTTTTTTATTCACTTTTACTTGAGTATAATCAAACAGAAAAAAGAAAATTAAGAGTCATTTTCTTTTCCTTTTCTTTTCTATTTCTCAACTTCGAAAGAGGCTGTAAGTCTTATGAAATGCTGATCTTGTCGTGTTTTTAGGAACTAGTGATTATGAAATGGACCTATTGGTAAGGAGTGTGCCGGGAATGGAAAGTTTTCTCCGGCGCCGTGACCTTCCGGGTTATTGCCGCGTGGACAACACAAGTGATCCGATACTGCAAACCGTCAAGTCGGTGACAATGCAAACCACTCGAGCCAAAGCAGTCATATTCAACACATTTGAAGTCCTAGAAGGTCCCATAATCTCTCAGGTACGCCCTCACCTGCCAAATCTCTACACCATTGGACCAATCCATTCCCACCTAAAAACCAGACTCACGGCGAAGACCACCTCGGCCTCAACCGTTTCGGCTAGTTTCTGGGAAGAAGATCAGAGCTGCATGAATTGGCTCGATGCACAGCCATCAAAATCTGTGCTTTACGTGAGCTTTGGAAGTATTACGGATGTAACAAGGGACCAGCTGTTGGAGTTCTGGTATGGTTTGGTAAATAGTGGGCGACGTTTCTTGTCGGTCATGCGGCCGGAATCCGTCGCCGGCACTGACGCACATAGTCAAATTCCGGCGGAGCTCTTGGAGGATACAAAGGAAAGAGGATACATTGTGGGTTGGGCTCCGCAAAAAGAGGTCCTGAACCACCAATCTGTTGGTGGGTTTCTGACTCACAGTGGCTGGAACTCAACTTTGGGGAGTATAGCCGCCGGAGTGCCGATGGTTTGCTGGCCTTACTTTGCAGACCAGATGATTCACAGTAGGTTCGTGAGCGAGGTTCGGAAACTTGGTCTGGACATGAAAGATACATGTGATCGAGTTATAGTTGAGAAGACGATCAGAGATCTGATGGAGGTGAGGAAGGATCAGTTCATCCAATCTGCGAATCGGGTGGCAGAGGTGGCAAGAGAGGCTATTAGTGAAGGCGGGTCATCATACTGTAATTTGGAACGTTTAATTGAGTTCATAAGATCGATGATTGTGCGAGCATGACAAGAAACTAAAGCTTGTCTGCAAATTGAAAAATGTTTTTTTCAAGAATAAATGACATTTTCTTATTTTATATCTTTGTAAATGTTTTTTCTTTTATGAAAAATGTTATTCTTTCAAAATTTTTATACATAATTTGCACCAGAATGATGTGACAATGACAATTTTATAATTAACAAGTATCTTGATGAGTTTTTTTATTTTTAAGTGATAAGTCCACAACCTAATCACATCATTTTGTTGATAAATTTTTTATGAATATGATGGTTGCATAGCATTACCTTTTATTTATTATCATTATTCCGACATTATATCCTTTTCTTGTCATTGTTGTCAAGAAAATTAAACAAGCTACTTGTTGGATAAGAGTATGATTGCCAAAGTTAATTTTGCTAATTGATGGAGCCATTCAAATTTGGTATCAAGCCCTGGCTTAATTGCTAAACAGGCTCTGTACAAGAGGTAACCAACTATAAAAGATCATTGTATGATCACTGCGAATGCTTAGGTTTGTCTGTGTCTTCCAGGCCATTTTTCCTGCAATTTGAAGTGTTGCCATGAGCTTGTCCCAAGGATCACGATCAAGGATCTCTTTCTTTTTTACTTAAGGTAAAAACAAAAATATTGAGCGACACTCTACAAATAGAAAATGTGAACAGATTCTTCAATAAAATACTAGGATAAGCTTATTATCAAACTAAGCAAACAACTAGCTTCAACCTCCGCTTTTCCTTTTTTAACGGATTGCATGGGGTTTGGCTTCATATAAAAAAAAAAAGGAAAAACTACGCAAACAACTTGTTGATGAAAATGCTGGTTGCAATAGTTTGGTACAACTTCCTTCTTTTTTTTTCTTTCTTGGGTCCATCAGAAAGTTTACAACATAGTTATCATAACCGAATCGGTAATTTAATTGGTCAAGGTATTGGTTCAATGGTTTACTAGTTCAATCCTGATTCAATGGTGATTCAATTGGTTATAAAATAAATAAATAATAAAAATATATATGAATAAAAATAATAATTAAAAAAATTATTAATGGGTTAAATGATGCTCCCTTTAATACAATAACTCAAAATAAGTATAAAAATAATATTTTATAAAAAAAAAATTATACAAATAAATAAGTATAGAAACATTTAAGTGGACTTATTTTTCTCTTTAATTTAAGTTTTTTTAATCTAGTCTCTACTAGTATTTTTATTTTTAAAAGAAATGGAGTAAAACTTGACAATAATATGTATTATTAAAAAAATAATGTTCATCATTTTTTGCCTATTATCTTTTTTCTTTTTTTATCCTATACCATCCTCTTTCTCACCTTTATTTTTTCTATTTTTGGTTTAGTTTATAATTTATAAATTTTAATTATTATTTTTAAAATAATTATATTGATATATCCAAGTATAATCTGTAAAGCATATAGAAACACAAGTTTAAAATAAGAAAAAAAATGCAAAGTAAAAAAGTACGATTGTGCATTATTTGCCTTGTCCTTATTTTTTTTTTATCCTCCTCTTTTTTTCTTTTTTTGGTTTTGGTTTAAATTTTTTACTTTTTGATTATATTTTTCATCAAAAAATACAAAAACCATATGATTTTAAATCATGCTTTATTTTTACTATTTTGACTTTTTTTAAAGACCATCTGATTCTCTAAATACCGGTCGGTTCACCAGTTTTTCAAAATATTGGTCGACTCTTCTTTTCAACCCAATTCTTATACATTTTCAATATTTTCATTGAATCGAACCGGTTTAGAGTTCCATTCCCAGTTCAACCGATTGAACCGGTCAATCCGGTCCAATTTAATCAGTTGAATCGTTCTATCCAGTCTAATTTTGATAACTATGAATTACAACGAAAGCTGAATTTTGAAAAGTTGACTAACTAAAATAGTAACAAGTCAAGTTTAGAGAGCTTGTTAGAGCTGCTTAGCTAGTTTAGCAGGTGAAAGTGGTGGTCAAGTTGGAAGGAAGTTAAACAACTGGGCTAGCTTAATTGGTCAAAATTCCTAGCCTTTCTTTAGGAGGTCAGGAGTTTGAACGCCCTCCCCAGAACTCCTTCTCCACACTTTCAGTTCCACATATGCCCTTCTAGAAAAAATCAAATGACACTTCTACCAACTGGGTCGCGACTTTTCGAAACCACATGAAACGATTCAAGCCAACTCTTTGTTGCCTTTTCTCTTCAAAACCGTCGAACGATTCTAAAGGTGATAAAACATATTTGATATCTTACATTAAATTTCCAACCTAGATTTAACCCGTGGCGGCGATCGGAAGATCGCTTGCAAAATGTTGCCAAACGGCCACGGCAAGCAACGACCGGAGGAGAAGGATCGTTCAGATCTACCGCCAAACATGCAACTAGAATCTTTCTGACTGTCCATGGATGCCGTGTTCGACTGGTTCGACCGCAACACGTTCTTCAAGCTGAAGGACTCGACGAAGAGGAACTCGAAGTCAACTAACTTGCATCCAAGTTTAAATCAGACTTCAAATTGGTCGTCGAAGAGGTTTTCAATGAACCTGAAGCCCAAGGCGTCGATTATTGGATTGCCGAAGACACAAAAGAAGAGTTACATTGATGGAGCAGTCATCGCCGAAGGTCTCATGTATGGGGAGGGTGAGATCGAAGCGCGGCCGCTGGAAGTCAGAAATGAAGTATTCCGCTTCGATTCCAAACGTTTTTCGTTGGTGAGGTTTAATTTCAATGACTTTGTTTCCTGTGTGTGTGAGGACGTTGTCGCAAGTGAAATCCCATTTGCTGGCGAGTATGGTATATGGGACGTCAAGAATTTCATTTTTCTTGGTCGCTGCTTGATCTGATTATGTTGAGTATTTATGCGCTTATTCTCTTAGTTGAAGGTTGATACAATGCCGGAGTCAAAAGGCAGTTTATGGAGAGCGGGCAGACGCGTGTTGTCATTATCCGCTTGCTTGACAATGTGTGGCAAAGGGTTTGGATCAAAAAGGTCATGTAATAATGGAAGTTTAATTAATTATAGTCGGTTTCATTTTTTAGTAAAGCACTGTATTTTATTGGATTAGAGAAACTCAAAATTCAAAATCTAGATGAAGCTTTTCAAAGATTTGGGTAGTCTGAAAAGTGAACTATTTTGGAATTTTGCTGGCCAACTGTTAATATGTAGTGAATGGACCATGAGGTGCTGATAAACCATGTTAAGAATGGCCCAGCCTCCCAAGAGATTAGAGCTCCATTGAATCCGAAGGCCTCTTACGGTGGACTGGAAAGTCCTTTCGCGTTTGTTGCATGGCTTCCAATTAATTGCTATCTCTATTTCTCTCTCTACATATATTTACTTCACTTACATATATACATTGATGTAGGTGTATATGCAGTATATGTATCACGTGAGATGATGATATGAAGAAGATATTTGTAATTGGTTTCTCTTCAGTAGATCTGCATTTGGTTCTTTCTCTCTTGTTGGCAGCCTCAAATTGAGGAGGAGTTGAGACTCTTGTTTCTTTGTTTCATTGAGATTTCACTCTATCCCTTCCAGATCTCTTGATCTCTCTTGCTTTGGTCAAGGACCAATTTGGTTAGTTCTTTCGCCATTTCCCAAAATTTCTATATCTAATTCTTGCTTTTGTGTATTTTATTTTATTTTTTCTTTAGGTAATTGTAGGTGGAATTTTTTGAAAAGGCTGGGCCGAACTCTCAAACGCGAATAAATGAGTCCAAACTATCTGCAAGAGAAGAAGGTTAGAATGGGTCGACCCTTGGTGGGTCGATCACACTCCGAAGATTAAATTAGCAAACTTAATCGAGATAAAAATAAATAAGAGTTGTGAATGCTTGGAGTTAGTTATCCATACCTGGCTCTCGATCTCTTTGGTATTTATAACAAGATCGATGGAGTGTATTTGGCCTTGGCCTACCAGCAGGCCCTCATGGCCTGCTAAGTAGGCATTATCATTAACGCCGCCTGACCACTTATAGGGTCTGACTCATCGTTGCTGGGGATTCTGGCTGACCGGACGTGCACGTCGACGTTGCGTGGGAAGCTGCTTGCTTATTTAATGCGAGTCAACTCTGCATTTAATGCTCGAACACCGCTAGCGTATTTAATGCGACCAACACCGCTAGCGTATTTAATGCGACCATGGCAGAGTTGACTCGCATTAAATACGCAAGCAGTTTCCCACACGACGTCGACGTGCACGTCCAGTCAACCGGAATCCCTAGCGACAGTGAGCCAGACCCTGTAAGTGGTCAGGCGGCGTCAATGATGATGCATACCCAGCAGGCCATGAGGGCCTGCTGGTAGGCCAAGGCCAAATACACTCCGTCGGTCTTGCTATAAATACCAAAGAGATCGAGAGCCAGGTATGGACAACTAACTCCAAGCATTCACAACTCTCATTCATTTTTATCTCGATTAAGTTTGCTAACTTAATCTTCGGAGTGTAATCGGCCCACCAAGGGTCGACACATTCTAACCTTCTTCTCTTACAGATAGTTTGAACTCATTTATTCAGGCTTGAGAGTTCAGCCCAGCCTTCTCGAAAATCCCACCTACAATAATCTTCAATTCTGCACCGACTAATGCACAAAGATTGTCTACTAGCCCAACTCAAAAGAGAAACATTCACATGGTCTATGAAGACTACTTCACTAACTGATCATTGATTGTGTAAGGCACATTTGATCCAATGATACTATTATAATAGTTTCACTAATAAGATATGTAGTTCAAGATCATCTTCATCAGGACTCCTAAGGATTTTGAAATCTAACAAATAAAGAATTAGAGATTGAAAATGCTGTATTTATATGAAGAAATCCATTTGATAAAAAATGTAAATGCTATATTTCTATTGTAAGTTATTATTTCATATATTGCTATGTCTTTTGTTTTTTTTATTTGGATCATTTTTTTTTTTTAATTTGGATCAAAGATAACAACATATTGCCATTTCATGCATTTATTTGGCAAAAGTAGAGTCTTTTCTCTTTTTTAAAAAAGATAAATTTATTTTTGGTAAATTTAGCAGAGTGTAGTAAACATAAGCCACCAAGTGAGTAGGCCTAATGAACCCTCCCTCCCTTCCCCCTCCCCCCCCCCCCCCAACACCAAAAAAAGAAAAGGGCGAGCACTTTAAATGAAAGATTGGCATGGAGAGTTCTCTTTATTGCATAGCTTGCTTAATTATTTATAACAACTTACCAGTCTACTCTCTCTCTCTGTCTCTCACTCCCTTTGCCACTTTTGATTGAAATGAACTAACACATTCTTTGCTATTCCTCGCGAGGACTGAGATTTATATTATGAAAATCTTATGTTCAATGGTAATGGTTGCCAAAGTTTTTTACACATTATTGTAATTTCTTGACAATAATTGTCAAATGAGAACTTAGTGCATGGATTTTGTAGGTTATCGTTCTTTAGTAAAAAAACATATTGCACTTACGAAAAATTTGTACAAACTTTTTTTTAAGAATTTGAGTGACAACTTATCTACATTGGCCATACCAATCAATATTAAAAAGAGAAAGCATTTTAACAACTTGCCACATAAATTCGTTAGTCGAGATTGTAAATTTAGTAATTAGTATGTCTAGCATTATTTTCTTAGTAGATTTGATGACAAAATTTTGAAAGATATTTGAATAGGTTGTGATGATGCAGCTATCTCGTGGTGGCTTGCCCCCAGGTCTTGGATAAACTTCCCTCTAGCTGGCTGGTGATCTCCTGCACTAAATCCACAGGTATGATGGAAGCCAAAGGCCCTCCGATATTCAAGTTAGATTCAACGGGATCAAAGTGTTGGAGAGGGAAAGATGTCTTAGGGCCTCTCTTTCAAGGTTGTGTGTTTTTCATACCTTAGAAGGGGCTGAATTTTTCCCCTTGTATGCCTGCATGGGGGTGGCAGGTGGTCTCTCCACATGGCGGCCTCTGGTTGGAGGGTCAGAGTGGTGTCAGAACGCTCGAGTGGGTCATTCCTACACTCCAAGGTGGCATGTGTCAGAACGGTATCAGAGGAGTGGGGGATAGTTGCAAGTACACGCCACACCTACGCCCCTGATACATGCCAGGGCAGCCGGTATCAGAAGTGGGCCTTATTGACATGGTCGGGCGCTAGCCCGATCAGTGGACCGTTCACGGGTATCCATTCGGCTCGGAAGGTCGGGAATGAACAGTTGTGATGCTCGGTCGGGCGACGACCAGGTGGCTTGGGAAGGTGCCTAGTAGGCGCCGGTCGACTAGCAGTACGGCCTCGAGTCTGGTCGGGAAATCACACTCACCAGGTTGTGTCAATCCTTAAATGGTCATGAACAACTAAATTTTAAAGAAATATATATAAGAAATATAAAGGCATGAAATATAAATTGTCATTTGGTATTGCAAGCGGATCATAGGGAACCATCCACGTGCAACGCACGTGATACTCTACTAGTATATATATATAAATATTTTTGTATATTTTATTAGGGAATTGAAGAGATGATGGCCTGAAGAAATACAACTGGAAGGCCAATTATGAAATGCAAGTGGAAGGCCAATGATGAAATGTAAGTGGAAGCCATTGTCGGCCGGCCAAAGAAGAAAAGAAGGAAAAAAGTAAAGAAAGCAAAGTGGAAGGCTTCCTTCAGCCAAAGATTGAGCCTATAAATTGAGAGTGAGAAGATAGGGAAGTGGACGAAGAGGGAGTCCATTAGACAGCAAGTTTTAGTCCTTTATTTCAATTTTTACTTTTATTGCTTTGTAAGTTATTTTGTATTAAACTTTTTTATTTATAAAGTCTTTTTCTTTCATGTCTAGTCTTTTTAATATTAGTATTTAGTTTTATTCTTGAAGCCAATTGGGAAGATCGCTTGACTGAATTGGGATGATTAATTAAGGTTTATTTTTTCATTCCGAATTTATTTGAAAACTTAGTGTTTTCACATACGTTCAGGGTATTGCATACTTGAGCATGTATACGTATATTTTATGCACGTAATAGTTTCGTGTAAGTTTAGACAATAGTAAGTTTAGGAGTAATGTAATTAATATATGAATAGTGTAAAAGTAAAGTAGATATTAGTTTACTTTACACGTTTCAGAGACTTGTATATTTTATGCGTGTTCTCTGTTTGGTATGTTTTTATGTCCAAACCTCTAGTAGGAACCTAAGGCTCTTAAGCCTGATCTGAAATGGATCGACTTATATTCATGATAATTGAAGTTTAATTCCTTTTGAAAACGTAGACTTTTAATTTTATTTGTAATACTTTATGCCCTGACAAAGCATATCTCGGTATATGCAAATCGATGATGAGGGTCTTCGATTTTAATTGAATAAGTTTCTAAGTTAGAACTTTTAAAAACATTTGCCTTTTATTATACTTGTTACACTTATATTTTGACAAAGTATTGCCTAGTGTTTATCTGTCAATGGTAAGGGTTTATGATTTTAACGTCATATTCTAGTGATTGATTATTTTGAATATACTCATCTGCTAATTTATGAGGTTTGAGTAGGCTAAATAATCGACAGTTGATAAATCTGTGTTGATCATTCCTAAGTAAGTCAAGTGATTGAATCAACTAACTCCAAAACTATTTTATTTTACCAGTATTTTTGGCGCGTTGTCTAGTTTAGCAATCCCCATCTCCAAATTACAAAAAGATTTTATTTTTCTTTTGGTTACGTTTGTCACCCGATTTTAACTATTATATCCATTCTCTGTTATTCGACCCCAGTACGTGTTGTTAGAGGGTTTTTAAAAAAGTAGCTAGCTAAAATAGATAATGTAATTAAATATATTTTACTTGACTATTCTAAAGAGTAGTATTGAAGATTCTGTGCTGCGGTTATAATATAGACGATGATATAGGTTTGACAATTCTCTCTCACCTTCGCTGGTGTGAGCTACAAGTTCTACTACATAAGAGAGGAATTCTCTAAAAAGCCAAGGTAAATTATTATTATTATTATTTCTCTAGAATTATACAGTTTCCCTAGTCTACATTTGAAACGAAACTTTTTGAGGCAAAAGTTTGCAAACCCTAAAAACTAATTTCTGATATATCAATGTTGGCAAATGCTAGACTAGAGTCACACGTTTGCGAGAATACTCGCTTGCCAGATGCACCACATTAGCTGCGAGTGTCCGTTAGGTGCACCTAATGCTAGTACTGTCCCTTAACGTTTGGATGTATTAATGTTCACATAAGCCAAGGTACGTGTTGTCGCGCCCAGGTTTTTCACAGTAAAGATAATATGTGGGAAACACGGTACTCTCTCATTAGAGTTTATCCTCTTAGAAGAACAAGTGCGACTAGGTTTGAATTGAAAATTGGTTTAAATAAGGGTTTTTGGAAAAAGGTTTAGAGTCACTACCTAACTTTGTTAAGGTGAGTAAGGTCACCTAAAACTAAGTAAAGTCCGAAGACACAAACTTAAGGTTTTTGAAAAGGTTTTGCAAAACTTCCTCAAGAAAGGATTTTTTTTTTGAAGAAAACAGGTAGTTTGAAAACCTTTGAAAAAATTTAAGCCTTTTTTTTTATTTTTAAAATAACTCCGTTTTGGTCTTTCGAAAATAATGATTCTAAGTTCAGATGTTAGTTACGTATAAGGAAGATGCATTAGGCTATCATCCTATCCCGGCCTTGCGGTACCTACATGTCTTATCATCCTACGTTCACTCATTTAGAACCTCTAGTTATTTAATGTCCAATTATATCCGCTTTGAAATGAATTTTGAAAAGAGATTTATGTCATCACCTTTAGGGATGATGTGATGCATGATATGTAAGTGCATAAAAAAAATTAGAATTTGAAGAGAGATTTTGAAAAAGAGAATTGAAATTTTGAAAAAGATTGTGACCGCACCCATAAGGGTAACCTGTGTATCCCTTTATTGGGAATCAGATCAGTCGTAGTTAGAACTCGGAGTCGGATTGAAAATAGACATTTTGGAGTCTTGTTTGATTTGAAAAGACCCCTTGTGACCTTTAGAAAGTTTGACTTAAAAAGGTTCTTGTTTGAACTTTGATTTGAAGATTTGAAATTGAACTTTGATTTGAAATCGAATTTTGAAATAGAACTTGGACTTATTTTGAAAAGTTTGAATTAAACTTTGAAATTATCTTGACTTGAAATGAGGTTTGAATACCATCTTGATATAGATTTAAGATTTAGAAAAAGGTTGAAGTTTGCTAACTCAGGGTTAGGGTTGAATTAGGGTTTACACATCCTAAAACTTAGGTAACCTAGAGTTTAAACATGCACTTGAAAAGTTTGATTTTGAAAAGCTTGATTTTAGAAAGTTTCGAATTAGGAAAGTTTCGACTTAGGAAAATTTCATTTTAGAAAGTTTTGATTTAAGAAAATTTCATTTTAAGAAAGTTTCCATTTTAGAAAAGATTTGATTATGGAAAATTTTGAATTTGAAAATGATTGAATTAAGAAAAAAGTAACTTGAGAGTTAGGTGATCCTAAAACCTAGAGTTTATGCAATGCATTTGAATAGGAAAGATTAGATTTCAATTGAAAAAGAAAAGTTTTGTTTTTGAAAATTTTTGAAATTATGATATATTTGAACTCAGGAAAGATTGACATTAGGAAAGATTGAAATTAGAAAAGATTTGATTTTTGACTCCGCGCTCAAAATATGATAATCTATTAACACTCAAGTACAGGTGCGGCGAAGCAGTAAATAAAATTTGGTAAAACCGAAGTCAATTCACAAGAACAGTTATCAAAACATGCAAAGTTAGGTGATAAAATTCACCCACGGTAAAAGATTAAATACCGACTAAGCCATGCTAGACACTGTAGTGTTATAATGGCTTAGTTGGAACCTAAACCAACCTGTATAAATTTTACCTTGAAAAATACCGATGAGAATTGAACAATTATTATAGAAAATGGTAACCAAAGCAAAATAGTTTAATTTGTGAGGATTGATGGTTGTAGAATGAGACTTTAATTAAATTAAATAAAATAGTTTTGGATCCAATTGATCAGATCACCTGATTCACCTAAAAATCCAATAGAAGTTTTGTAATTCAAATCATTGGCTTCATCTTGAGCCTTTTATTTGGAAGATTAAGCTATTAGAACAAAAATTAATATTAAAATTAAAGTCATAGATACATATCATCGATTTATGCAATAATTATACCAAACTAAGATTTGTGCATAGAAATTACCAAACTTAGTCAAAAATCTAATTTTTCTCAAAGATCTAAAATTTAATTACCAAGAATTGAAAATTTTTAAGATAAAATAATGAAAACTCAATTACCTTCGTTGATATTCCAAGATCCTCAGATGATCTTTTCAATTGGCTCCAAGAATAAAACTAGCTACTCATAGTGTTGAAAAGACATAACTTGAAAAATAACTTCATAAATAAAAAATTTTATTATAGCAAAATAACAGTAAAGTGAAGACTAAAAAATTAACTTGCTGAACATCTACTAACAAACTAACTGACTGCTAAGGAAGAATCAGTCTCTTCCCTTCTGCTCTCCTCCCCTCTACTCTCTCTTCCCTCTGCGCTCTCTTCCCTTTCTATAGTTGAGAAGAGCATCTTTGTTTTTTTTTTTTTTCTTCTTTCCTCCTTGTTTCCCTCCTTTTCTTCCTTCTTTTCTTCTTTTTCTTCCGTGTCAGTCACGCTGTGCTCCTTCTTGCAAAGATTCTTAGGCAAAGATTGTACTCTAAAAAGTATAATTGGAGTCCCTAATTGCAAGCTAATGTTAGTTATTATTTGTGTGTTATTTACCATTTTTATAAAAATTTAGTATTTTTCATGTTTTACACACCTTGAGCATATTTGAAAATAAAACCAAGCAAAATGAAGCAAGATAATGTATATTATCTATATGAATGGGTGTGTATATTATACTATATATATATATATCTATTATATTATATCGTATTATATCCTTTACTTTATATTATATATATATATATATATATATCTTTGCCAAAGAATCTTTGCAGGAGGGAGCGCAGACGCGGCTAACACAGAAAAAAAGAAGAAAAGGAGGGAAAGAAAGAGGAAAGAAGAAATAAAAATATCAACAAAGGAGTATCAGCTCTCTCAGAGGAGGAGTCGATCCCACCAATAGAGAGTTAGAAGACAGCCATGATATTCGTAGTCAGGACGACACTTACCAATCAGTCACGATGATTTAGTGCGAACTCCGAGAGGACTTTTGATTAGATCGGAGATGCAAGTCCCCGGAGGCAACCATCGACGAAGGCAGGAGGATTTACGACAGGCTCCACAATATGTCAAAAATTCGAATCGCCGAAGGAATTATCACAGGGACTTAAGTCCATCGCCTTCCAGTGGTCGTGTACCCAACAATTTATTGCCCCGAGCAGCCAAGCAGGAACTTCGGTAACAGGACGAAGAGATCGCCCACCTCAGGTCAACGATTGAAGCTATGAGAGAAACGATTTCCAGAAGAGATGGACGGATACCCGACAGATCCCCCAATCGGCACGAAAGGAGGAGGATGAATTCAAGAAACACGAACCCCCCTGCCGTACGCTTAACTAGGAGATATGCTTCCAATACTAGGCATTACATGGACCGACGGAAAGATCTGCAGCCTTGAAGAAATCGGACACTAGTAAGAGATCTGACAAGGGCCTATCTAGAACAGCAGGATTGGAAAATGCAGTTGAACAAGTGGCTAGACAACAGGGATAAGAACCATAAGGGATGAACAACCCAAGGTATTGCCAAAAGAGCCCTCGACCGAATTGCTTCCACTCCCTTTACAGAGGAGATTGAGGCCCGCCGACCTTCTAGGAAATTCACTCCACCAAAGTTTACTCCTTATGATGGGAAGACGGATCCCATTACATATATTCGGCACTATAAACAGCTGATAGCACTATAGAGTAAGGACGAGTCCCTTATATGCCGAGTTTTCCCATCAAGCCTAAGAGATGTGGCCTTATGATGGTTCAATAAACTGCCATCCAGATCAGCTTTAAGCTGGAGACAACTTGCTAAGCTATTCACCAACCAATTCATAGCAAATAGCAAGCGAGGGGGGATATTCCACAGCCCAACCCAACGGGTGAGGCCCAATCTACACGAATTGGATTTGGGGCTGCTTGACGGCCCAGAACAGAATTAAAGGGCGGGCCAGCCTTGACCGCCAACCTCCTTCCCGTCATGGCCCAAACTGCGAAAGGCAAGGCCAAATTGCTAGCGGTCTTCAAACATTAAATGCAGAGTTAACTCGCATTAAATGCATGAGCGGCTGCCCATGTGACGTCGACATGCACGTCCAGTCAGTTGAAATCCCCAATGACGGTGCACCAGATCCTTTAAATGGTCAAGCGGCATCAATGATGATGCCTACCCAGCAGGCCATAAGAGTCTGCTGGTAGGCCAAAGCCAAAGACACTCCATCGATTATGCTATAAATACGCAATACATCGAGATCTAGGTATGGACAGTTAACTCCAAGCATTCACAACTCTCATTCGTCTTTGTCTCGATTAAGCTTGCTGACTTAATCATCAGAGTGTGATCGGCCCACCAAGGGTTGACCCATTCTAACATTCTTCTCTTGCAGGGAGTTTAGATTCATTCACTTAGGCTTGAGAGCTCGGCCCAACCTTCCCGAAAAATCCCACTTACAGCAAGCCACCTAAAGAGGTGGATTATTTGTTGACCCTATAGAAGAAAGATGATGAGGGATTACGGTTGTATGCAAGGCACTACTGGGAGGCTTATAATGAAATTAAGGATTGCAACGAGCAGCTAGCAGTTACACAGTTCAAGATTGAACTTCCCAAGGAGCACCGGCTGAGGCAATCCCTCATGAAGAAATCGGTCACCCGGATACAAGACCTGATGCTAAGAATTGAACAGTATGCACGAGTAGATGAAGATATTGCTCAGCTAATACAAGAAAAGATTAGCACGAAAATAGAGAAGAAAGATAGGTATGAAAGCAAGAAGCCCAGGCATGAGGAAAATAGCAACAATCGGGGCAAAAAGATAATGGAAGGGGCTAACACAGAATTCAAGGACCCTATTTACAAGATTTTGCCTCAAATACGGGATAAGCCCTTCTTCAAGTGGCCTCCAAAGTTGGGAAAATACCCTACTGCCTGAGACTAGAGGAAGTTCTACTCTTACCACAGGGAAAAGCGCCATTAGACACAAAATTACCGAAATCTCAAAAATCATTTGGAGAAATTGACAAAGGATGGTCATTTTGACCAGTACATTGAGTGGGAGAAAATGAAGCGGGAGGCCGAGCAGACAAAGTAGGAAGCCATCCCGCAGAAGAAAGCAGAAGAAAGCCAAAATAGAACCAACTTAAGTAATTAATATCCTCCACAGATCAACAGAGCCGGCAGTAGTAGATCCTCATAAATACCGAATTGAGATCCAGAAGGCTGAGCATCTCAAAGAGGTAATGCTATTGGACCTCCAAACAAAAAGGCTAATGTCGGCAATAGTGCTGAGACCATAACCTTTACTAATGATGACTTAGTTGGAATACAACTACCCCATACAGATGCGCTGGTGGTGACACTACGATTAAGAGATTGCGATGTGAAAAGAATGCTGATTGATCAAGAAAGTTCCTCTGAAGTCATGTACTACGACCTTTTCAAAAAATTAGGATTGAAGGATTCCAATCTCCAACCATCTTTGAACCCCTTAATTAGATTCAGTTCAAACCTGGTCTGGCCGCTGGGAAAGGTAACGATCTTGGTAATTGCGGGAGGGATTACTATCCAGACAGAGTTTCTGGTGGTCAATGTTCCCTCCCCCTATAACGCGATCATGGGTCGGACATGATTGCACATCATGAAGACCATACCATCTCCCTACCACCAACTGATCCACTTCTCGACTCTAAAAGGAGTAGGAGAGATAAGAGGAGACCAACTGGCAACTAAGTAATGCTTCCTGACAGCATGCGCCATGAATATGAAGGCAGGCAATGTTCAAAGATGGAGTTTTTTAAAGATATGTCCACAATCGATGATGTCAGGCTCTTACCAGAAAACAAAGTCGTTAAGGACATTAAAAAGGTTCATATAAAGCGGCATGATGAGGAGAAGTACTTTGTGCTCAGCACTTCTTTATCCAAAATTGATAAGAAATTATTGATTAATCTGCTGACACAGTACAAATAAATCTTCGCCTAGACACCTTATGACATGCCTGGAATAGACCCAAAAGTAGCCTGCCACAGACTTAGCGTGGACCCACAATACCAACCTGTGGTTTAGAAGGGAGAAAAGTAACTACTCAACATGTTGATGCAGTGATTGAAGAGGTTGATAGACTCCTTGAAGTAAGGGCAATAAGCGAAGTCTGCTACCTACACTGGCTCTTCAACACAATGGTGGTAAAGAAGAAGAACGGTAAGTGGAAGGTTTGTGTCGACTTCACAGACCTGAATAAAGCATGGCCCAAGGACCATTTCCGTCTTCCCAAGATTGACCAGCTTGTAGTTGTAATGCTGGATCTAAAAAGATAAGCTTCCTAGATGTTTATCACGGGTATCACCAGATCCCGCTCCATGAAGACGACAAAAAAAAACCGCCTTCATCACCCCAAGGGACATCTTCTATTACAAAGTCATGTCTTTTGGTTTGAAGAACGCTGATGCTACCTACCAGAGATTGGTCACCAAAATGTTCAAAGAGCACATCGGCAGCACTATGGAAGTATACATTGATGACATAATAGTTAAAAGTAAGGTCAAGCTTTGGGAAGTTTTTTGGGTTTTTGGTCACGTACCGAGGGATTGAAGCAGATACACATCATATTAGTGTCATCCAAAACATCCAAGCCCTGAGGAACATCGAAGAAGTCCAGAAGCTGACTGGAATGGTAGCGACTCTCAACCGGTTCATCAGCCAATCTTCAGATAAGTGCAGACCATTTTTTCAACTTTTGAAAAAACAAAAGCAATTCAACTGGAGCCCTGACTGTGACCAGGCTCTTGCCGACCTGAAGAAATATCTAGTCTAGCCACCGCTACTTTCCACACCGTTAAAACATGAAAAACTCTTTATGTACCTAGCAGTATCAGAGCACGCAGTGAGCGCCGTCCTATTCCATCAACAAGAAAGGCAGCAAAAGCCAATCTACTACCTCAGCAAAACTCTTCTGGGGGCATAGAGTAGATATCTACTGTAAGTGGGATTTATGGGTCTGGCCGATCACTCAAACCAATATCAATGAGTTTCCAACCTGCTGTAAAGAGACAAAGGAGTTAAAATAGGTCGACTCTCTTTGGGCAGATTACACTTCGATGATCAAGTTAGCAATCTTAACCCAGAGTCAAAGTAAAAATAATGAGTGTGTATAGCTTAATTGGATTGATCATACCTTGCTTCTTGAAGCTCTAGCCTTTATAATGTAGTGCTCTCTGTTGAGCCTACTCTGATAATCATAACTCACTGCACAGGTCTACGCAGTTAGAGC
Organism: Euryodendron excelsum; assembly: GCA_033060915.1. Classification (NCBI taxonomy): domain Eukaryota; kingdom Viridiplantae; phylum Streptophyta; class Magnoliopsida; order Ericales; family Pentaphylacaceae; genus Euryodendron; species Euryodendron excelsum. Next base: position 11,309,730 of record CM065390.1, on the reverse strand, counting down.
CGGCTGATCGAACGCAATTTTACCTTTATCGCCATGCTCGAGCTTGACTGACCGGATGTGAGCGTCGTCGTTGCATGCAGCGCCTCTTCCGCATTGAATGTGAGTATGTTCTCCATTAAATGCTCTGACTTTTAGCGTGAGTACATTTGAAGTTGGGCTGAGAGGATTTTAGCTTGGGTTGGTAAAATGACCGGACCTGTACTGTAATAAATTGCCTCTAAGCTGCTTCAAGCCCAATTCGGTAGTGCTAATCCTTTTGGGCTTGTAAACTGGTTTGGACCCATATTTATTTGACCCACAATTGCCCCTAGCCTTAGCCCCCCTATTGTAGGGGTATTGGGCTAATGTCTCGCGATGATTCAGTGACGTCAACCGTCAGAGGATTTTAAATGGGACATGACCATTGAGCTACCCCAAACTTGTTACCGCAGTGCCAATGCTCTCTTCACAGACTAGAGGGTTGTAACCATTGTTTGAATGTAGAGCTCCTTTATGCCCTGTATCTATCTCTTTCACGAAGAATGCCATTCTGTAAGTTCTCTCTTTTTTGTATTCCTTCTTCATTTTTCTTGGTTAAACCCTAGAATCCCTTAGCTACCATGGGCACCAGACTTAGGGGAATGCTTTGTCACTCCGACGCCATCGTTGCCTTCAAACAACAGTATAATTTCTTGGAGGGGTATATATTGGCTTGGTAGGGCCGAAAGATGACAGCTGAAGGGTTACCGAAGAGGGGACTCCGTTTCCCTTCATCGCAATAGTAGAGGGTAGCCTTAGGTTTCCCATCCATCCCTTCTTAACCCAACTCTTTAGCCACTACAAAATCGCCCCAATCCAACTGCTGCCAAACAGTTATAGAATAGTGATGTGGATGATTGAGTTGAATCGCCGCCTTGGCCTAAACCTAGGTCTTCACGAGTTCAACTATTGTTATGCTACCATGGAGGTGGGCAGCAATGTTAAAATAAAGCGATACAAGTACTATTTTAGGGCCAGGCATAGGTCAAAGGAGCTGGTCCAGTTCCTTCCTAGTTCGGAAAAGGGGATTGATGATGTCATAGTGAAAGTGAGGGGGCTATGGGAATTTGGCGACATTCCTGTAAAACTAGCACCAGAAATGAGATGCCCCTGAACACTGAAAGGGATAGGCCTACCACTTTCTTCACTATCTAATGTGCTTTGCTCTTTTTTTTCATTTTTATTTATTTTTTCTTGGTTCATTGATTAGCTCTATGCTTTCATGTTTCTTAGCTAGCTTCGGACCCAAGGACAAGGAAAATGAACACCTCGGCGTCGATCTTGTTGCCTTAGAGCGAGTCTGGGTATACAAAGGCGAGGGAGAATTACAAGGGATAGGTCAAGCTGCACACGTACCACTAGGCTACCCAATTCGGTACCAGTCCTTCACTGCGACGAACAGGGTATCTGCTAACGTGATTACTACCCAAAAGGTGGAGGGAGCTAGGCACGACATTCGGGATTGCTCACCTCTCTTACCACTTCTGAATCCCGCACCAATTGTTGTTGTCCCTGTCTCTGCCTCCGGAGTTGACATGGCCCCTAAAGTTCGAGACTTAACGCTGACACTAGGATTAAGAGGTTCTAGGAAGAGGAAGGGAGCGGCATCAACTTCTGCCGAGACCGTCACTCAAGTCGATAACACTTATGCTCCTCCTCTGCCTATTGTGCCCCCTGCCACTGAAGTTCCTGCTGCCACCGAGGTGGTTAATCTGGACGAGGAACCAATAACCCAAGAGGCAGTGAAGAAAAGGAGGATGGTGAAAATGACTGAGAAGGTTGCCGCCCAAGCAGAGGTAGAAGGTACTTCCGCCACCCAAGATAAATCGACGGGGCCTTCTGCAGCCGAGAAGGGTAAAGGCTCGGCGAAGGGACCTTTGGCTAAAGAGTTCATAGCACAGCCCAAGATCGATAAACGGGCTATGACCGTCGAAGACTAGGTGATGTGTTGCCCCTGTGCCGCTATCGGGGCCCTCCAGGCTATTATTTCGCCTACGGACGTCAAGGAGCTAAGTGGCGCCGACACTGAAGATCTAATGCTTGGAGTTGTTTAGTCGGCATTTGTGGTAAGTCTACTATGCCGAACTCTTCATTTTGGCTATTTGATTTGAAACATTCTTTACTAATGCCTGTGTTTACTTATCCTCTTCAAGGGGCCATTCACGGCCTGGAGGTTGTGCAGTGATTCTGTAGCCTACAAGATCGGCACGTGACCCTTCTGAAAAAGTACTCTGAGCTGAAAGAGAAATTTCACGAGAGAGATCGGGAGGCCAGAGGTTTCCAGAAGGCTTGGCAAGACAGCCAAGCCGTTCTTGCCGAGACGCAAGCCTATTTTAAGCAGAAAGAAGAAGACTACCAAAAAACTAAAGCAGGAGCTGCCGATCTGAAGGCCAGATTGACCGAAGCCGAGAAGTCGGCGACCGTAGCAAATGCATCTCTAGTTGAAGCTCAATTGGAGGTGGAACGGCTAAAACATGAGGCCGAAGCCAAGTATAACAAGGGATTTGAGGACGCCGGGGATCATTATGACCCAAGTGAAGCAGATCGTGGAGAATGTATTTCAAGATGGCTGGAAGGCGACTCTAAGACAGTTAAAGCTAGACAAATCTTCCTCCCTCTGGACGGAGATTCCTACCCCAGCTGATGTTGTACTTGAGTCAGAGGATGAGGCTGATGAAGAGACTGAACGTGAGGGAGATGAGGATGCCCCAAAACCAAAATGGTTAGTGAAGCCAATCCTGCCAAGCTTCCTTTTGTCATGCTTCCTCCAGCTGCAGACTTGCCTTCAGCTGACCTTCCTCCAGCTGATCTATCTTAGATTTTTTTTTTTATTCAATTGTAAGGACAATTGACAGCAGTGCATATTTTATGACATTTTGTAAATTAATTTTGAAAGTATGCCAATTATCTTTATTTAGATAAAAATTTGTTACTTATTTGTTAAACTACCAAACTTAGGCAGATATCAACCTTGCCGAACTCAGGTAGGATAAATCTGATGATAATCTAATGGATTGCCATACTTAGGCATATAATGTCTCTGTCAAACTCAGGCAGATAGAATCTGTTTTATCAAAGTAAATGCTCCTAGCTTTATCCCATTTGTAAATTTAGGTAAATAAACATTTTGCTACTTTTAGCCTACTAGACTTGGTTAGGGCTGAGTCAAGTTATTTAGCTTTGTCACTTTAATGGAGATCTCTGCTGACCTACTTGACTTGGGCAGGACCAAAGTTGAATGCTAGCTTTTTAAATGACTTTCTTTGGCTAACCTGTCCTACCTCGGACAAGACCAAGTTTTCAGACTTGGTTTTATGAATGCTAGCTCTTCCTCCAGAACTTTCGCAAGTTCACAATGTCTTCCATGTTTCAATGATACGAAGGTATGTTCACGACCTGACGCATATGATTGATCACTATCCTTTGGCCGTGAATGAAGATCTAAGTTACGTGGAGAAACCGATTGAGATTCTTGATCGCCGTGACCAAGTTCTTCGGAATAAGGTCATTCCTTTGGTACGAGTTTTATGGCAGAACCACACTTAGGAGGAATCTACTTAGGAACGTGAAGATGAGATCTGGGAGCGTTATCCCTTTTTGTTTGAATGATAGCTTGTATTAAGTTTGGGGACCAAACTTATTCAAGGGGGGAAGGATGTGATATCCCAAACCTCTATTTAATTATATTAATGAGAATTTCTAATTTACGCAATATTTAATATTAATTATTTCTTCTTTTGGATAAAAAATGACCAATGAGAACTTGTGTCGTATCTTGTATTAAAGGTGTGAGACATATAGGATTATTTTTCATGTGTGTCTTCTTATAACACAAAACACACACACACACATATACACCCACACACCAACCGGTTGAGAGAGGGAGAAAGAGAGAAGGGATTGAAGGAAGAAAGGCTTGAAGGAAGAGATTGAAGCTATTGAGGACTTCACTAAGCTTGGAGAAAGGTAAGACATCATCTCTCTACAAATTATATATGTATATGTATCTATCTTGTGTGATTTTGTTAGGTATTTGTATATATCCATCTTGGAGTGTTGTCAATGAGTTTGGAGGATCCCTTAGGTCCCATTTGCATGATTTTGAGAGCTTGAAGCTCATTATTGCAGATTAGGAGTGGTGGTTTGAAAAATCCCCAAATATGTAAAATATTAGAGTTTTGAATTCAACTATAGATCCCTTTGATTCAATTGTTCTTTCTCCCCCATTTTGAGTTATTATCATCCTTGTGGACTAATCTTTGAGCCCTAAGAGTGTTGGGAAGGTTTGGTTGTGTTTGGAGGGGTTTTGGGAGAGTTTTGGGTTGAAAATCATTGATGCGCAGGTGGGAGCGTTCAAATGCCCGACCGGGCTGTTCAAACGGCCCGAGAGTAGAGTTTTTCATCTTGCCTAGTGTTCGAACAGCTCTTTCAGGCGTTCAAACCGCCCGAGAGGGTGTTTTTCCACTTTTGCCTGGCTTTCGAACGGCTTGGTTATTTTGGCCTGGCATTCAAACGGCTCGGTTGAGCCTTCAAACGGTTTGTCAGTTTCGGCACTGTTTAGTAAAATGGGCATAACTTTCTCTAGAAAACTCAGATTGATGCACCGTTTAAAGCATTGGAAAGTAGACTCATAAACCTTTCTACCCATATAAACTTTGTTCTCTAATTCCTTATAGATTAAGAGTTATGAAAGTTTAAACTTCACCCAAAATTCATGCCAACAACATTGTTTTCCAAAATTTTAGTCCAGCTTTCGTGAGGCATAACTTCTTTACCCGAAATGTGTTTTTGACCCATGACCTATCAAATTAAAGGCCTTTAAGCCTATTTTCAAATGGAACTAGCATTGGGTGTGAGCTCATCATTGAGAGGTGGTTGAGACTCGATAAAGGAGTCGACATTCCGACTTTCATGTTCAAACCTCAACTTCATGTTCTTATTTTACATCGAGGCTTTGTCCTAGAGTTTAGCCTTGCTCTTCCGTTGTGAGAATGGGGTGTTGTTGAGTCGGGGTCGAGAGGTTTATGTGCTTAGTCTTGACTTATGTGTTATTGCTTCGCCTTGAAACCTTGTATTAATGTTTCTATGCTTTTACGTGCATTTTGGGTAGGAACACCTTGTTTATCACCCGTCCAATCGGAGAAAGGTGAGTAACGATATGCCATGAGTAAAACTCTAGTATTTTCTAAATGTTTTAAGCTCACCTCTATATCATGAATGTTTTCTATACATTTTAATGCATCAATGCTATGTTCAATTACAAATGTCATATTGCAAACGCATGCAAGTTATATTTATGTTTTGAATGAAAACCATGGACTATAATGTTTAAATGAAAGAGATGCTAAGTTTCCAATGTATGGTGCGAACTCGAGTCTTCTTGTGGCAAGACCTTAATCTAGCTCGATAGTCCTACGATAAGGGACGGGAAATAAACTATCTATGTTGGGAGACGTCCCTGGCCTAAAGAGCCTTAGTGTAACCTACATGATTACTATGGAGCCTAGCTCATATGTCGAGTTGTAGCACACTTATGTTTTGAACCGAGAACTATGATATGTTCACATGTTTTATGACAAGTTATGAAATGATATATCAAGAATAAGGTTATGTTGCATCTCTTCTAATGATACTATGTTTTGAAATGTTAGAACGTTTGAAATGATGTTTACGTTACCTATGAGTTTCAAGCCTACGCTTCAACATTCAAAAGCTCGTTTCCTTATGCATAAATGACTATCTATCATTGTATGTTGGATATAATTGTTAGTCCATGATATTTTCTCGCTCATGCATCATTGTTATTCACTAAACATTAGCTTACGTTTTCTCAAATGATTTTCAGGTAGATAATCCGGGAGGCCCTAGAGCGAGGCCATATGTGGATTTTGAGTTACGGCACACGGGCCTATGTTTTGTATAATGTTTGAGGGATGGACCCAGTTTTTTGTAATGATAAAATGCTATAACTTTGGTAGACCTTGATTTGGTCCTTATGTATGTTATGTTTTGGATTAGACACAGCTCTACCATGTATGACACGAATTATGTTTTCAAGTTATCAAAAGTTTTATTTTATGCAATTATGCATCATTCTAAATGATTATGCACATGAGATCAACCAGATTATGTAATGCGGCCTTGGATAGCCTTGCTACTGGCCAGTCACGTACCCTAAATTTGTATAGGCCGGGTTATGGGGCGTGACTATCCCTGAATATGCCCCCTGGTCATTGGATGGTCTATCAGCGAACGGCTTCCAAAGGTCCAAAGAGAGGTCATTATGTTGCGTATCGAGAATCGGGGTTGGATTGGTTTCCTGCAAAAGTTTAATAAAAAATTCAACAATAAGGTCAGCCAATACTTGGCCTTTAACTGTCGTTCGTGGTTGGAACTTGATGTTAAATTCTCCCAGCTCAACGGTCTACTTGGCCACTCTGTCGGAGAAGTTAGCCCTTCTCAAGAGTGGTTTTAGCTGGTGGTCCGTAAGCATGTTGACGGTGTGGGTTTGGAAGTAGTGCACCAATTTGCGCGATGCCACTAACAATTCAAGAGCCGGTTTTCCTAACTGTAGATATCTGCTTTCTGCCCCCAAGAGAGTTCTGCTAATATAGTTGACCAACTTCTGTCGCCGATCTCCTGTTGAAGTAGCACAACACTGACTGCATGCTTCGACACTGCGAGGTAAAGGAAGAGCTTTTCATGCTTTTGTTACACATGCCGTAAGGAAGCATTGTTTGGCAACGACTTGGTCCTTTCTAATCTCCTGCACCCCCTCTGGGGAGGAGAATCGAATCAATTGGTGATAGGAGGACGGGATAGCCTTCATGAGGTGCAACTATGTTCGGCCTAGGATTGCATTATATGGGGATGGTATGTTAACCATCAGATTTCCATTTGCAAAGTAATCCCTCCCGCCATTACAGGGATAATTACCTTTCCAAGTGGCCAAACCGGGTCAGAGCTAAACCCGATCAATGAATTGAACGAGGGTTGGAGGTCGGCATCCTTCAGCTCTAGCTTCTTGAATAGGTCGTAGTACATGACCTCAGAGGAGCTCTCTTGGTTAATGAGCAGCACCTTCATGTCATAACCTGCTATGCGTAGAGTCATAACTAGTGCGTCATTGTGGGGGGTCTAAACTACCATGAGATCTTCATTAGTAAAGCTTATGGCTGCAGTATCACTGTCGACCTTGACTTTTTTGGGAGAGGGGCTTGTATGCATCACCTCCCGCAAATGCATGGCCTTTTGAATATCAGCCCAGTATTTGTGCTGGTTGATAGGTTCTAATTCCGCTGATCCATGCAACACTTTGATCACGCGGACCGGTTTAGCTCTGTCTCCTTTTGTGGGGGGGCCTCCAGCCTTGGCTGCTCGGCCTCCTATTTTGTCTTCTCTCTATCGATATATTGGTCAAGAATACCAGCCTTCGCCAGATCTTCAAGGTGATTTTGTAGATGTCGGCAATTCCCTGTTTGATGTCCCCTTTCGTTGTAATAGGAGCAAAACTTCCCTTAGTCTCGGGCTATAAGGTCTCCTCCTAACTTTGGGGGCCATTTGAAGAACGGCTTGTCGCGGATTTGGGGTAAAATCTTATAAATGGGGTCCTTGAAGATGGTGTAAACACCATTGCTTGCCTTCTTGCTTCGACCGTTGTTGTCTTTCCGTTGAAACTTCTTTGCGTCCTGCCCATTCTTCTTTTCAACGATAATGCCGACCTTCTCGGGAGCGAGCTGCTGTACATCTTCTTCCAACCTTGCATATCGTTCAATTCTCGACATCAATTCTTGCACTGTGAGGGCTGGCTTCTTCATTAAGGACTATCAAGGGCAATGCTCTCTAGGCAAACTGATTTTGAACTGAGTTATAACCAGCTATTCGCTGCACTCATTAATCTCATTATAGGCCGCCCAGTAGCGCTGCGCATACGCCCGTAATCCTTCTCTATCACTCTTTTGCAAGGTGAGTAGGAAGTCTACCTCCCTAGGCTGCTTGCTGTTGGCTATAAAGCGAGCAATGAATAGTTTTGCAAGTTGTCTCTAGTTTGATACTGATTTGGACAGCAACTTGTCAAATCATCGTAGAGCCACCTCTCCCAGACTGGATGGGAAAACTCGACACATCAAGGATTGATCTTCACTCCAAAGTGCCATCATTTGCTTGTAGTGGCAGACATGACTGATTGGATCGGCCTTTCCGTCATATGGTGTGAACTTTGGTAGGGCGAACTTTCTCGGAGGCTAGCATCTTTCAATCTCCTCCGCGAAAGGTGTGGACGCCATCTTATCCAGGGCTCTGCTGACTGTATCCTGAGTAGTACGTGCTTTGGGGAGCTGCTCTCTGCTATTAAGTTTCTCGTTTAGCCACCTCTCCCATTCCTTTTGTTGCCGACCGGTTCTAAGCTGATTCTCGTCCTGCGGTGTCTGGCTCCTTCTGTGGTGCCGATCTTCTCGTCTGTTATTGTTGCGGTCGGTGCTGGAGGCATGGCTCCTAACATGTGCACCGGCGTTGAGCTTCTGCTTCGGGGATCTCGACCCCTTCTTTCGTTGCGACGGGCCGGTGATCCTCCTCTAACTCAGTCATCCCTCCTAGATATTGCGTTCCTTATTGCTCTGACCTAGGAAGTAAGCCTAGCAATTTCGTCGTCACGTCGCTATAGTTCCCTTTTTGTAGCACGAAGTGAATGGTCACTGGGCACACGCCCACTGGAAAGTGAAATGCCCAAGTCCCGGTGATGATTTCTACTGAGATTAGGTCTCCTGGCGTAGTATGGATCCCTCTGTAACTCGTCTCGTGATCCTTAGTGGCTTCTAGTAGGGGATCGGGTTTCCGACCTCCTCGTCTGACCCCCGTTGCTTCTTTCCGGGGTGGTTTGGTGGCCAGCCAAGTTGGTATTATCATTGCCGAAGGGAGTTTCGTTCCCTCGTCCGGTAGCATGGACTCCTTTTCTCCCTAAAAAGCTGGTACTCATGTTTACTTGGACCTTTCCACAAACGGCGCCAATTGTAAGAGGGATTTTTAGGAAGCCCTGGCCAATCACTCAAACCAATATTAATGAGTTTCCAACCTGCTATAAAGAGACAAAGAAGTTAGAATGGGTCGACTCTCTTTGGACCGATCACAGTTCGACGATCAAGTTAGCAATCTCAACCCATAGTAAAAGTAAAAATAATGAGTGTGTATAACTAAATTGGATTGATCATACCTTGCTTCTTGAAGCTCTGGTATTTATAGTGTAACGCTCTCTGTTAAGCCTGCTCCGATAATCATGATTCACTGCACAGGTCTATACCAGCTAGAGTCGGCTGATCGGATGTAATTTTACCTTTATCGCCATGCTCGAGCTTGACTAAGCGGACGTGAGCGTCGTCGTTGCGTGCAGCGCCTCCTCCGCATTAAATGCGGGTTTGTTCTCCATTAAATGCTTTGACTCTTCGCATGATTACATTCGAAGTTGGGCAAAGAGGATTTTAACTTGAGCTGATAAAATGACCTGGGCTTGTGTTGTAATAAATTGCCTCTGGGCTACTCTAGGCCCAATTAGATAGTGCTAATTCTTTTGGGCTTGTAAACTGGTTTGGGTCCATTTTTATTTAACCCACATCTACTATTAGAGAAACTGGCTCTAGCATTAGTAGTGACGTTACGCAAGTTACTACACTACTTTGGAGCTCATACCATCAACGTCCTTATGGATAATCAACTTAAGTCACCCCTCCAAAGAACATATTTCTCAGATAAACTAGTAAAATGGACAATAAAACTAAAAGAGTTTGAAATCAAGTTTCAACCCAAATTGGGACCCTACAATTTGGGCTGAGTCTGGGATTGACATACAGATGATGATTCACAGGCTGTTAAGTATCCACTAAAAGTTGGGCCTATAGCCAATGCTCTCTTTGGGCTTTGTTTGAACATGTCAGTTAGGACAGAGAAGTAACGGAAGGTTGTAGAAAGTTCGAGAAGACTCTTCACTCGATATCGAAAACAGAGCAGCCGCGAAAGTGCTAGAATCATCCTCTTCCTCCTATATATATAGAGAGCCCACTCTTCTTAACCCACTTCAATCGTACACGATCTTTCTAAGCTTGTGAAATAATTAGCCTACAACCTCTCCCGTTTACAATCAAATCTTACCATCTTCGATCTTCTGCAAATCTTAGTTCAAGAAAAACTATCAGAGATGGCGCTCATTCCAAGCATCTTTGGGGGCCGACGAAGCAACGTCTTCGACCCATTCTCTCTCGACATCTGGGACCCATTTGAGGGCTTCCCATTCAGCAGCGCCCTCACCAACGCTCCCAGCTCGGCCCGTGAAACCTCTGCCTTCGCCAACGCACGCATTGACTGGAAAGAGACCCCAGAAACTCACATCTTTAAGGCTGACCTGCCTGGGCTGAAGAAGGAAGAAGTGAAGGTGGAGGTTGAAGAAGGCAGGGTCCTTCAAATCAGCGGAGAGAGGAGCAGAGAGCAGGAGGAGAAGAATGACAAGTGGCACCGCGTGGAGCGGAGCAGCGGCAAGTTCCTCCGCAGGTTTAGGCTGCCGGAGAATGCAAAGGTGGATCACGTCAAGGCCAGCATGGAGAACGGTGTTCTCACCGTGACTGTACCCAAAGAAGAAGAGAAAAAGGCAGAGGTTAAGCCCATTGAGATCTCTGGCTGAGTTACTGAAGTCTGTGCCGACTAAGATTTTGATTTTTCTCGGCCGTACTGTTGATAAAATGGTGTGCCGTGTTTGTGTAATTAGGAGATATCATGTGTTTGTAACTTCTTGTGTGAACATGATGTAATTTTTGGTGTTTCTTGAATAAAATGAGAACTTTTTAAATTTTTTTCCAATTTGTTATATACTTTAACTAAGTTTAATTTTTATTAAAGGGTAACTATAGAAGATAAGCTCACGTTGAATAAAAATTAGCAACTGATTTATTATTTAATATTAGCACTATTTTCAGCTTTAGACACTTTAAGGGCAGGAAAAAATATTTTTTTTTCGTTTGATTTTAACTGAGAAAGAAAGGGTAAGAAAAATTTTTAAAAAATTTAAATTACTCTTTTTTTATTCTTTACTTACACACTTTTTTTTTTTTATATTTTTTCCCTCCCCTCCCCAAGTTCTAAAGAGACTGTAACTCTTTACTATCAACTCCTAGCCAACAACTCATTGAGGATTATTGTAGACAATCCAAAATATGCACATGCATCACATGTGCCAGAATGCAATGTTGAGAGCTAACCCCCTCTCGAATTGCGCGTTGGAGCGTAGACTCACGAATTTGTCGTGGAGTTATAATTTAAGTCACTAATGATCTGCCACGTAGCCATTTTTATGGTGAGTGAACCAGAGGTTTGAACTTGGGCTGGGCAGGTGGCAAGAATGCAATTAAACCCACTGAACTAAAGCCGTACATATTGAAAGTCTCTATTTTTTCTTTATTACCTTTTTTTGTACTTATTGGATGTTATTAAGCAAACAGAACTAAAACACCAGAAATACCTCAATACATACATAAAAATGGTATATACATGTGAATTTAATTTAAAATATATGTATCTATAGGCGTTTTGAAGACTCTCGCACGTTTGATACTATTGTACCCTCATTCTCACTCTTAATTTTTCGTACTTTTGCAACTCACACTTTCACTTTTAATTCTTTAAATAAAAGTTATTTTCGTATTTACTTTCGCCTCCGCACCATAAATCAGTGGCCTAGCTTGAAAGTTTAGTTGGTGTGTATATAGATAACAAACAAGTTTTAGCATAGAGGAATTTTTTTTTAACTTCCGAAACGCCAAAGCGCCCAAAGAGCCGAAGGACACATCGATAGTCCAATCACCACCGACTTTTTCAATTCTCATCGTTTCATTTGTAAATTTTATGCCATAAATATGAAACGGCTGGCACAAACAATATGTAACCTTCCACTAGCCGTACTTGCGTGTAAGCGACTCTAACTCAGTTCTTTATTATAATTAATTAAAATATTAATAAAATATTATACTCTTTATTTAGAGTCACTTTTGAAAAACTTTAATTTCACTCTTTATTTTAAGAGCTATTTATATTTGATCTTTTTTAGTTTAAATTAAAATTAAATAATTTTTTGTGATTTAAAAATGAACATATAATCTTTTTATGATTTGAACTTATTTACAAAATATATAAAAACTGTTACATTTAAGAAAAATTTTGTCATTGGAGTATTTTTGTCATTATATATTTTTAAATTAGAACATCAAAAAAATAATTTAGTAAATTAACAACAAAAAAAACTCTTGAATGACAACCTTTTATTTTGACATAAAATAATCAAATTATTTTTTTGATACTCTAATTTGGAGAGATAAAATAACAAAAATATTTCTATAATAAAAATTTTGTTAAATTTAACGATTTTCATCTATTTTGCAAATAAATCCAAATTACATGGAAGTCATGTGTTCATTTTTAAACTACAGAATTATCTAATTTTGACCCAAATTACAAGAAGGTAAAGTATAATTATTTTTTATTTTAATTAGCTATTCTAATTTTTATATTTTTTAAAAAATAATATTACATGGCATACCCTATCATCAATTTAGTGGTGGTGCAACATGTGATGTTATAAAAAAAAGTAAAAATAGTCTAATTTTTTTAATTAAAATTATCACATCATAAAAAAAATGACCAAATTTTTTCAATGATCATTTTTTAGCTAAAAAATTAAAATGGTTATATTTAAAAAATCATAATAATCATATTATTAATATTTTTATATAAACTAGAAGAATGCGAGCATCAAACGTGGTTGTGGCTTAGGACACTCATGCAAATGGATCTAATTGAGCTAGCAGGCGGGGCTGAGGACACTCATGCGAATGTGCCCAGCTGAAGTGGCAGGATCAAGCACGTGAATGCTCTAATAGACGCCTGTTAGCTTACCTCAAAAAACCTAAAAATAAATAAATAAAACAGACACCACTCATTTGATGAAAATCAAAAAGTATCAAACCTTGTAAAAGGCGCCAATGCCCTCATTTTGAATCATGTGCTTTGTGACTTGTACTGCTGATCCCTGACCTAATTGAATTCTTACCTGCAGCATTGCAACAAAACAAAAAAGAAAGCAAACAAACCAAAAAACCATCGATGTTTAAACCGGTCCATGCGAACAAACAAACCAAAATTTATATATACACAAAAAATAAATTCAAATCCTCTAAAAGTAAGAGAGAGAGACAGAGAGAGAGAGAGAGAGAGAACTTTGACCGTGTCGATGGGTTGACAGACGCAAGTAGCGAGCATTCCACAGGCACCGCCATTGACGAATGGCTTCACCGTTGACCATACACCTGCAGATTTTGGTTTCTCATCACCACTTGCCTGAAGCGTGTCACACAAAATAAATATTAAGAGGCATAATCATAATTTTAATCTCACTCAACTGAGTCTTTTATTTATTTAATTTTTTTTTATAGATAATTAACTCTCTTTAGTTAAAAGTTTGTCTATTAAAGCCTGTCACAAGAAGATAAATATTAACATACACCATCATAATTTTAATCTAACTCAATTAATTATTTTATTTATTTAATTTTTTTTTATAGACAATTAACTCTCTTTAGTTAAAGTATGAAGTTAATGAGGTACATAGAAGTTGCAGATGCACACATTGTGTGTGCTTAAAGCATGAAGTTAATGGGGTAAGTGAGAATTACATGTGCAGACATTGACCCCATTTGTTTGCAAGATAAGAAAATGAAGATAAGTAATACTGTAGAATTATAAATGTGATGATAAATGATGAGTAATACCTGATGTGATGGGGAATTACTCATACTACATTTAGTTAAGATGAGATTATGATGTGATAAGAAATATTATTTTATCAAAATATCACATTAAAAATATAAAAAATTAATAAAAATTTTAATTTAAAATTATAATATAGCTATTTAATATTATATTAACTTATTATAATAATAAAAGAATGGTAAAAATGTCATTTTAAAGTTTATCCTAAGGGAGGAGATAAATAACACCACTTCTCATGATATTACTTATCTCCTATTACAGTGGATTAATAGTATGAAAGGATGACTAATCTCATACAATTTTTTCTTTATCAAATATAAATTTTGTGAGACCCACCGGCTAGTTAATCTAATCCCCTATTTTTTTTCTCAACTAAATACAACCATTGTGTATGCCACCACTTTGTGTGTATATATATATATATATAAGGTGAGATGGGATGGGCCAACACTACAACAATGCGCCACTGCAGCTCATGAATAAAGAAAAAAGGTAGGGGTAAAATTGGAATCGTACTGTGCACAGCTGTGGGACCCAAATACCAACAAATCAATGAGATTTCATCCGAAGTGGGGATTAAAATCGTCCCAGTATCGGCAAAAAGTAAGAATAAAATTATTCGAAAGTGGCAAAAAAGCTAGTCGAAAGTTGAAGTGTCATTCTCACTTATTATACGTAGTATGATAAGGTCTTGTTTTTTCTCTCATTTTCACAACTCTCAACCTTCTCACATTTATTCTTCTATTATTATTTTATCTGGCTCACAATAGTGTAATCAATATAATTGCTAACGACTTTGATTTCGATGAGAAATTAGAGATGTTAATGTAAGTGAAATTTTTGAAAAAGGCTGGGTCGAGCACTCAAGCTCACGTTGATGAATCCAAACTCTCTGCAAGAAAGAAAAGTTAGAATGGGTCGACCCTTGTTGGACCGATCACACTCCGATGATTAAGTTAGCAAGCTTAATCAAGAGTAAAATAAATAGAAGTTGTGTATACTTAGAGTTAGTTGTCCATACCTGACTTTTGAGGGTTTGGATATTTATAGTGTAATCAATGGAGTGTTTCACTCCTTGCCTACTAGCAGATCATCATGGCCTGCTGGGTAGGCATCATTGTATACCGCCAACTAACCGTGTACAAGGCCTGCTTTACCGCTTCTGAGGAATCCGGCTGACCGGATGTGCATGTCGATGTCGCGTAAGGAGTCGCTGGCTTATTTAATGCGGGTCAACTCCGCAATTAATATTCAAAAACTGCTAGTGATTTGGGTTCGCCTTTCACGGTTTCGATCAAGGTCGGCGGCTTGGGTTAGACCGTCCCTTAGTTTTGAATTCAGACCGCCAAGCAGCCCAACTGTAATTCGTATAGATTGAGCATAATCATGTGGGTTGGATCGTGTGCTGTTGCCCCACATTTAAGATTGTAGCTATAGAAAAAAAGAAACTCAATAGCTAGATACCGTTGAGATTACGTCATGGTTCTGTGGAAACAAATGTATATTGCCATACCTGTACCTGCAGGGGGGTGGGGGAAGGAGGGTGGCAATTGCAGGAGAGTTTTGACATGAAAGAAGTTTTCGACAGAGGAGTGGGCGAATGAAGGATTATACAAAACAAAGGTATCTAGCCAAAATGTTGGTTGTTGTTGTTTCAGATCTTGTCCTAGTTTTATCAATAAAATGCTCAAGGAAAGAGGAGGGAAGGGGTTATCTGCAGCAGGGAGAGCAGAGGGCATGAGACAAGAGGGAAGGGAGGGGAGGAGAAAGAGATAACCATACCTGTTGGCTGTTGATTCTTCGGAACTTTCCCTAACTTTGCAACGATGCTCAAGGAAGGAAAAGAAAAAAATACCAGCAATGTTTTACCATTGTGGATGGCAAGCAAGTTTTCACTTACAACATTTGGCGAGCAAACTTAAAGATAGCCAAAATAGTGAGTGGTTTAAAGAGTTGCTTGGAGCAAAAAATTGGGCTTTGGCTATGTATAATAGCTAATAGGAAGAGTTTGATGATCCGATTGGAGTCGCTCTAATGAAAGGAGGACAAACACATTTCCATATCATCTCTTACTATAACCGGTTCACTAATCATAATAATTTGCAGGCTTCTACCAATTTAGTGGCCTCATCTCATAAGGCCACCTAAATTAAAAATTCTTTGAATCTGTGCCACGTTCCGACGTTGGGTTTGAAGATGGCTTTGAGCAGTTTAAGGAAAGCTTTTGAACGATTGTCAATGGATGCAATGGAGGCCAAGGGGAAGAGTATATGTACAGTGCTTCGGTGGTGGTGGCGGTGGTGTAAAGAGCAGAGACAACTTTTTAACACGTCGGGAACTGGTGATTACACCTTGCCTACAAGTAAAGAACTGTGTTTGGTAACAGGAACAGAGAATTCTACAGAGGTCCATTTGGTTAAAAAAAAATATAGAGATTGCTGTTAGTTAAAATCATAATTACAAAAATGAGAAGCAATAACAGAAAATGTTAGGGTAAAGAAAGCGGGAAATACAGACTAAAGATATAAGGAAAAACGAGAAGAACTTAAAGTATTTGAACACTTAATAAAAATCTTATTAAGAGACTTTCAAAGAACTTAAAGTTGACTTTAACGAAACTTAGTGAAAATCTATATTTATAATCTCATAGATATTTAGTTGAAATTTTTGAGAGAAAAAAGTATAAAAGTTAATATTTTTAATTTTCGTAGTGTTTTTTTTTAGTTTTTCAAGAGTTTTTTTAAGGTTTCACAAACGTATTCTAAGCGTTTCTTCCTCATTTTCGTAACATTTCCATCACATTTTCTTCGATTTCTCTAAAATTTTCAACAAAGTTTCGTCATCATAACGAAAGCGTGTTTTTTCTATATGTGCATTCCCAGATGAGTTCCCCGCAACTAGGGTTAAAACTCTCGTTGAAAATTCGTTTATTCATTTAGGTCAAGAAAAATCCCCAAAATTGGTGATAAATAGTCGAGGAAAATTTGAAACCCAAGTACCCAGTCCATCAAATCTCCAATCTATTAGATATCAAAAAAACAAAAGCTCCGACCTTCTTGGCAGGTATCAAATAATATAAATGTTATTGCTTGAGATGGGAGTACATTCTGGCAAGAATTAGTGATGGATCTTGGCATCACTATTGATAGATGCGAGATTTACAACTAGAACTTTTCACCATAGGTACTAGTTTTTTGTTTCGTGTTATCAAAACCACAAAAAAAAAAAAAAATCTTGGTTTTAGTGTTTTTGGAAACAAAAAAATAAAATTATTGAAAACACCATCATTTTAATTTTTGTGTAGAAATGGTTCCGAAAAATTACATTTTTTGTTCTTGAAACTTGAGTTTTTGTAGAAGAATTTTTCAAAAACAGGTTTTGAACCGGTTTAGTAAATATTTTTTTAAAAAAATAGTTTTTAGAACTAGTTTGCCAAAGTGAATCCCATAAAACAAAACCCAATGCCTAGAAACAATTTATAAGGGCAAAGAGAGATCATGAAATTTTACAAGAGGCTTTCTTTTTGTTAGAGCACTTATTTCCACGAAACCTCCAATTAAATGATGATAAATTTGCAAAATTTATTCCAGTTATTTTCTTTCTACTTTTATATTTTTTTCTTTTTTGCACTCACCTTAATTAATGTTGGGATCTATGTAGTTTTTCATTTCACACAAACCAAGTGATTAGCATGTCAAAGAACCTGAGAGTGGCTCAAAAGAGTTTATAGTTCCAAATCTTAACCACTAAGGCAACCTCTTAGATTGTTCCTTAGTCAATTTAACATCAACTTGTGAGGTCTTATTTAAAACATTCTGAATAATGTATCAACACAGACTTTTGGGATGTCATTTTTATTTTATATTTTTGCAAACACCACCCCCACCCCCACCCCCCCCCCCACCCCTACCCCACCACACCCCCCTCTTTTTTTTTCCCCAAAGAGGTGAAAAATTGCAAGCCCGCAATTTGGGCTGTCTGGGATTGATACACAAACGATGATTCACGGGCTGTTACGTATCCAAGTAAAATTTGGGCCTATAGCCAATGCTCTCTTTGGGCTTCTTTGAAAATGTCTGTTGATAGGACAGACAAGTAACGGAAGGTTGTAGAAAGTTACAGAAGACTCTTCACTCGATATCGAAAACAGAGCAGCCGCGAAAGTGCTGGAATCATCCTCTTCCAGTTCCGATATATAGAGCCTGCCCGTCTTCTCCCACTTCAATCGTGTACGATTCTAAGCTTGTGACATAATTTTCCTATAATCTCTCTCGTTGACAATTACAAACCTTACAATCTTCGATCTTTTGCAATTCTTAGTTCAAGAAAAACTATCAGAAATGGCGCTCATTCCAAGCATCTTTGGTGACCGACGAAGCAACGTCTTCGACCCATTCTCTCTCGACATCTGGGACCCCTTCGAGGGTTTTCCCTTCAGCAGCGCTCTCGCCAACACTCCCAGCTCGGCCCGCGAAGCCTCTGCCTTCGCCAACGCACGCGTTGACTGGAAAGAGACCCCGGAAGCTCACATCTTTAAGGCTGACCTGCCTGGACTGAAGAAGGAAGAAGTGAAGGTGGAGGTTGAAGAAGGCAGGGTCCTTCAAATCGGCGGAGAGAGGAGCAGGGAGCAGGAGGAGAAGAATGACAAATGGCACCGTGTGGAGCGTAGCAGCGGCAAGTTCCTCCGCAGGTTCAGGCTGCCGGAGAATGCAAGGGTGGATCATGTCAAGGCGAACATGGAAAACGGTGTTCTCACTGTGACTGTACCAAAAGAGGAAGAGAAAAAGCCAGAGGTTAAGCCCATTCATATCTCTGGCTAAGTCACTCCAAGTTTTCGGCCTTTTTTTGATCGTGTTGATGAATTGGTGTACCATGTCTGCGTAATTAGGAGATATATGTGTTTGTAACCTGTTGCGTGAACATAATGTAATTTGTTGTGTGTTTTGTCAGTAGTATTATCATTTCTTGAATAAAATGAGAAGTTTGCAATTTCTCATTTCTTTTGTTTTAATTTGTTATATACTTTAACTAAGTTTCATTTTTATTAACTGCATGAGTAAAATATAACAATTGATTTAGGTAGCGTTTGGCAGAGTTTCATAAACCTAGAAGTATTTTTCACCAAAATATTGTTTGTTTTGGTAGGATTTTCTCGATGGGCTTTTACTAGAAGTGTGTTCAAGAAGTTCACTTGGCCGAAATTCCTAAAAATTGTTTGTTTCGGTGGGATTTTTTAAATGGGCTTTTATTAGAAGTGTGTTCAAGAAGTTCACTTGACCGTAGTGTGTTTAAGAACTTCACTCGTTATTTTTTTTACGATTGTTTTTTTTATTATTTATTATATTTATTTTTTTTATAAAAATAATCGATGTGAGACACTTAGGCCTTGTTTCGAACCGGTTCTGTTTTTGTTTTTCTTGTTTTTGAAAACAAAAAAATGGAACTATCGAAAACACTATCCTTTTCATATTGTTCGCATTTTCATATGAAAACGGTTTCGAAAACTCAAAAAATACCTTTTTAATGGTTCTCGAAATTTGACTGTTTTCTGAAAGATTTTCCAAAAACGAGTTCTGGAACTAGCTTACTAAATGCAGTTTCGACGGAAATAATTTTCGGAATCAATTTATCAAACGCGATTTTTTCGAATTTCAGAAGACAAAAACAAAAAACTTAAACTGAAATCACAACTAAACGGAGCCTTAAGTTCTTTCTTTATGAGAATATTTGATGAGGTTGAATCAAAATTTAAAGGTTTATCAGAATATTTAGTGAGATTGAATCAAAATTTAAAAGATGTATTTGTGTTTTTATGTTTTAATATTTTTTTATTATGTAAGTCTTCCATATGTTGTTTTAAGACATTATCTTATTTGTATATTAAAGATTATGGTAGACAGAATATACTTGTGTTTTGACACATGTTATACTTTATTTTTTTATTCTTATTTATATGTCATATTTTGATGTTTGTGGATACTATCACTAGAAACCCTTACAAGATAACACTCGTCTACGAAGGATAAACTAGGAATTTAAAAGTTTGATGTATATGCTAAATGCACTCGTGATTTTTACGAAAGTGGAATATATTTTTTATCTTTTTAAATATGTTTATTTGTTTTGCTAAGGACTAACAAAAGTTTAGTTGGAATATGTGATTGCACTCTAAAAAGTACAATTAAAATTCTTAATTACTGACTCATGTTAGTTATTATTTGTATGTTATTTATCATTTTTATATTAATTTAGTATTTTTCATGTTTTACTCATTTTGAATAGATTTGAAAATAAAATCAAGTAAAATGAAGTAAGATGATATATATTATTTATATAAGTGGGTGTATATATTATAAAATATCTTTTATTTTTTTATATATTGTACTATATCTTATTATTAATATATATATATATGTGTGTGTGTGTGTGTGTGTGTGTGTGTAGGTTATATATATATAAATGTGTATTATTTATATTTGTGTTGGTGTGTGCAAGTGAAGAAAAAAAAAGATGAGGCAGCCTATACGAAGACACAAGGACAAGAAGAAAAAAAGAAAAAAAGAAGGCAAGGAGGAAAGAGACAAAACAAAAAAAATATATGTGTTCTTCTTCTCTCAGTTATAAGAAGAGAAAGAGAGTAGCGGGAGAAGAAAGAATTCAAAGAAAAAGACCGAGAACTCTTTGTTGCATTGTTCAGTTTAGTTGTTAGGTGTAGAATTTCAATTAGTTTGTTAGTAGTTTTTTAGTTAGCTTTCAGTCTTTTCTTTACCGTTATTCTACTATAATAAACTCTTTTATTTATGAAATTATTTTTTTGTTCACGTCAATTCTTTTCCATACCATGAGTAGTTAATTTTATTCTTAGAGCCAATTGTGAAGATTATTTGAGAATTTTGAAATATCAATGGAGGCAATTGAGTCTTCATTGTTTTATTCTTAAAATCTTTCAATTTTTGGTAATTAAAATTTAGATCTTTGAGAAAACTTAAATTCTTGACTATGTTTGGTAATTTTTATGCACAAATCGATGGTTTGAATATATTGTTTTAATATTTATTATTCTAGATTTAATTATTATTGAATTTTGTTTTAATCATGAAATCTTCTAAATTAAAGACTCAAGACGACGCTAATAATTTGAGTTATAAACCTCCGTTGGAATTTTGGATAAATCAGATGATCGGATCAATTGAATCCAAGACCGTTTTATTAAATTTTATTTAAAGTTTAGTTTCACAACAACCATCAAATCTCCCAAAAACATCTATTTTGTTTTGATTACCATTTTCTGCAGCACTTTTTCTATTCTCATCGGTACTATTCAAGGTGAAATTCAAACCAATCGGCTTAGATTCTCATTGAAATTATTGCAACACTACAGTGTTTAGCGTAACTTAGTGGGTATCTAATCTTTTACCGTGGGTGAATTTTAGCACCTAATTTAGCATATTCTATTATTCGTTTCCTGTGAATCGACTTCGGTCTTACCAAATTTTATTTACTGCTTTGCTGCACCTGCACTTGGATATTAATAGATTGTTATATTCTAAGTGTAGTCAATCAATAACGAAGTTTAGCATATCTTTTGACTTCATCCAAAAAACATGATAGAGCTATGTGAATCTAAATTATGTATATGCACTTATTTTTCTAAGACTAAGTGCACACACCATTAAAGATTAATTCAAGCAAATTGTCACAAGATGAAATAACTCATGAATGTGTGGGTGTGAGTGAGTGAATATCAATTATGTATTGGCATATCGTTTAAATCCTAATTGTGATCCATATTGCTGCGTCATATTTGAGATATAATGAGTCTCACAAGTTAGAAATCAAACCCATTGTTACCAACGTATGCATGTTGATTTAAGAGCTTTGCCCCTCCCTCACTTTAATTATTCCATGTGAAGCTTAATAGTTTTTTAGCAATCATATGATGGCTTTTACTTTTTTGACTATGGTAGCTCTAACTATCGACTTAATATATTTATGTGTCTTAAGATTCATGTTAGATGGTGACTTTCACACATAATCATGTGTAGCCATTTCCATCATGCATAAGCTTCGTAATCTTTTATATTTTACAATGAGAACCAACAAAAAAAGTGTGCAATACTTGGTCAATCTAGTACATGATGATTATTATACTCAAGAAAAACACATAAAAAAGTTTGATCACATATGCGGACAAACAACTTGTCAATACAAATTGATGTGCACAAGGAGCACATAATCATGAATCATGTTACTTGAACAAGTTGATAGAGATTAGTCTTAATTATGTAAACACATTTGTTTAGAAATATGAAAATCATTTTTCATATTCAGAGTGACATGCACTTACATGAATATCATGAAGTTAACCAAGACACAAAGTACAAAACAAAATCTTTTTGGTATTTTTTTTTTTAAAAAAATTTAGGCGAAAAAAAAAGGTTATAGCACTAGGATTAAAAATAAACTTGAAGAATATCCTATGCTATAATAATAAAACACTACTCAATGACATAGGAACAAACCTAGTTTGAACATAATCCCTAAGAAAGTCACACAATTTATGACATTGAGATTTGGTATGTCCTCTAATCCCACAATAATGACACATAGGAACAAATTGTGCAAAGTGCGTAGGTCGTGTGGACTTAGGTCTATTATCAAAAGGATTAAAAGTGTCAAAAGAAGCAAACTTATTCTGGACTTTACCTTTCAATTTTGATTGCGTTTAAGATGAAGCCGCTTTCTTTTCGAGCACTTGAATTGGAACATGTTTATTTTCAAATCCAATCCTAGTATTGTCTCCACTAGCCTTTTGTGAATCAAGAAGTTTTTTCAAGTTTCTCTAAACCTGCAATCATTTTTTTCACACGATCTTGTAATATAGATAAGTCAAATTCAAGAGATGCAATTTTACGAACAAATGTCATTTTCTCTTCTAAATATGCATGTACCTCTTTTTCAAGCTTAAGATTCTTATCAGATAGGGTGACTTGGTTTTTCAATTGACTTACTAAGGATGTTGACTCAAGAACTTCATATTTGAGGATGTCATTTTCTTTTTCAAAAGTTCTAAGCTTAACAGTCACATCAAACTTATATTTTTTCAATTTCAAACATTCCTCATGTAATTCAAAGTATGGAGATTTTAAAACATCATCATTGCTCTTATGCTCACATTGACTATCAATGCTCACATATTTAGAGCTTTCTACAGTTAACAATCTCTCCTTAGATAAATTCATGAATTTAGAATTATAGGATCACACTCGAATAAATATTTATGAGTGACCCGCTTTGATACTAATTGAAAATTTCATATTATTTGGATTTACGACTAACCCTTTACATATGTGAATATTATACGAAATGCAATCAATCAATCATACAACAATTAAAGAGATATAGCAAATTATCGTGGAAACCCAAACTCAAAAAAAAAATTACGTCCAGTAAGCAAAGCACTAAATTGAGCAGTTTATACAAGTACAACTCACAACCTTTAACAATTGAACTCCATAATTGCCGTCCGAATCCTCTTGAATTCCAGTTTAAGATTACTTGCTTGATTCCTTGAATCTTCGACTTCAATATCAATTTTTCACAGTGTTCTCCGTCTTCATAATCTTCTTAAGACGATCTCGATCTGTGTGTCTTTAATTTAGAACCAATGGTGAAGAAGCTCTGTATGCTCAAATAATCAACAAGATATTCACCTTATTTGTTTTTCTTCTCTGCATATTTTTCTATTCTGTAGAGATCTTATATTCACCAATGGTTGGATGCTTATATACTCTTTATGCTTATATGAGTCTGATTGATTAATGAGCTTATTATTACTGTGATTAAGGGGGAGCATTCTGAATGCCTATTATAGATTGAATGCTTATTTTTCTTTAAATACTTTACCTGTCAATTCATACTTGCATTTCACGGTTGTTATGTTTGATAGTTTGCAGATGCAAAGGTTGTATCTATCTCTGTATTATGCTTCAAAGTTTTAAAATCATTAAATCTTGGGTTGGGGTTGTACTTAAGTAGTTAGTTTTTCGCTATTTGACGTTTTATCGCAAAATTGTCAAACGGGGGAGATTGTTAGGATTTTTAGTATTGGCTAATTTTGTAAAAAGACAAATATTGACTTGTAATCTTGTTTCAAGTTGTATTTGGGTCAAATAAGTCTAAGATTCAAGTTTAAACTGCCAAAGTACAAGCTGTCCAAACTGCAGTACAAACATTTAAAGTACGCAGAGCTGAAACTTTGAAAGGCCATATCTGTTTGCTCAGGTATCCGTTCAAGATCCATAATAAATGAATTACATGTAACTTTTTTTTAGAGCAATCTAAATATGCAAAGCGCATCATTCAGAGAGTATCGCTCAGATTTCGATCAAGCAATGCGACAGTAGTTTGTTCAAATTAAAATTCAATCTCATCTAAATTAGTCAAGTTTTGAGGTAATTCCAATATACCTTCTTAGGAATTCTAGGGATGCTATAAGAGTAAAAAGAACTGATTGTAAAAAAGATTTTTACAAAATAGAAAATTATACAGAGAAGAAAAAGAAATAAGGTGAATATCTTGTTGATTATCTGAGCATACAAAATTTCTTCACCATTGGTTCTGAATTGAAGACATACAGATCTGCTGCATCGCTCGAACAAACTTCTAGTGATGCTTTCTGTATGATGCCCTTTATATATTTAAATTGCTCTCGAAAAGTTACATAAAATTCATATATTATGGACCTTGAATGAACACCTGAGCGAAGAAATATGGTCTTCTAAAGTTTCAGTTCTGCGTGCTTGAAAAACTTATACTGCAACTTGGACTATTTGTACTCTGACAGCTTAAACTTGAATCTTGAACTTATTTGACTCAAATACAACTTCAAACAAGATTACAAACTAATATTTTTCTTTTGCACAAAATTAACTAATACTAAAAATTCTAGCAATACAAATAGCACCTTTTACTTGTACAAGCGTAGACGTTTATTACGCCATATAGCTAGGGGACTTGGAACAAGTGCCAAAACTAGCAAGCACTTGTCCTAGCAGAACATGGAAACATTACCAAGAGATTGAAATTGCAACTTAATTAGCAAACACGCCACACAGGGATAAGCAATTTAACCAGCGGAGGTAGGCGCAGAGACCCAGAGAAGGTTATCTCCCACGAAGAAATGGCACAACGGCTTACCCGGCTTGATACCAGGCTGGCGAAACGCTATGTGATCGGCTTCCCAGGCAGAAGTGTCCATGTGACAATTAGCAATTCCTTTCACTCTACTTCCATCCCCACCACCGCGTGAAATTTCACGTTTTTTGTGTTTTCAAAAATAAAAAAGAATCATAATCATTTTCATCATTTGAAAACAATTCCTAAAACTCAAAAATACCTTTTTTATCTGTTTGGAATCAGTTTACCAAATAAGATTTCGGCTAATTAATGTTTTTTGTTAAAAACAAACCTAAAACTATAACCAAACAGGACAAATTCCAATAATCATAGACGGACAGTACACTTGCCACCTTTGAAATTTTACTAAATGCTCCCTCTCCTCCATTTTTCCTGAAAATTTGACAAGTACCTCCTTTGAAAATTTGAGAAATCCCCCCCTTTTCCCAAAAAATTTGACAAGTGCTCCTAAACCAAAAAAAAAATAGCTGAACAAAATGGCTGCCCCCCTCAAGCATTACTGTTGTAGCTGCCCCATATGTTTTTCTATTTTTCCGATTACGTAGTCAAGAGTGTTCAGGTCTTGATTAATTCTCTTTTCGATCTAGTTAAAAGTAGATCATTCACATTAGGATTAAGAGATTTATAAGAAATAAATCTTTTACGATTTGGTCCCAAGAGAGCTGCCCCATATACGTTACTCTTATGTGGTTCTCACCCAAAATTCAATTGGATATTTTAAATATAAGAGCAGTATATGGCAAACCTTCAATAGTACATGACTTTCGATTTTTTAAATGACAAAACTCATGTTTCAATTAAATTAATAACGTGGTTTGTTTTTTTTTTTTTTTTCAAATTTCTTCTGTAATATTTGTTTAAACTATTTGGCATAATGATTTTGACCATGGGTGGCCTCTTAAAGCAAATTGCTGGCTTTGTCCCTGCCAATAATTGGATTGACTGGGATTACAATTAAATGTTAAAATCACTAGATCCAGCCAAATGTTTCATCAGCTCAATCTATTAATCTAGCTAGATCCATCACGAAGTAGGTCTACATTCATGTTCTCCTTTTCTATTTTGCACTGACTGAGCAAAAGACGCACGTAAGGAGCAACTTTGCAAAGTTCTGCTCTAACTTGCGTATCAATGTAGTCGTGTAGATACAATTTTAGATACTTTAGCATGAATTACCTGTGCCTACGGCACTCTTAAACAAAATATTGTATGTTATTAATTTTGGTGTCAAAAACAATTTTTGTGTTAGTATTTGACTAGTGAGAAAATTAACTGAAAAGTTAAAGGAAATAAAATCGTTAGGATCTGTGAGATTTGAAAAGACTCTTAAAAGAGATACAGAAGGCTGATGAGAGTTTTTTCAAAGCGAGAGACAAAAAGAGATACTTAGAGAATAAAGAGAAGGCTATGAATATATGAATCGTACTTGGAAAGAAAAATATTGTTTGAATTTTGAAAATTCTCTCAGCTCATCTTTTACTTCTCCCTACGTAAAGTACCACAAAAGTGAAACCAATTGATGGTGATCTTTTGAGAGGGAAAATCGAAAGTAAAGAAGAAGTTGTTAAACGATCTTAACCATATATTTTTTATAAAAATAAATTACAGCTATTGGATACAAATGTGAAGGAGACAATTTTTAAAAAAATTGTATTTTATTATATAGATGGATAAAAAAAAATATGCAAGTTGTGAAGTGGTACATTTTTTGGCATAGATTTTGTGTCATTTGGGGGGTATTTCAATACCTAGTTTATAAGCTATAAGTTATAAGTTGTAAACTACTTCTAAAAAGTTACCTTTAAAAATAATTTTTTTCAAAAAACGTGATTAGATATAAGTTGTTTTTTTAAGCCACTCATCCAAACACATTTTAAAAAAGCCATAAGTATAAGTTATAAGTTATTAAATAAGTTACGTTCAAATACCCCCTTAGTGTACGACAAATTTGCTTTCAAAGATATGTATAAAAAAAAAATCACAATTATAGGGAGATTTGGACCAAATCAAGATCAGTATGGCCTTTGCACAACGAAGTGCATAAAGTGGATTGATTTGGAATCAAATCCACATATCATGATCAATAATTCCTCACTAATCCCATTGTGCACGCAGTTATTTTTGTCTCTTTTAACATGTTTGGAGCTAGATTATTTATTAACTTATAACTTATGATTTATACTTTTTTGCCAAGGTTTGGATTTTTTAGTTGAAGGTAAATTTCGTTGAAAAAAATTTAATTGAACCCTTGAGTTTTTATTTGAGTAAATGCGTTCAAAAATAGTGATGCCAAAAAAAAAGAAAAAAAGAGGGACATTTCATTAGAGAACTAATGGATTAGAAAATGTGGACCTGGTGAAATGTAAACCGACGATTTGAAAGCTGAGGGAGAAGTACCCATAGAATATATCTTTTAGATCATAATCGATCACACCATGTGAAACACGTCGACGAAGGGTCTGTTTCATAAAAATTTTGGACCCTAATTAGTAATTAGGACTAGAAGCAATTCCATGAAATAAAAACACCACCACATTTGATGGTTGGAGATGAATTGTCAATTGAAATGGTTAGACTCTAGATTTGATGGTTGATTATGGGCAACATGTCAATAATATTTAATCCACCCACCATTAAAATCATTATCTAATCCACCGTAAATTCCTTTATATTACAAAAGTGAATCATGGGGTTTCTGTTCTACTAAAAAAGTATATTTATTTGTCCAAGCTAATGTATTAAAAATGCTACAAGAACCAAGAAAAAAAAATTCAGAATAAGTTGTGAGAGAAGACACCGTGGCTCACAACTTAATGACAAATACTAACATAATCCCTAAAAGCATATGTTAAGGAGCATTTATGTTCTTTCTTTTCACTTCTGCTCATATTTTTTTATGTACGGCTTTTATGAGAGTACTTACTACCAAAACTTACTTATTTCAATTAATTTAAATGACAAAATTGACCTTCTAAAAGTATTATAGCAATACTTCTAATTCAGTGGAATATGAACCGTTAGTGTACCCACCTATTTAATGCTCAGTTAGGTAGCACAACCGATCCACTCGTACCACAAAGCCTCAACATTTTGCATACTTTAAATATTTTTCGTATTCTATTTTATAAAAAAAAAAAAAAAAACTTATTTAGATTAAAAATTATGATATAATATTATATAATCTCAACATATCATTGATTCGATATATAATATCTTATGATAATATTCTACTTCTAGGCCGTAACTTTTGATTTGAATGAGTTTAAATATCCACTTTATTACATTTGTTTGTCAGTTTAAGAAAAAACATATATGAGAATAATAATTATTGACAAATATAAAAATAACTTACAAATATCACCTGTTTTTATCAAATATTTGTAGAATACTTGTACAATTATATCCTCGTATTTTTGCTTACTTTTTTTTAATGCAAAATTATTTATCATAATTTTTAAGAAAAATTATTTTATACTCTTACGTACTACATAACAATATTTACCCATACTTATGCAATAAAGTTCTAAAATGTGTTTCGAGTTGGAGCTACTTGGAGGCTTGCACTGAGAGGGACATAGATTAATTTGAAAATAGTTGATGTAGATGAAATATAAATGTGGAATAATTATTAGATGGTATACTAAGCTCAGGTGTTGTTTATTTTCTCAAGCCATGTGGAAAAAATAATTTTAAAAAAAGGTAATTTTGTTGAATTTTGAAGCAATGCAGAAATATTAATCATTTTATTCAGTCTTTTGTGACATTGCATATATGTCAAAGTATTATTCTCCATAATTAAAACCTATTTTCTAGTTTCTAATCACAATTCGTGGATATGTACAAAAAATATTATCTCATCGTTTTATTAATATGTGTCTAGAGACAATTTTTATTTTAATCTTATCAAAGGATTGAAAAGCGAAAAAAAAAAAAAAAAAAAAAAGAAAGCCACACTTAACTAGTTTTGACAAAGCAGCTGGTGGGTCTTCTGTCACATACATTCATAAATGTGGGTAGTAATTTTTTTCTACTTATTTAAAAGGTTATTGTTATCAGAGTAATGCTATACAACCAGAATATATAACCAGAAAATATAATCAGAATGATGTGGCTGAGTTGTAGGCCTATCACTTTAAAACAAATAACCCACTAAGATGCATTTTAATTACAAACCTGCTACTGCCACATCATTCTGATTCAAAATTCTGTACAAAAATTCTAAAAGAATAACATTTTTTTTTATCATTTTAATAGAGGAGTTAAAAGCATTTATTACTTAACTCTGAAGAATGTTTTAAATTTTTGGAATTTTATGTAAACATGACTCTCATTATGTTAAAATAATTTTTTTCAACTTTCTTAAAATGTGTCATTAGGGCACATGTTAGTACAATTCTAACTTAATAAATGATACAATAATTTCTGTAGGTGAGCCTTAAATGGGTTGAAATAATCGTAAGATGAAACCACTTTAGGATCCCTAGCAAAGTTTGGGTGTTTGACAAGAATTAAGGTGTCACAATGTGAAGATATTAATTAGAATTTCTTAATGTACAGTCAGTTTTGGCTAAGATATGCACTAACGCAATCTTGCTCCTCTCAATGGAGGCTTAGGGAGAAGTGCCAATAAAATATCTCTTTTAAATCATAATCTATCACACCATGTGAAATGCATCGACAAACGGTCTGTTTCATAAAACTTTGGACGCTAATTAGGACTTTGCCTAAGTTTAAAATACTAGAAGCAATTCCAAAAAAATGAAAACACCACCACATTTGATGGTTGAAAATGAATTGTCAATTGAAATGGGTAGACACCAGACTTGATGGTTGATTATCTAATCCACCCACCATAAAAAAAAAAAACATATCTAATCCACCGTAAATTTCTTAATATCACAAACGTGAATTCTTATTTCTGTTCTATCAAAGAAACACATTTATTTGTCCAAGTTAATGTATTAATTAGTTTTGTTTTTTTTTTTTTTTTTTTTTTTTTTTTTAGATAAACTGAAGATTCATCACTCACTCACAGCCATTAAATATTGACTGATGCCCTGAGAAGAACATCCAGATTATGGATCACGGTCATGCTACAAGCACACGGAGTTAGCAACGGGTGGGATGGAGGCTTTGATTGGCTTCTACTTGGCACATGATCATCAGTGTCAGGATAGACACTGCAAACCCCCTTACTTGGAAGGATTATCTTAAACTAAAACATACTTATACTGTGTTTGAAATTGAATTTATCAAGAAAAAATTAAAAAAATAATAATAAAATAAAAAAATATTTTTATTCTTTTTTTAATTTATTTTTACCACCAAATCTTTAATCCACACATAGCCTTAAGTTCTCGCTCAGGTTCACGAGATATTACTGCCAGTTGCAATCCTAAATGCAATCAGGTTCACTTCTCGTTTGTGGAAGATTCGCCAAACAAATCTTTAGTTTGAAGATTCTCACTATGGTGAACACTATTTTCATCAGTTAAATAAAGTACTCAATTTGTAATCTAAGATAATACTTTATTCTTCTAAGATATTTTATTTCAAACTTTTCCTTTAAATAATTAACAGTTTTAGTAATCTCTTCAGGAGTTCTGATAAGATTTAAATCATCAACATAGACTGTAATGACAACAAACCTAAATTCTGATTTCTTAATGAAAATACATGAGCAAATTGTATTGTTCACATATTCTTTTTTTAAGAGATATTCGCTTAGACGATTGTACCATATGCGGCCAGATTGCTTTAATCTGTATAAAGATCTTTGAAGCTTGATTAAATACAAATTTTGTGATTTTGAAATATTTGCTTCAGGCATCTTAAATTCTTCAGAGATTTTCATATGTATATATATATATATATCATTATTCAATTCCATATATAAGTAGGCGGTCATTACATCTATTAAACGTATATCTAGTCCTTCTTAAACTATCAAACTAATAAAGAATTCGAATGTAATTGCATCCATTACAAGAGAGTAAGTCTCATCATAATCAATACCAGGTCTTTGCGAGAAACCTTATGTGACGAGTCGGGCTTTATATCGTACTATTTTATTTTTCTCATTTCACTTTCTTACAAATAGTCATTTATATTCAATGGGTTTTACATCTTTAGGTGTGTGAACTACAAGTTCAGATACTTTACGTTGTGCTAATGAGTGTTATTTTACCTCAATAGCTTCTTTCTATTTTAGCTGATTAATTCTACGTCGACATTCGTTGACTGTCTATAATTCAACCTCTTTATTACTTCTAATAATAGCAAAAGCCACTTTGAATAAAAATATGTTGTCGACAACTATATTATTTCTATTCCAGTTTTCTCCTGTATGCATATAACTTATTGGCATCTCACTATTTTCAGTTACCATTTTATTTATAGAAGATATCTTTTTCGAAGGTTTATCTTCTGGAACTCTTCTTTAAGAATCCCTTCTTCAGGAAGTTTAGATATTGTGTTATTTTCAAGAGTACCAACTTGCTTATACATTATTTCTTGTATCTTTTTTTTTTTTAGGAACAGTGTCTTTTGCACCAATAGGTCTTCCATACTTCAAGCATATTTTGGATTCATTTGTTGTTATACTAATAGATTGTCTTACAAATACATCAATACGTGTTGGAGTATTAGCAGCTAGTATGTGTGATTTTGTCACTTTTTTTGTGTCTGTGAACGCATCATTTACAATTACTTGTAAATGAATGATTTTGTGATGTTTTGATTCATGTTCACTCATTCGAGAATCAATATGAGACAGCATTAAAACATTTTAATTGATCTCTTGTTATTTTATTAATTGCGTCTTTTCTCTCTCTGATTATGGGAAAACTAACTCATCAAAATGACAATCCGCAAAATGTGTCTTGAACACATGACATGTTAAGAGTTCTAAATATCTAATAATAAATAAATAATAAAAACTAACATAAATTTTAAATCTACACTGGGGTGTAGGGGTGAAATGAGAATATATACATCACAACCAAAAACTCATAAGTAAGAAATATTGATTGTTGATCAATGACAAGTTATCATGGTGAGTACTGATAATATGAAGTTAACTAGACAAGAACTAATGATGCAGCATGTCATATGGCATGTCCCCAAACAGAAGTGAGTAATTTTGTTTTCATAAGTAAAGGTTGAGTAATTAACTGGAGTCGTTTTATAAAAGATTCGACAAGACCATTTTGTGTATGTGTGTAAGTAATTAGGTGTTCAACATCAATTCCTATTGACATGTAATAGTCATTAAAAGTTTGAGGTGTAAATTTTTCAGCAGTATCTAGTCGTATCGACTTGATCCGGTAATCTAAAAACTGTGCCCGTAATCGAATAATCTCAGTAAAAAGTCTAGCAAATACAATATTACGGTAACAAGTAAACAGACATGTGACAAACGTGTGAATACATCTATTAAAATCATGAAATAACGATATGGTCCACATGGAGGATGTATAGGCCTACAGATATCTCCTTAAATTCTTTGTAAAATTAATGGAATTTAAAAACTACTTTAGAAGAAGATGGTCAGACAAT
The DNA here is from genome assembly GCA_033060915.1 of Euryodendron excelsum. Lineage (NCBI taxonomy): Eukaryota > Viridiplantae > Streptophyta > Magnoliopsida > Ericales > Pentaphylacaceae > Euryodendron > Euryodendron excelsum. The sequence continues at coordinate 11,277,153 of CM065390.1, read as the reverse complement.
TAATTTTCTTTATGAGCAGACATCATATGTATAATCATTTGATAAAAGAATCTTCTAATTTTTTAACGAATATCCATGTGATTTTTTAATAATTCAATGCATCATTGTTGATCCTAAATGATCTAAACGATCATGCCATAGTATAAAATTCTTTGAGTCAAAACACTTTTTGTGCATCATTATAGGTGATTCTTCAACTTTTATAGTAGTATAATATAAGCTAAAAGACAACCTAGCAAATTGTTCTGATATATATTTCTTTCCTAAAATATAAGAAATAATGTACAGCTGTTCTATATTATTTTCATTCATCGTCTCAATATGATATCCATTACGATGTATATATTTAAAATTGATCAGATTCTTTGCAGATTTAGTAGAATACAATGCATCATTAATGCATAATTTTGTTCCTCTTAATAATATTATATTGGCCCTTCCAAAACCTTCAATCAATCTTGTTGTGCCAGAGATTGTATTGACATTTACTTCAAGTAATATTAAGTATGAGAAATATTTTTTCTTTCAAAAAATTGTGTGTGTTGTCCCACTGTCTACCAGATATGTGCTTTTCTAATTCATTTTAAAAATAATCAAAGCATTGGTACTATCCAAGAATCTATATACAAAATATTAAAATTTGTTATGTAAAATAAGAGATTTTATTAAAAGGAAAAGTATATGAAAAAAAATATTATAAGAGATGATAATAAACTAGATAAATGAGAAAATAACATTAATTAGTGTGAACATTTTTATCACCAATTAAATAGTTTATTCTTCCATTAGTATCTGTAAAGAAATTTGAGACATCCAGATAAGTAATATCAACTAGGCTATCAAAATTTGTAAAATACATTTCTACATTTTTTTCTTTATCTTTAAGTGAGGCTTGGTAAAAGTTTCTTAGACGTTTGGGCATACGACAAGTACATGATCAATACCTTTTTCATTCCACACCTATAACAAATATCTTCATAATTCTTTGGAGATTTATTCTGTAAATCTTTTTTTTTCTTGTTTTATTTCAAAGTTATCCTACTGCTGTGGTGTGGTATGGTATTCTTAAATCTCATATAATAAGTGTTACCTCCTCGATAATTCTCACGAGTTCAAAAACCATTCCAGCTATAGCCACTATCACATTTGCAGCCACTTTTGCATCCCTGACCATCATATGAGATTGCATTCACTTCAATAAATAGTGCAGAACCAATAGGTTGAAACTGAAGATTTTTTATTAGTAACTCGTTATTTTGCTCAACAACAAGAAGATATGATATTAATTCAGAATATTTTTTAAATTTACGCTCTCGTTATTGCTACTGCAAGAGCACATTCGAGTCATGAAATGTGGATAATGTTTTTTTAACATGTCTTTATTAGTAATAATTTCTTCACATAACTTTAATCGTAAGCTGATTTTAAATAACGTGAAGTTGTACTAACTGACAGTTTTAAAATCTTACAACCTTAAGTACATCTAGTTAAATCTGGCTCTTGATAGGATTATGGTGGTCTAATGCTCGTATATCTCTTTTAAATTTTTTTATAATATCAATAGATCTTTTGTCGTGAGATACTCAGATTTTAATTCTTCATAAAGATGATGACAAAGAAAAATCATTACTTTAGGACGATCTAGGATGCATCATTTTTCTCTGCTATTATTTGCTCAAATGTCTTTGCAACCAAATAAATCTCAGTATTAAAGATCTACGATAATTAATTATCATCAGAAATATCAAGAATAGTGAATTCTAATTTTGTAAGATTTGACATTTTCAAAATGTTATACTATACAAAACAATAAGATTAAATTATGAAAAAATTATTAAGACTGCACATATATTCAAGCCGCATAAAATAATAAATGAACAATAATTGAAACACAGAAACATATATCAAAATAAATATCATTATCTTCTAAAAATTTTATATTTTGTAGAAATCATCAAGCATTAAAAGTTATGCAACGTGTACATATATATATATATATATTAAGAGAGTTTCGTGCTAATAACATACTATAAAAACTAACAAATATAAAATAAATAAAATAACTCAACACAAATTATAATAAATAATTCTTCAAAAATTATAAAAAAATTTATCATATTAATTCTTTAAAAATATTTAAAAATTAATATTTTAAATTACCTAAAATTTTATTGATAATACAAAACTAAATAAAATATTTAAAAATTTACTTATACCTTTTTTTTTTTTAATTTTTTATTGTACGTAAAACCATCTTTCTGATGAATCAACATCGGTAGCGACGCGAGAAGACGATGAGTTGTCGCCAAAATATAATAAACTCAAAATCATCTATGACATCATGACCAAGATCATACATAACATAATACAAAATATATATATATTTTTATATTATGTGGTACATAACATAATACAAAAAATATACCCTCCAAAATTCTTATCTTGGTTCATAATGTCATCTTGATCTATTCGAAATTTTAAAAATATATTATGTCATACATGACATAATACAAAGCATATACCCTCCAAAATTCTTATCTTGATCCATAATGTTATCTTGATTCAGACGAAATTTTAAAAAATTTTGCTTCACCCCAATCAGCACAAAGTAATCCGCCACTGGAACGAAAAAACTTCCTATTGCACGGAATCTAGGTTCTCTTAAAGACTCATATTTCACTGCAGACATATGCGGCAAGAATGATAGGTAGACTTGAATCTGTATATCGCCCATCATACATTAGTAAATTCCTTAATCACTTGGACCATGCTAACAAATTCAAATTAAATCACTTAACTTGGTTTACTATATCCTTTTATCAACATCTAACAGAAAGGGAACAAACCCAGGCGAATGGTATATGAAATTACCAAACTAGGATACGACTCAAGAACATCTTAGTTGCTCCTGCTTCTCAGAAAACAACGAAGATGTCAATATCTCCTCAACAGTAAAATTGAAAGTGATGATTCTCACTTAAAATCCACACAAATGATGACGCGTGAAGCAAATTTCGCCTCGGTTCTCATGGTCTAACGGACTAGCAAGTTTATGCTTCACTGGAACATCAACCCCAAAAATTCAACGAGATCTCTAGCTATTAACAATCTTCACCAACTGGTACACAAAATCAAACAAACTGAGAAGTAAATCAACTGACCCGAAGATTTAATTTCTAGACACAAGAAAACCGAAATTCATAAACCCGGTTATATATGTACATATACCAAAACATGCCGTCAATACACATCGATTTTTCACATCCAACGAGACATACGCCTGACATAGGCACTACATACCAAAACACCCATAACAAGAAGACACCAGTAATAGTAAAACCACTACCATGGACATTCACCAAAACCCTAAACTAGACTAGAAAGAGAAACCCATGACAACGAGACAGGAAGTGATAATTAACCAGAGATCTGAATAGGTCTCACATCTAGCTTCTTCGCCTCCTCTTTCGGCACCGTCACAGTAAGCACGCCGTTCTCCATGGCTGCCTTGACCTGTTCTACCTTGGCGTTCTCCGGCAGCCTGAACTTCCTCATGAACTTGCCGCTGCTGCGCTCGACGCGGTGCCAGGTGTCGCCCTTCTCCTCCTGGTCGCGGTTCCTCTCCCCGCTGATCTGGAGGATCCGGCCGTCCTCCACCTCCACTTTCACCTCCTCCTTCCTCAGCCCCGGCACGTCCGCCTTGAACACGTGAGCGGTCGGAGTCTCCTTCCAGTCAATGCTCGAGCGGGCGAAAGACGCCATCTCGGGGGGGAAGCCGGAGCGGATCTGATCGGAGAGCGATCGGAAGTTGCTGTTGGACGGCCATCCCTCGAAAGGGTCCCACACATCTAGAGAGAATGGGTCATAGACGTTTGATCGGCGACCGAAAAAGTGCGGAATCAGTGACATTTTGGAGCGATTGGCGAGTAAGAAAACGAGAGAATTCGCAAAGGAAAACGGTTTCACTAAGCGGGAGCTGTAAAATGGCTCGCTGGTTTCTGAGACTGGCGATTGCTGAGAGTGGAGTTGGTAGCCGATGATTTTATAGGGAGAATTGGATGATATCTGGATGGTTCGAGAGAATTCTATTTGTTCCCCACGCACTTTGTCGAGCGTTCCGTCACGCGCTCCTACATACAATGATACACTGCTGTCGCCTTTAAAACGAGAGGGGTACTAAGGGCGGTTTGGAACAATTTTTTTGTTTAGCATATTTTAAATTTATAAGAAAAAATGTTAAATTTTTTTTTTTTGTTTATCTTTGGTTAAAATAAAAAAGTTAAAAAAAATGACTTTTTCACTTATAAACTTAAAACACTTGACAAAAATGTTATACCAAACAAGCCTAAATGCTATAAATAATTTCTTATCAAAATAATATAATTAAATGAGAATAAGGAATGACAACGGGATAGGTTATGGGACAAACCACCAGCCTTACTTAATTAGTATTTCTTCATACCCATCCAAATAAAGGTAAGGCACGAACTCATTATGTCAAGTTATTTTGTCATAAAAAAATTTTATTACAAAAATATAACTACTATTAATAACATGTTCCAAGTTTATTTGTGTACTTAATTTTGGTCTCAGATGATATGGAGTAATGGTATTTAGGCCTATAAGGAATTAGAAAATTTTTTATACAATTTCTGTCAAAAAAAATTTACAAGAATGATATGATGGTAGTCTTTTCGAAGTTTAATTTCAATTTGTCAATGTAAAACTTTTTTCCACGAGTCCTGAAAATACCACACACATCTACAAGTCTTATCTTTATAGGTTGCACTTAAATTATAAAATACGCCAATTAGTACCCCGCTAGTATTAAAAAATGAAAATCTAGAATCATTTTTTGAGAAATAAACTATCGCGCTGCCCTCCTACGCGCGCAACTTTAAGAATCCAAGCCAACCCACATTACAACTAACGGTGGATAATCAATTTTCTTAAGGTTGCACTAATGATAAAGATATCCGAGAAATTGCTAAAATAATAACATGTGGGAGGATTCGAACGAATTCTGTCCCTTACGCGTGGGTAGAAAAGGGAAGATGAAAGAAGTTCGGGTGAACCGTCATAATTAGTGAACAAGTGTAAGCTTCGCTGCCCGACAGTATGGAGTACTGACCACATCAATGGACAGGATGTTACGGATCAGCCTCACTCTTCAAGCCAACAACTTTGCCTAGCAGCTTCTGTCAATTATCAGGCATGTTTAATCTATCTGATGTAGGAGTTCATCTCTTCGTTCTCTTTCTTTCCTTGAGGGGTGAAATAATATCTCTGAGCCAGATAGTGGTGGATTAGACTAAAATAAAAAGAGCACAGACAATCGTATCATTCTTTACAAAAATCTCTAAAATAATTTTTTTTTTCTTTTCAAAATAACAGCAAGAGCTCTAGGAATTAAACACAGGGCAACAACCCTCCATAGTCGATCTCAATACCGAATCTGTCGCACCATTGGCTTTTTTTTGGGACAATGCATAATTTTCAGCTTTCTCAGAATATCTCAAAACATCATTAATGTCTTTGCGTATCCCCTCTAGTGGGGTGCCAAGTGATTGATAACACCCAGAACAACCTGAAGAGAATCTAATTCGAAGATAGCATTAGCAATATTCAAAGACTGGGCTAACCACAAGTCTTTTGGTGAACAAGAGTTTAGCTGCAAACGAATTCGGAGGCTGATCCTCCTAACATGATGCCATTCTAATTCAAGTTCAGTTCTATTCCTCCACTGTACCCATCAGTACAATACTGGCTTAAGTGGGATGGGTCCCTTTGAAGGCCAACCCAAGTTGCTTATGGCCCGATTACATCCCGTCTAGCTCAAGGCTATTGAACAAAAATCAGGATCCAATTGCAGTGGGCTAGGTTGGTCAAATTCGACACCAAGGATTTTGGAGTTGCCTTGCATTGGGCCATGTTTATTGGCTTTGTATACTTTCAATTCCAAGGACCACATGGAAATAGGGAATAAGATACCAATTTTGGGATGCTTACGTTTAATTTTTGTTGAAAATAGTTTAGGGTCGGATTGAGAAATTATCTAGTAGGTCTAGAATACGAATTTGAATTCTTTTCATTTCATGATTTAGAATGAAGATCTTCATTCTATTGATTGAAGTGTTGACACGTCAGCTAACTCAAAAATAAAAAGTTCAAATGAGTTGACTTAAAATTTATTTAAAAATAAATAATTTTATAGTTATATATAAGAAAATATATTTTAATATAAAACGGCGTAATTTTAGTAAGACATGTGATAAGATTACATTTAGTCCATTGATTTTAGAATGGAGATAATCCAAATTCCTAGAACACCACATTAGCATAATGACGTAATATGCCAGACCTATTAAAAATAAACACATGTTCCTATTTTTATGTTGATTGACCTAATTTTTACAATAGTGAAAATAACAATATGTTGATTGACCTAATTTTTACAATAATGAAAATAACAATATGTTGATTGACCTAATTTTTAGGACAGTAAAAATAATAATTTTCTTAACATGTTTATGTTTATTACCTATGTAGTTGAGCTGGCAAAAAGAGAAACGTGTTTATTTTTAATAGATCGGGTACACTACGACATCATGCTGACATGCCTACTAAATAATTTCTCAAACTTGGATAGCTTAGTGATCGGTTTGTCCTTATACTTCGATTCCTCCTCACGTTAATTTATAACCAATAATTATTAGTGCAATGCATTTTGTGGGGGAAGAGCCCAACCTGGCGGGTTAAGCCCAATTTGCACGAATTAAAGTTGGGCTGTTTGGTCGCCCAAATCAGAGTTAAGGGACGGGCCGGCCCAAACCGCCGATCTTCTTCTCGCCATGGCCCAAACTGCGAAAGGCAAGCCCAAACCATTAGCGGTCTTCAAGCATTAAATACCGAGTTGACTCATATTAAATGCGCGAAGGGCTTCCCACGTGATGTCGACGTGCACGTTCGGTTAGCCGGAATCCCCAACCACGGTGAACCAGACCCTCTAAATGGTCAGACGGCGTCAATGATGATGCCTACCCAACAGGCCATGAGGACCTACTGGTAGGCCAAGGCCAAATACACTCCATCGATCATGCTATAAATGCCCAAGCCATCGAGAACCAGGTATGGACAACTAACCCCAAGTATATACAGCTTTTATTCATTTCAAGTCTCGATTAAGCTTGCTAACTTAATCGTCAGAATGTGATCGGCCCACCAAGGGTCGACCCCATTCTAACCTTCCTTTCTTGCAGGGAGTTTGGACTCATCTACACGGGCTTGATAGTTTGGCCTAGCCTTCCCGAATAATCCTACCTACAATTGGCACTGTCTATGGGAAGGCTTAGGAAAACCATGAGTCTGAACGACCGAAGAGATAGAAGAGAGAATCATAATGGGAGAGGTAGCATAGCCTCCTCCAGCAAAGATTAGACTAACTCGGTGTACTGCCAATCTACACCAGTGGATCGACAATGGAGAAGAACACTGAGGTTGGAGATACGGACGCCTGCTGAAAGCCACCAAGAAGCACCGGACGAAATGCGGAGGAATACAAATTATGTCAGGGACGAAAACTTCTGCAGAAGCCACCACCGAACCTTGCCTTGTCGCCCTCCGGTGGGTGAGTCCCAAGTGAAGACACCCTCCGTGCGGCGAAGAGGGAAATTCAGCGACACGGCGAAGAGATTGCCTACATCACTTCCCAAGTTCGAGTCATGAAGGAGGCGTTCTTTGGAAGAAATGGGCGTAGGGGAGAAATGTCCCCTAACCAGGAGCGGAGTACTGGCGGCAGGAATGATTTAGCACCACGGTTAAGAGGGAACTATAACTCTAGCACCGGGCGTCGTGACAACAAGCGAGTAGGTTGGCAGAGGGATAGGAGCAAGACCCCGCCAAATGATAAGCATGTGAAGGGCGCTGAATAGAAAAGAGACTGGGATAAATGGTACAACGAGAAGCAGGAGGATAGGAAGCAACAAAACAAGGAGCGCACGGCCCACAACCTAATGAAGAAGGCCCTATACCAAGTCACATCCTCGCCATTCACAAAGGAGATCGAGTCCCACCCGATTCCTCGAAATTCACCCCACCAAAGTTCACACTGTGCGATGGAAAGACTGACCCGATTAACCATGTTCGGCATTACAAACAGCTGATGGTAGTATGGCGTGGAGACCAAATGTTGATGTGCCGAATCTTTCCCTCAAGTTTGGGAAGTGTAGCCTTGCGATGGTTCGACAAGCTACCATCTCAATCCGTGTCAAGCTGGAGGTAACTTGCTGAGCTGTTCACCACTCATTTCATAGCAAACAGCTTGCAGTCGAAGGAGGTTGATTTCCTACTGACCCTACGAAAGGAAGAAGGAGAAGGATTGCGGGCATATGCATGATGCTACTAGGAGGCTTACAATGAAATTGACAAGTTCAACGAACAACTGGCTGTGACTCAGTTCAAAATTGGCTTGCCCAAAGAGCATCGGTTGCGCCAGTCCTTGATGAAGAAGCATGCCCTCACTATATAAAAGTTGATGTTGAGAATCAAGCGCTATGCGCGATTGAATGAAGATATGCCCCAGCCAAGTTCGGCAAATGTCAGCGCTGTTGCCAACAAAACAAACAAGAAAGATGCCAAGAAACCCCAAACAGAATATACCAACCGGGGGAAAAAGGTGAACGACGGGGTCTATTCAGTCTTTAAGGACCCCATCTACAAAATCTTGCTCCAAATCCGCGACAAGCCCTTTTTCAAGTGGCCGCCGAAGCTAGGAGGAGACCTGGCAGCTCGAGATTAGAAAAGATTCTGCTCCTACCACCGCGAAAAGGGGCACAAGACGAAGCAATGTCGGCATCTGAAAAACCATTTGGAAGATTTGGCTAAGGCTGGCTATCTCGACGAATTCATTGACTGGGAAAAGACGAAGAAAGAAGCCGAGCAACCGCAGTTGGAAGACACAGCCCAGAAGGAGATAGATGTAAGACCAGTCCGAGTAATCAATGTGTTACAAGGTTCGGCTGAGTCAGGGACCGTCGACCCACATAGATACCGAGCCGAAATACAGAAGGCTGCACACTTAAAGGAAGTAATGCAGGTACAACCGCCGAGCAAGAAAGTCAAGGTCGGCGAATTCCATACGTCCATTACCTTCACGGATGAAGATCTCGTAGGAGTACAGACTCCACATAATGACGCCTTGGTCGTGACACTGAGAATGGCGGATTGTGACGTGAAAAGATTGCTCATTAACCAAGGAAGTTCATCCGAAGTCATGTACTATAGCCTGTTCAAAAAACTAGAACTCAAGGAATCCGACCTCCAGCCATCACTCAGCCCCTTGGTCGGATTCAGCTCAGATCCAGTTTGGCCCATAGGGAAGATAACGGTTCCAGTAACTGCAGGAGGATTCACATTGCAAACAGAATTCCTGGTTGTTAACGTGCCCTCCCCATACATTGCCATCATGGAACGAACCTGGCTACACCTCATGAAGGTCATTCCTTAGTCCTACCATCAACTGATCCGATTCTCAACCCCTGGTGGAGTAAGGGAGATAAGAGGAGACCAAATAGCTGCCAAGCAGTGCTTCTTAATAGCGTGCACAACCAAGACAAAGGCTGAGAATGTGCAAATGATGGAGTTGCACGAAGACACCCCAACCATTGACGATGTGGGACAGACGCCTAAGAACAAAGCCGTGGAAGACCTAAAGAAGATATACATTGGTCGGCAAGGAGATAAGTACTTCGTCATCGGCACTTCCTTGTCCAAACGGGAGGAAAAATCCTTAATCGAGTTATTGACAAGTTTCTTGGAAGTATTCGCCTGGACACCTTATAACATGCCTGGGATTGATGCCGATGTTGCCTGTCATCGACTTAATGTTGACCCAAAGTGCCGACTTGTTGTCCAGAAAGGGAGAAGGGCGGCAACCCAGCACGTAGACGCTGTTGTAGAATAAACAGAGAAGCTTTTGGAAGCCGGGGCAATGCGGGAGATCAACTACCCAAGCTGGCTGTCAAACACAGTGGTGGTGAAAAAGAAGGATGGCAAATGGAGAGTCTGTGTGGACTTCACTAACTTCAACAAAGCATGCCCCAAAGACCCATTCCCCCTCCCCAAGATTGACCAGCTTGTGGATGCAACAGCTGGCTTCGGGAGGATGAGTTTCTTGGATGCTTATCGGGTACCACCAGATTTCCCTCCACCTTGACGACCAAGAGAAAACAGCTTTCATCACTCCAAGGGGTATCTACTGCTATAAAACAGCCTTTGGTTTAAAGAACATCGGGGCCACGTACCAGCGGTTGGTCACAAAAATGTTTAAGAAGCAGCTCGGCAGTACCGTCGAGGTCTACATCGACGACATGGTGGTAAAAAGCAAGCTCGGCGACTCTCATCAGGCAGACCTGGAAGAAGTACTCCGTATCTTGAAGGAGTACAAAATGAGGTTACATGCTTCAAAATGCGTCTTCGGAGTTAGCTTGGGCAAATTTTTAGGGTTCTTAGTCACACATCGGGGTATTGAGGTGGATCCGAGGCAGATCAGTGCGATCCAAAGCATTCAAGTCCCGAAAAATGCCAAAGAGGTATAAAAGCTGACTGGTATGGCCTCTACGCTCAACAGGTTCATCAGCCCATCATCAGATCGATGCCAACCATTCTTCCAGCTTCTCAAGAAACGAGAATAATTCAAATGGACTCCAGAATATGACTTAGCCCTCAGTAATCTGAAGAAATACTTAACCCAACCACCCTTGCTTTCCACCCCACTCCAGCATGAGGAACTCTTTCTCTACCTTGCGGTATCGGAACATGCAATTAGTGCCGTCCTACTCAGGCAACAGGATCGCCAGCAATTACCTATCTACTATGTCAACAAAACACTTCTCGGGGTAGAGAGCAGGTATTTACCCCTCGAAAAATTAGCACTTGCATTGGTAGTGGCATCCCGTAAGTTGGTGCATTACTTCCGGGCTCACACCATCAACGTCCTCACGGACCACCAGCTCAAACCTCTCCTCAGAAGAGTCGACTTCTCTGGAAGGTTGGCGAAATGGGCCGTGGAATTAGGAGAGTTTGATATCCAATTCCAACCCAAATCGGCCATGAAAGGACAGGTCCTTGCTAATTTTGTTGCCGAGTTCTCCACTAAATTGCCACCAGCAACCGAACAGGTCCCTACCTAACCACAGCAAGACCTCCCTCTGGATCTTTGGGACAAAAGTGATCATTGGCAACTCTACGTCAATGGAGCTTCCAATGACCCGGGGGGCAAAATCGGGCATAGTCCTCATTACACCAGACGGTTTAACAATCGAACAAGCCATCAAGGTCGAGTTCGCTACCTCCAACAATGAGTCTGAATACGAGGCCTTGCTCACCGGAATACGCTGAACTGTCGAACTCAAAATTCCTGAGATCATCATTTATTCGGACTCCCTGCTTGTTCTCAACCAGATTACAGGAGAATACGCAGCAAAGAATGACAAAATGACGTAGTACCTAGCTAAAGCCAAGGAACTACTCGGCCAATTCAACAGTTACAAGCTTTGATAGATCAGCCGAGACAATAACTTATATGCGGATGCCCTGGCAACATTAGCAACGGCCCTGAAGGTAGGGTAAAAAAGGACAATCAATGTGGAAACCGTGGCTAAACCCAGTATCTTCCAAGAGGAAGAGCAAACCCTAGCTGTAGAGCAGTTGGGACCATCCTAGATGGACCCCGATTATCTCCTACCTCAACAAAGACGAACTGCTAGAGGACAAAAATGAAGCTCGGTGAATCAAACACACAGCTCTCAGATATTGGCTGTCACCAAGTAAGGAGCTTTACAGACGTTCCTTCACGGGTCCATATTTACATTGCGTCCATCCAGACAAAGTGCAAGGTGTCCTGTTCGAAATCCATAAAAGAATATGTGGGAGCCATATCGGCGGGAGATCGCTAGCGCACCGAGCTATCTCACAAGGATACTTGTGGCCCTACATGTAGAAAGATGCGACCCAGTATGTCCTAAAGTGTGACAAGTGTCAGAGGTACTCTCCCATCATCCACCAGCCAGCTGAGGATCTTGTAATCATCACTAGTTCGTGACCTTTCACTCAGTGGGGACTGGACATAGTCGAACCCTTGCCCCAAGCTCCGGGCAATAAAAGGTTCCTCATCGTGGCGACTGACTACTTCACTAAATGGGTAGAAGCGGATTCTTTGTCAACCATCAGGGAGATCTAGGCTAAAAGGTTCGCAAGGAGAAGCATAGTAACAAGATTCAGGGTACCTCGCGTCATTGTTTCGAATAACGGTACACAATTCAATGGCAACACGTTCAGACCATTTTGTGAAGGGCTTAGGATCAGGAACTATTACTCAACACCAGCCTATCCTCAATGCAATGGGCAGGCTGAGATTTTCAACAAAACCATGCTTAACGGAATTAAAAAGTGACTGGAAAGGGCCAAAGGGAAGTGGACAGAGGAGCTACCCAGGGTTCTGTGGTCCTATAGAACAACCCCAAGGAGGTCTACTAGCCAAACCCCGTTCTCCCTGGCATACAGGGTGGAAGCAGTCATTCATTTGGAGGTGGGGCTACCAACCATCAGATCGGCAGCCTTCAACACAGGGTTCAATGACCAGATGCTGGCAAAGGATCTGGATCTCGCTGAAAAAAAAGAGGGAAGCAACCTTGATTAGACTTACAGAGTATCAGTGACAGTTAAGACGCTCCTAGAACAAACGAGTCTGTCCGAGAAACTTTGTTCCAGGAGACCTAGTCTTACGAAAAGTGTTGGGGGCAACTAAGAACACAGTAGATGGAAAACTCAACCCCAACTGGGAGGGTCTCTATAGAGTGACATCCCAGGTCTATGTTGGCGCATACCGGTTGGAGACTGTTGAAAAGGGAAGACAGTTAGCTCGACCCTGGAATGCAAACAATTTAAAGAAATTCTACCAGTAACGCAGAGTCCCATATGATGTAACAACTTAACAAATGTATAAAGCCTATATGAGATCAATGGAAAATGAACTTGTTCAAACAAATCTACTCAAAGCACTCTAGGAGCCCACAAAAACCAAGTATAAAAACTTGGTTTTGTCCAAGTTCGACAGGTCGGCCAAAGAAGGCCACAAAAACCAAGTGTTAAAGTTTGGTCCTGCCCAAGTTGGACAGGTCGGCCAAAGAAAGCCATAAAAACCAAGTGTTAAAACTTGGTCATGTCCAAGTTGGACAAGTCGGCCAAAGAAGGCCACAAAATCCAAGTTCAAAAACTTGGTCATGTCCAAGTTGGACAGGTAAGCCAAAGAAGGCCACAAAAATCAAGTGTAAAAACTTGGTCCTGTCCAAGTTGGACAGGTAAGCCAAAGAAGGCCACAAAAACCAAGTGTGAACTTGGTCCTGTCCAAATTGGGCAGATCAGCCATAGAAGGCTACCAAGAAATCGGAATAATGGAAATCATATTGTATAATGAATTTCAAAGCAAGTCAGGCAAATTCAAGGTTGGAAAGTATCTAGATAATAGATGAAACAAAGCTTTCCATTAAAAATAACCATTGGTTGATTACAAAAACATGATAAAAAATAAGGAAAAGCTACAATCGTCATGCCGACTTATCCCCTGGCTACGCAGATGTCTCCGCCAAACAATCTACGGTCTCTTCTGCACTCTTGAACTGTTCGGCAGCAATTGTCTCCTTCTCGACCTTATCCTTCTTAGCAACAGCCTTTAGAGCAAGTTGCCTGATGTTCGACATTGGCAACCACTTTCTTTGGGTCCACAACGCTGTCCTCGGTTATGTCAAAGTAATCTGGGCATAAACGCCAAATATCGACAGACTTGTCCATTCCAGTGACATGAAGGGCACCGCTCCAGCCTTGCCAAAAAATGACGCGGCTCAGATCCGCCACCTCTAGGGCCACACTATCAGCCCCCTTGTCTTCACCACTCTTCAACATCACCTCCTCATCGACTTTTAGCTTGGCCACTTCAGTTTGGAGTGCCTCGACCTCAGCATTAGCCTTGTACAGATCCACAGACTGCACATCAAATTTCTTTTGGAGGTCGGTCACTTCCTTATCCCTCATTTCCAAATTCTCCTTCATCAACAGAAGCTCGGTAGATGTTTGTTTGGCCTGCTTCTTGAAGGTGATCCGATCCTTATTGGCATCGATCCACTCCTCCTTTAAGTGACCATGTTCTTCGATAAGTTCCTGATGCACCTCGGCAAGCTTCTTGAAGTGGGTCATCATCTCCAAGGAATTCAGGCAACCCTAGACCAAAAAGAGAAGGTCGTGTTAAAGCAGTTGTTTAGAAGAATCTTTAAACGGGTTAAAAGGGATTGCCGACTTACCAGCAGTGAATCATGGAAGGCACCCATAAAGACAGCTGCGTCGCTTGCCTCACCCAACTTGGCCATATCTTTTTTTCTAAAGAACACCCTTCATAACACCGAAAGCTACCTCAGTCTGCTCAATTATCGAGTCTGTTGTCGTGAGAGGTCGGCCTAAAATATCCGACGTGATAATTACAGCCTCGCCGACCTCTCCCACTGCTCCCTTTCCTTTTAGCTTCTTGGGTGCTGGGGGCGGCGCGATCACCTCTGGACCCCTTTTCTTTTGCTGCCGTGTCTCCAGCTTCTTTTGAAAGGGAGGGGCTTCCTCCACAGGAGCCATCACCAGTTCGACAGCTGGAGTGTCGGTGGAAGTTGTGGCAGCCAATTTCAGCGGCCTGCCGGTAGTGGCAAACATTCCTTCCTTCAAACTCATGTCGTCCTCTTCATGGGGGGATGGTGTAGACTTCTGGGTTCCGACCGAAATCCTAACTCGGCGGTCTAGAACCGTAAGTGGCGATGAACTTGATGCCGAACTGTGCGACTTCGATCGTGCTTCGCGTTGTTCTTCGACAACGGGCTCCGATGGAGGAGTAACTGCAACTGTCACCCCAGTAATGCTACGGGCCCTCTCAACTGCAACGCCGACAGGAATTTTCTCGAAATCTCCCTCGGCACCTTCCTTCGCCAATCTCGCAAGAACACTCTGGGGAACACCCGTATTAGTAGTGAAGGTCGAATATCGAAGCGGCTAGGCGAGCAAAACATGCGCAGTCCGAGCAACGTGCCTCAAACTGCCTTCACCGAGGTAGTTCAAAACCTTATTGAGGTCGTCAAAGTTGACCAGCCAATCGCGTGCTTTCGACCACTTCTCCTTCTTTTCTCCAAAAATGGCACAATCAAATTCGGATCGATATTAGAAATTAAGGGACACACAGTATAAGAGGTTGGCAACAAACTTATTTCGAAAGGAACTCTAGAGCATCGGATCGCCGGCCTTTCCTTCTCAGGAACGTTACCAAACTCACAGGGACCGGTTACCCAAACCCTTACATCATCAACGCCCTTCCCGGAGGAAGGCAGACACTTCACTAACTCTAAGGACTTGTCTACGACTAGGAGGTAAACTTTGTAACTACCCCTGACCTTGCAAAGCGAGTAGTAGTAATCCAGTTCGGCGAGCCCCAAGTTCACACCTAGGCGCCGATTAATCTCAAGCATACCAAAGAAGATCCTCTAGACGTTCGATGACAACTGGGAGGGCGATACCTTATTTTTTACTATGAACTTATGAAGAAGAGGATTAAGGGGAAACCTAAGTCTCCCTTCCGTGATGGCAATAACTGGGAATGGCACCCCCTTTTCGGTCTCTCCCATACGGTGGTCCTCGAGATCGACTAGCTCTAAGTCGATCTCATCTGGGATGTCGAACCTAGCCCTAAACGCGGCAATGGCCGTTGGACCGTCTAGCATTCTTTGAAGACAAGATGCCATCAGGGGACAATCGTCGAAGCATAGAGAAATAGAGAGAAGAGCGAAAGAAGTGTGGGCTTGAAAACACTTACAGTGGTGGGTGCCGAGACAACCGACGCACACGCTAGACAAAAGGCAAGGAAAAACTGAGTGCCTTTTACTAAATAGGGCGTTGCCCTTTTATATACATCGGAGCCGTCGGTTTGTGCGCGGAAAAACGACAATAATCATGACGCTCTGCCGAAACGTCGCATCGGTCGTTGATTCGATGACACCCCATCAATGAATCTTTTAAAATTTTCACCATCCGCGTGGCTGAGTAACCATTACAGCCCTTGGCCGCTTTGGGAGTCAAAACGACACAAAGGCTAGGGGACAATTGTAGGGAAACGGCCCAACCCAGCGGGTTAGGCCCAATTTGCACGAATTAATTTGGGCTGCTTGGTGGCCCAAATCAGAGTTAAGGGACGGGCTGGCCTAAACCGGCAACCTCCTTCCCGTCATGGCCCAATCCGCGAAAGGCGAGCCCAAACTGCTAGCGGTCCAACCATTCCGAATATAAGGAGTTTGGACTCATCTACACGGACTTAAGAATTTAGCCCAACCATTCCGAATAATCTCGCCTACGCATTTGATGACGGGTAGATTTGTCATAGGAAACCGAAGATGCAATTAATAGTATGGAGGCATACACGAATTGTCTATTACATGTTATCACTTCTGAATGACATCAACATAAAGTAAAAAACTAAATTATATCTATAGATTCTATAGTGATAACCATGGGATATTTTTTTTTTTTCAAATATTCCACCACCTTGAAAAAAAAAAAAAAAGAAAAAAAAATCTAGTCAAGAGAATGGCAGGAACTAACCCTTCTGCAAATAAGGGGGTACATTCACGTCACCAGTTTAGCAAAAATGAACTCTCTGGTTCTTCTCAAACTTAGTGCTTAGCATTTTAACTAGTAACTAAATTGGACATAGATATATATAGTTTGATGCCATTATGTACAAAAAAAAAAAAAAAAAATGGAGATAGATCAATCTACAATTCTTCATCATCTTTGATGTTTTCTGAATCATCATCAAGATCAATAGCCGCAACCTTCGAAACTCCAACCTTGGGAGGACCTGCCCGGATCTTGAAAGGCAAACGAGCATTGCTCGTCACGACACCACAGCCTTCTTCCTCTTTCTTCAGGTCACCAGGAGGCAAGAAACAATCCATGGACAATCCCTTAATGTTGAAATCCACTTCTTCAATGGCCCACACCTCTTCCATTCGGGTCCTCGAATGACTTTCAGAGCTCTCACCATACCTAAACAGTGAAACTTCAGTTCTACCTGCGTGGGCAATATTAACGCCATCGATGGTCCTGTAGTCTTGTATATGGGATTCCATTGTCGTCTCCCAGTAGACACAGTCGCTTTCGGGGCCGGCTTTGATTCTGAGGAGGTGAGAGTCTTCTAGTTGGACCATGAGGCCTGTTCTTTGGCTGAAGTAGCCCCAGAGAGTGTGCCGGATTATGTCTACGTTGCTGCTGCTTCTTGCTGTTAGCGCCGAGGACTCGGCTTCGAGTTTTAATACGAAGCAGTCTTCTTCGTTGATGGTTTTCTCGCCGATGCAGACAGAGTTGGAGAATAAGTTGGCAGTGGACCTTGGATCAAGACCCTGTTGATGATGAACATTTATTCAATTATGAGTTGATAAGTAATTATATGTAAAATTAGGGTTCATAAGACCAAAAAGCAAATTGGGTAATTTAAAAGAGTAATGCTATATACAAGGAAAATGCTATTTTTACCAAAAAAAATTAATACAAAATTTTCATACAAAATGATGTGACAGTCACAATTTTGTAATTAAAAGCTATTATAGTGAGTGTTTGTTTCGAAATGAAAACCTCTTATTAAGATATATTATTTTATATAAATTTTTTATTTGTATAACATTATCCCAATATATAATCTCATTTCTCTAAACACAAAATTGTAAGACTCACATTAATAAATTTATATAGGATTCATTCACTCAATTTAAAATGATAACTCTTAAACAGAGACAATATAGTTTGGTGTAGCGGTAATATTGCATTATCATTATCTTAGAGTTACAGGTATGAAATATGGCAATAGTCTCTCCACAAGGGGCTGAGACTCATACATTAGATCCTTCTTAGAACGGGTAGAATTGATATTGTATTACTAATCAGATAAGAATCATTTATTAAAAAATATAACACCCATCATGATGACTGTTATTTATAAAAATATCACTATCATATTATTGTGATAAAATTTTATGTACAAGTTTGAAAGAATAACATTTTCCTATTAATCCAGCTGGGTATACGCCAGCTATTGCAGCACCCAAGTGTTAAGAGTCAAGCTGTTTGAATTTTCGTGTTGATTAAGAGGAGCTAGTGTCCATGCCCAGGCCATGTGATGATTGTGATCTATGAACTGAATCTTTAATTTGAAATGACTTAAAAGATACAATTAATCCAACAATAATGTTGACTATATTAATTATACGGTGTTGATTAGAGGTTAAGAACAGCTCATTGGTGAATTGTCTAACTCTCGAGTGGACCACACGGGATTTGGACGAAAGTCGAGTTGTTGGGACCATGGTATTCTTGTAAGGTTCCTTATTTAGTTAAAGTCAACAAAGATCAGCTCAAAGTTTTATCATATTTAACTGTTGGTTTCAGGAAACAATAGAACAAGAGCTATAAAAATAAAATTTAAAAATAATAAAAAAGAGTATTACCATGGTAATCACTAGATAGAGGAGTAAAGTGGGCTAGCACGAAGCATGATTGGTTCAAATTTAAATGGGTCCGTAGAGCAATTTGTTATACAGGACGTTTAGATTACAATTTAAAAAAGTTAACTTAAAAGTTTAAATTAATTTAAAAAGATATTTTTAACATGGCTTTTCAAAATATAAACTAGTTTTAAAAGTAAATTTTTTAAACAACGAGTTAAATATAATTTTAAAAAGTTATAAACTTAAACCATAAAATACTAAAAAAAATGCATCTAAAGTTTTCTAACACAGAATCATAGTTTATCTCCAAGATGAGAAGAAAACTCAACCCTATTTCTCAATGCAAAAGGAAGAGTTTTCAGAGGCTCAAAATCATTCTCTCAAGCCATTTGGTCATATGATCAAGTAGAATTGCTAGCACTCTGTCCCATGAGCAATGGTTCCTGTTAAATTCTCTACCCAAATGTGCCAAACTAAACAGAATGGAGAAGAGGAGAGCTGTGAGAGGGAGAGTACCTGTAGGAAACGGCGAAGAGGTCTGGGTGGACCCCGAGATGCGTGGGAATGGTGCCAGGGGGTCTGCCTCCAAGCCACCTTGCCATCACTACCGGCGCTAATCTTGCAACCTGAAACCACCAACTCCAAGCACCAAAGCTCCGGCCTCTTCTGCCACAGCACGAACCCTCCCACCTCTCCGACTCCATTCCTCACGCTCTTAATTTTCATCACCTTTCCATTACTCAAACTGTTGCAGCCCAAAGCTAGACCACCCTCCCCAGAAATAAACTCCGACGCCGCCATCTTCACCTTCCCCATTGCATACATGCTGTCAATCGAGTTCAAAGCCTTTTCCCCCCCTGCGGCTGCTATGTACTGTTGCACAATATATTTCGCCATTGAAGCCTCCTGCAAATTGATGATGACAAGCTCAAATCAGATATGTTAACATTAATTAATAAATATATAAACAAAGTAATGTTATACAAAATTCTTATATCATAATAATATAGTTGATTGAAAGTCATTCAATAAAAAAATAAAAACACTGATTTACAAAAATATCGCTATTACCATCTTATTCTGTGAGATTTTATATTTTTTTTTTAAAATAATAGAATTTTTCTAAACAACAACACTCACGATGGCATGGCCTTTGATGTTTCGGTTGATGGGGTGACCGGAGGAGATGGGAAGAGGGATCAGTGGAGCTCCGACGACACCAAGCAGCAGCTGGATCTCTGCGTCACGGCCTCCTCCAAAGATGGAGGAGGTTGGTGACCTATCCGTATTGGGTTTCACCCAGGATTTCATGTTTTGCCACGATATGGTCTTGTTGTTAGAAGAAGCAAACATTTCTTCTGGGATGGGCACTTCGAGAACTGTCTCGAGACCATCCTCTCGATCCAGGTTGGGACAGAGCGTCCTCATATGTGAGAGAGATCTAAAGAGAGAGAGAGAGCGCTTGTTAGAGAGATGTTGGGCACAGAAAGCTTGGAGCGTTATTGCGTAGTGCTTTTCATCTGGGGGGTTATGGGGGAGAATCAGTCAGAGACTACTATAGAGAGAGAGAGAGAGAGAGAGAGAGAGAGAGGCTTAGATTCAAAGGGATAATGAGAAGTGGGGGAACATGACCAACCGACCGTGGGCCGTTCTAACGTGCAACTCTCTCTTAGTCGTGACTGCACGCTCTCTCTCTCCTCTCTCTCTCTCTCTCGTGTATATAAATTCGTCTGCTTGTGTTTTTTTCTCTGCTGTGATAATTAAAATCAGTAATATAATATCAAAATTGTTAAAGAATTTTTGTAGTGGCTGAAAGATAACAAAATAAATCATTTTATTGAATGAAAAGTTATTCAATCAAGTAAAAAAAATGAATGAATGGAAGAAGAATAAATGTTGCATGTATGTCAAATTCACACTAGGGACTAGTTATTAAGTATTAGGACCACTCTAATATAGAGGTGTGGATGTTCCCACCTGAAGTTAGGCGCTTTGGTGCTTTTGAGTACTGTAACATATCTGCCACCCCACCTTAAGAAGTTGGAGAGAAGGAAACAGCTTGGAAAATTTTATTTTCACATAACTTTTATACAAAGTTCTCCTCAATGACTTGGGAATGTCATTTTTCTAAGGGCAATGATGTAAAAACAAAATTTCTATTAGGATTTTTATGGAGAATGATACGATTATTTGTGTGATTCTTTTATCTCAAACCAAAACATTCACTATTTAGATTCATAATTTTTAAAAATATCACTATCACACCGTTCTGATAAAATATTCTGTATAAAATTCCATAAAAATAGAACTTTTTTTAAAAATTAAACGTCTCTTGTGAGTAGTTTGTTTTCAAGTGATAAGTCACAATTCAGCCACCTCACTTTGTGTACAATTTCTGTATATATATACATATATTTTTATTAGAATTACTCAAACAGCTCTGATTAACATTAAAAATGTCGGCAATCCTTGCCATATCATGCGGCGGACATCTCATTTTGAAATTTTGTGCCACCCATATTTGTGTCAATGAATTAATTAAGACTGCATTTAATTTTGTATTCGCAACAAATATAATATGAATCCAAAAAATAAGGTGCTTAGAGAAGTCTTCAATCATGCCATGCACGTTCATATGAAACTGGATGCTTATCTGGGTTAGCCTCTATCCAAATTAACATTCTAGCCAGTGGATTGCGCCATAATTAAGGTCCAAATTATTATAATTGGGATGAGCCAACCGACCATTAATATATGTAGACAAAGCAGTGATATGAACGAGAGATGAACCTAAAAAGGTACGTAGATAGATGATGTTACAGTTTCTTGTTCTTGTATTTTCCTTGGTTTGTAGAAGACAACATAGTACTCCAGGTCAAATCTTAAATATTGTGGATAATGTTTTTATTTTTTTGGTCTTTGTTCTCTCTCATTACCAAGAATTAATCTCGAAATCCCATCAACATACTGCATGTCATTAAATGTTATGCTTATTGGGCTTCTTAGAGATTAACCTTGCCTCAACACAACATATTAGGGCCGTAATCATGTTGAGTCTAGTCAAGTAATGATTTATTTAAGTTTGATTTGAGTTGAAATATGTTCAACTTTTACTTAATTATCTTTCGAGTTGATCTCAAATCAACTGCAATAGAGCTGGGCTTTAACAATCTCTTTTTGTTTTTGTTTTGTTTTTTTTTTTAGTTTTTAAACAATCTTAGAGTATATATAAGTTTATCATATTAAATTCAAGTTTAGTTTAAAAAATAAATGAACTTCAAAATAGATTTAAATTTAATAAGTTTTTAGCAAACAAAATAGAAATTGAGTTGAAATAATTTGTTTTGTTTTACATAACTACATCTAACAAATTTCTTCTTTTTTTTCCTCCATTAGCTGTACCATTGAGGTGAAGATGTAACCACCAATGGTTGTTTGGTCAATTAGTATTTCTTTTGACTCCACCAAACTTAGTCCAGTAACAAACATAAAAATATATGGTTGAAGTATTTTTGGATGGCCAAATTAAAGAAAAATAAGAAGAAGGAAAAAGCATATGCATTAGGAAAAATGCTATTCTTTCATAAAATTTCACCAAACTTATGTAACAATAGCATTTTTACAATTAAAAGCTAACATCATGAGTGTTCTATTTTAAAGTGAATAACTCTCATTCAATCACATTATTTTAATGGTAAATTTTATACGAATTTTCTGATTGTATAGCATTATCTTATACATTATTGTGGATTACTTACAAGAAAATATTCATTACAACGGTGATGTCACGTCATTTGGTTGATTGACATCACAAGCCAACCAAATCATGGCAAATGTATGTGTTCAAATTCAATCATCTAAAATTAAGAAGAGATTTTTTCAAACTACCCTACTAAATAATGATGTGTCCTAGTAATTATGATTTTAATACATGCATTTGATATGATTCAATTGGCTTATAATATCACATCAACAAAATGACCTGATATTACCATTGTATTTAATGTTTCTCGTTATTTAAGGTTCCAGGTATCTTGAGTCCTTGACAGTAATCTTGTAGGTGTCCAAATTTGGTTACAAAGTCATGTGACAAATGATATTGTTCTTCCTTGGAGGAATGTCAAGCAATTCATGTTGTGGGAAAGTGAAAATTTCTCAAAAATAGTTTTCGAAGACGATACCAAACCGGTCAGCTTATACAGTTTTACAGGGTCATTAAAATTAGAGAAGTGATAGATCGGAAAGATATTAGTCGAGATGCACGCAACAAAACTCAAACAGTCTGACGACATAATCGAAAAAAAAAAAAAAGAGTACTAGTACATGTAATTACATTTGTAATACCATTTTTCATTCTTGAATACAAAGTAGTGAGATTCACATTAATTGCACGTCGAGTCTACTCGGTTTTCTTTAAGAATGAGAAAACATCCCAGGGAGTGAGATTCTGTGTAGTTTTTTCCTCATTAATGAGCAAATGCAATGTAGTTAATGATAGGGACCGATCAGACTAGATCCTCTAGGACGACCATTGGACTAGAACCTCCAGAATGCTTCGGTGTTATGACCTCGACCAGAAAGTCATTAGGTCTGATGTTCAAATAGCATGTATCTAGCCCAAGTACCGAACGGAAGAGGACTAGCCAGCACGCGAACCCGAGCGCAACATCAGGCACCCCAACTGCACGTCCTGAGATTCACATCTAAAAATCAGCATCCATCGTCTCATTAGGAGCATGACTGCACCCAAGAAGGGCGCAATGGGAGCATGACATGGAGGCATGATCCACTCCACTCACAGCCAATGTCCAAGGGCCACTCCCAGCTATCAACCACTATATAAAGAGGCCTAATTAGCCTCTCGTTCAAGGTACGATCTCATTGAGCCATTGTTCTGCTTACAATCTTAAGCTTTCATTGCTTAATTTTAACATTGGAGTATCTTTAACAGGTATCCTATCAGTATTCATAGTTCAAAAATCTTCCATCCAACCTCGGATCATCTTGGGTTGGAGTAGATTATCACAAATTGACTGAGTCATCAGTTAACAAGAAGTGAATTCCCACCATTTTAAATTTAAAAACTTAATCATTCAACTTCAATAATATTTATAATCTTTTAAATAGTATTACCTCTATAAAAATATAAACACATAATATTATATAAATAAATCAGCACGGTCACTCTAGATCTTCTAATGTTGCCGTCTGAGATTATCACCGCAAATCGCGGCACATCCATCTCATCAACTGGTGCATTGACACTAACCTGACCGGGCCATCGTATCCAATAAATAGTATTGTAGCCTATGGGCTATGGTTTGCCTTCATATTCATATCATCCACCCAAATCAATCAATTACGTAAAGTTGATAAGATTTTTTAATTTTTTGTTATGAGATGTTTAAGTCTTTACTGATTATTCCATGAATAATCGTCTACACAAACTCTATGAATTTTATGCATTTGTATAAATAATGACAGGTCAAAGAGGCATGAGGAGAGAAAGCACGAGGTCTAACAAGTTGATAAGATCTATTTGTTAGTGATTTTGTCCTTCAATTAAAGAGTAGCACTCAATTTTGATGATGTGATAATACGAGCCAATTAAATAGATTCATTTGAGCTTGTTGATATCTTCATTACCCTTGAACGTCACATTAGTTGCGTTGTATGGAAAAAAATGTCTCAAATAATTAATTAGGTGATAAAGACGAGAATAAATACTCACTTGTTTGTTGTGCCGAATGTCACATTAGTTGTGGAAAAAAATGTCTCAAATAATTAATTATGTGATAAAGACAAGAATAAAGGAGTGTTTGGACGTAACTTATTTAGTAACTTATGACTTATGCTTATGGTTTTTTTAAAATGTATTTGGGTGAATAGCTTAAAAACGCAACTTATGTCTAATCACGTTTTTTGAAAAAAATTATTTTTAAAAATAACTTATAACTTATAAGTCAGTTAGCCAAACATCCTCTAAATACTCCCTTGTCTGTTGTGATGTTGTTAGCTCGTCATACCACGTTATACTGAAGATATTCTCAAATATATTGCATCCTACCAAGTATTAGAACCATATGCCCAACTTCAACTTGCCCTTCTCGAGTCTAAAAATTGCTAATACATATTTTAAGTGATTCTACGAACTTCAAAAGAAGTTAATTTTGTTAATGAAAATTACTTGACATATTGATTTTCCCAATGGCTCCTGTAAATGAAATGGACTGAGTTGATGTTGATGTGGGGGTGAATGGTCATGCACTCATGCTTGAGACAGAATGCGTTATGTTCCATTCGGCCCCTCCTTGACTTCACAACGATGGCTACATTTGGGTCTAATGTATTAAATCACAATGTGGATAGGTCACATGGCTAAAGTTTACTCTTTGAAGGAGTAAGAAGAAGATGAAGAAAAAGCTGTTTGCTTACCCCTCTGTTTTTGTTTTTTTAGTGTTCAAAAAAAAAAAAGAAAACATCTCTTTTTTATATTTTTGAAAAACAAAAAAAAAAGGTACCGTTGAAAACACAATTGTTGTTTTATTTTTGTATGGAATGGTTAGAAAAAAAAAAAACTCAGAAACACATTTCTTTTTTTTTTCAAAATGTTTTTTGAAATTTTTTTCAAAAACAAAAAGGAAAACAAAAAACAAGAACCGAAATCAATTATCTTTATTACTCAAAACTCAAAACCAAAGAGTAACGACCATAATAGCTCATCACCTAACATGGGAAATGCTGGCCCTTCTCTCAATCCTTGATTCAACAGAGCAAGAGAGTCCATATTGGGCACCCATAGTCGCCATATTGATCCAGCTTTGTATGTAAACACAAAGAAAACTAACTAAAATGGAGAGCAATAAAACAAAAGCTTCAGACCCCACAAACAGCCAACTCTTACCCACCAAATTTGACAAAAGAATAAAAAAAAAAGAACATAAAACAAAAAGGAGAAATATTTTGCTTTAGATTTCCAGATGGAGATAATGTCAAAGAGCAAGACATTCAAACAAAAAAAAAAAAATCACCTTTGCAGTTAAAACTTTGTTCTTTTTATTTTCTAGAAAAATATCTAATTGAGGAAATTAACTGAAAACGATATCACCTGTTTGTTTAATTGAGGAAATTAACAGCAATCGCAAATTTCATGGACATGGAAATCTGGACTCAAACTTCACCAAGCCAGAATTTTTCCACTCCCACCAGTGACAAATTTGCTAGAACTGTTGATTATACATTCAAGTTCTCTTTTGTTCTTTTCTACCCAGAAATCAAATTTTCAGAGACGAAATAATTGAGAAGGTAATTAGCTTGGACCAGAAAATGAAGTGTAAGCATCCCAAGACAAGTGGTGCTTCCAAATTTTGAACTGTCCTAAGAACAACACAATCTTAATCAGCAAGAATTTGAATGCTCAAGAGTCCGATATTCTTGAGCAACAAATTTCTGGTCAAAGGAACAAACCTTAGTGACCAAGCGAAATGCACATGATGCAATCCCAAACTATGCTCTAAATATCCCCGAAACTCTGCAAAGGACCCTGCTTGGTCAAAGGAACAAGCCCTAGTGCCAACGCAAACTGCATACGATTAAATCCCAAACTATACTCTAACCATCCCTGCAACTCTGCAAAGGATCCTGCTAATTGCAAACAAAAGTTTTTTTTTTTTTCTCCAATCCTCTCTTAACTTGCACATATAGGCAACCACTTAGCTGCTGCCTCAGAAGGGCATTGTCTATGCACTACTAAGAAACTTGCACTGGATTAGTAATCTCCTAACCTATCCAAGAACATACCATGAACAAAACACAAACATCCAAAATATGTGAAGGGATATAAAGAAATAACACAATCGCTCAACTTTCCAATGTGCTATGAGGTTACCAAAGTGGGCTGTTTCCATATTTGCTCATGCAACTATGTAGATTTTCTGTTCAACAAAATTTCTGAACCAGCAGGGGAAGGAGAAGAGAGAGATAAAAAGGACATTTGATACAATGGCGCATGGGATATAATGTTACGACATTACATAGTCATATTTAAGGTCATGCAAGAGAAGGGGCCCAAAAAAAAAAAGAAAGGGTACAACATTAAGTACAAGTCTGTTAAAGCTCTGAGCCTAATAAAGAACACGCATACAGATTTGATTCTTCCAAACCAAGAATGGGAGGCAACTACGCCACAAAGAGTACCTTAATAGATGCTGGAAGATATGAGTTTGTCTGCTTCATCTCAATGGCCTCTATCAGATTTCAAGAGGGCACCTTGAAGTGAAACAACCAGGAGATGACAAAGGCAAAGACCATACAAGCCAGCAGGAAGTTAAGAAACCGATGGCCCTGCCAGAAGTTTCGGGTCTCTGCTGGGGGCACTGGTGCCATGGCTGCTGCAGCTGCAGCATCATTTGCCTCATTCCACTGTTCTATCAACTCGGCCTCATTTGCACCAGCAACATTGTGTGCAATTGATCCACAGATCTCGCAGGTTCTGGCATTTTAAAATTTTAAGATCACTGTAATAACATGAAAATAGAGTAGACAAAAGTCACTGCTGAAGGCAGTCCAGCAGGTATATCAGGTATAATTGACATTCAATGTTTGCAACTCCAGACCAGCTATATGAGAAGTAAACTAAATATAAATAAAAAAACAATAAATCTTCCCATAGTGTAGTGTATTTGGATTATGGTTTCTATTTATGACCTATTTTGCTCAAATTATCTCCGTCTAGTCATTATGGAATACATTTGACATAACTTCCCGCGGAACATAGAAAAGAGAGAATTTCAGATGTTGCCAAGATATCATTATCTTACAAACATACCTACTAAAAAAATTACCTTAAAAACCTCCTACAAATAGACGGCAAAATCTATAAGTTCAGAAAGGGTATTTACATTTCCAAAAGTAAAGGATAACTTTGAATTGCCAAATGGATATTATGATTTTGGCAATGATTAACTAGCCATTTTCCAAACATTTTCCAAACATGAATGACAACGGCAATTAACAAGCCAGTCTGACCTACTTACGTTGGCTACATGAATCCTCCTCCTCCGACTCCAGTTTGCTCTAGGTTTTATTCATGCTTACCACATGAATAAAAAAAAATACACATAGAATTCTACGAGATATTATAATGCCAATGAAGAAAGCTGGATGGGCATGCACACTAACATGAATAAATGAACACTCACTCATACTGCATATGTATGTGTCAACAAATGGCTCTTTCTGACTGTTGAAGAGGTTGATAATTTATTACTGGAGGAGACAAATTTGAGTGTGTCCAGCTCATGACTTCCAAGTTGTAGATTTGGGCGATGTCACGGAATGCTAACCATTTTGGTAGAAAAAAATTTAAATGGGAGCATACACACACACTGAATAATGTGGAATGAGAGGGTACATGGATCATATAGTCAAGCTGTGATGGTATAGTTCTATATTCTAAGGTAAACATTCACTTTGACCTGCACCTTCCCCTGATCTCCAGAATCCCAGGACTGGCGTATTACATATTAGAATTGGATTCATTTTATGATGTCTGATTTATTAAATTAAACAAATAAGCAAAGAAATCAGAAAAAACATTTTAGATCACCTATTTCTGGGTGTTCTAAAACATGCACTGTCTGAACTCCTTCAAATGAGGTGAAAATTCATGTTTCTTCTATGGCCCTTGTGTTTTAATGATCTCCCAAGATCCTGTGTTAGATTTTTATTCAGATGATGATGTTTGGCCAAGTTCAAGTAACAAGAGGTGAAGGCACTGCTTTTCCATTGGCCTGTGTTTGGCAAAGGCACTTATTTCTATACTACAATCCTGCACAAAGGTAGTAACAAGCTATTTTTCAAACCAACTCAATGTTGGTTTTCCAGTGAACCAGTAAGTAAAATAAGGGGAACTTGGCTTGAATCATTTATGCTTTTCACCCCATCCGCATAGTCTCATATTCAAACAGTCTATTCCAAAAAACGACACTAAATCAGGCAGTTCTTGACGAAATGATTTTTTTGGTGTTAAAAACCCGTAGCACTCTAGTGGCATCGATGCAATGAAGTCAAGTATATAACTGACGATCTCAGATAGGGATTGCATTCAAGCTTGCCTTGAACTCATGACGATCCTAGCAACTCCTATTCAGACTGAACTACAGAGGTTCAGCAGAGGCTGCACTCGGCTAGAATACTAAGATCAATGACATTTCTGAGAAACAAGACAGTCAATCGAGAGACGAGGAAGATAATATGCTCACCATGACCAATGCAATGAAAAAGGGGGAACACTAACTAAACAATGAAAAACAGAAAGGAATTAATATCTCATACCTGGACCCTTCTATTTTGAATTAAAACATGAATATGAAAGGTTGTGAGAGTGAAATTCACCATGATCTTGATTTAAAAATCCATCTAGGAAATGAATTGGAGTTGGAGGACAATGATACATAAGGGACGAAAAGGATATGCGATTTTACTGGCCAGCATAACAGATGGAACAAAGGTTGATCTCAGGATAAATGAAAGATACAGACCAACCAGCGTAGCGAGACAGAGGGCTGAACAGACAAAATGACGGGCAAATTCACCTCCCACAGAGTACTACTACTGTAGTCAAGCAGAAAAATATCATGTCAATTCACGTCTGGTGGCTCTATTTCTCAAATACATCACCCTAGTACGTGTGTCTGTGATTCCTACTTTGCAACCCCATCCTAACCTATCACCAAAACACCCAAATGTTCATATAAGCAAGCCTCCATAGACTGACGTATGTCCAATCATATGCTAAGCACACACCCCACCACATTCACAAACCAAGCCAAGATGAGCTCGTTAAGATACAAGCTCCAAAATAATGCTCAAGCTCAACTTCTTTTGAATGGCTAACAAGCCCAAACAACGGCATTAGCAAGTCAAGGCCCAGTTGTCCATGAACTGGGGTCATTTGCAACCCTACTAGGTGGTAGAGAATCCTGAACACCCATGACCCACACCAACTCAAGGGTTTATCCTGAAGGGCCCAACAACGAATTTCTGACCTTGGTAATCAGTTACCTATAAAGTAATAGACTCCTACACCAAGAAGACTAAGGTAAAGTTTTCTGAACAGTAAATAAACTAGGATTTCTAAATGGCTGCCTTTTTAAAACTCTAAGATCAATATCCCAACCGACTGCATGTTGTTTTCCCTTCTAATATTTTATATTGATAAACAATCAATAGTAATTCATGATACCCTGAAAAGATGCTAGCCCAGAGACCGCTAAAATGTTTGCACTAATTTTTCAGAAGTAGAAACATTCACATTTGAACAATCAGCAGACGGCTTGACACCCTGAAATACTGATCAAGGAAGTTCATAGAAGTTCAACAGAAATGTCATCGTTACCAAAGGGTAGAAGAAAAGATGGGAGGATGTGCATTTGAGCACATTGTGCAGTTGAAGAGGGCCAAGTAAAATGCACTTGGGAGGAGGAGTGTGGACGTTGTGCAGTATTAAACAGAAATGGATAGAAACAGTAAACAGATACCTGAAAATGATGTTGTAAATGGAGATTTTACTTTGGCCAGCAGGAAAATTAAATTTGATTCAATCGGTTTTTACTGTCAACCTTAAATAATTAGGAAAAGGGCCACGAATAATGATAACAATATCTTCAAAATTCTTACCCTAACTAATATTTCAGTTGTTAGCTCATCAGAGCAGGATTGTGCTGTTTATCCAGGTAAGGAGAACAAGTACTTGGGCAATAATAACCTACTGCATGAAGAAATACATACAGAATAATAATCTACTCCTGAGTGTTGATCAAATAAAAATACGTAGATAATCAGCTGACAAAAATGTCAGAAACGATTTTTATACACATGGCCACATAGAACTTTGGGCCTTTTGGTGCAAATAAAATCATCAAATTCATTTCTGCAAAAAGGTGTGAAAAGCAGATTATTCTCAAATTAAAGGAGAAAAAGGAGAAAAAGGAAAAGGCTCTAAAAGGAGCAGAGTATAAAAAGCTAAGAAATCTGGATTACATGTGCTTGTATGCAGAAATATTAGCCTAAGAAATTTGTAAAATCTGTAAAATTATGAGGTTGATTGTTTTAGATTCAATATAAACAATAAAAGAACTAGCCACAAAATCAAGGCATTGACAGAATTATCCTACATTCGAAAGACTAAGATGATCTGACAATTCAAGATGCAATATTTATGTTTCACTACATTATAAAGGACAGATACTAGGCATTCTTCAAGCAGCATGCCTGAAAATAGAATCATGTCATCCAAACGAAACTTTAGCACATCACTCTACCGCACTATGCTGGAAACTGATGATATTAGTCATCTCTTGGATTCTTTCTATTATTTTGTTGGACCCATTCGGAAACATTACGTGAATATAAAAGCCGACCAACCAATTGTATATGTCTAGTTTAAAAGAATGAAAAGACGGCAACATAGTTCTTGGGTCCACAAAATGACTGCCTTGTGAAATACTATGTTCTGGCATAAATTTAAGTTTGACAAACAACAAAACAGGAATCAAAATGACTCAAGTCTAGGTTGGATACGGGGAATATCTGCAAGTGCCTGTTATAACAAATACATCAAAGTCAAAACCCAAATTGCAAATAAGAAAGGGAAAACCAGGAATGAGAAAGAAGTAAGCAAATTCCAAGAAAACTAAGAATGGGAAAGAATCATCCACTAGCTGCCCATACAACCAGGACTACCGGGCGCATTCATCTTTTGCTTTATTTACTTTATTCTTCTCATTTAATGTAAACTGCTTTATACATCAAAGCAGTGCTTTATTCTCTCATAAAGGTTTGTTACGTGCCTTTACATAGACACAGCCCTTTGGATGCATTGCCCAGATAAAGCTTTCCTTTCACTTTCGTTGCAAAACTAAACAGGGGAAAGGAGAACACTTTCCCTACCATTTTCTCTCTCCTTTCCCTTCCCTTGCACAAGTTCCAAACCAAATAATTTACATCAAAACCCTTAAAAGTATAGCAAAAACCCAAAAAAAGGAAAAAAAAACCAATTTCAAATAAGAATCCCAGAAGATACATATAACTACAAAAATAAACATTTCATGTAATAGAATCATCACATTGCATGTAACCTACAAATAGCTAAGAACTGAAAAATGGGTAACCTCAGAATAATTTAAAGATAAAAAAATTTCAATTGTTTGGATACCTACTTGTTGCCCTTAATCTTGAACCAAGCCTCAGCACAGTGTTTATGGGCAGCAGCTAAATCGTCCTTACAAGAGCAACCTAATTCAATAGGGATCCCGGATTCTTGATTAGTTGCATCCAAGCTCAGATGGCAAATCCTACAATCCCTTTCAGATTCGCAAAATGTGCCTTGATCTCTCGGACCCCAGCTTCCAGATCCACCTCTACCGAACACTCCAAAGCAGAGGACTCCCTCCTCTTATCAGACACACCCACAATCTCCGCAGCAGAGAGGCTAGAGCACCGCTGTTGTTCGTCGTATGACGACGACGCCCTGGCGGTGGAACCAAAAGGCGAGTGCCACGACCGGACGTCGGCGTCGGAGGAGGTGGAACTGCGGTTGTCACTTCCTCGGTCGTTCAAGGCGGCGGAGTGTC
Source organism: Euryodendron excelsum (assembly GCA_033060915.1). Lineage (NCBI taxonomy): Eukaryota > Viridiplantae > Streptophyta > Magnoliopsida > Ericales > Pentaphylacaceae > Euryodendron > Euryodendron excelsum. The sequence goes on along the minus strand of CM065390.1, from coordinate 11,244,938 downwards.
CGGGAGGACCACCACCACCACCACCACCACCACCGTCTTCTAAATCAACATGGGATTTGTCCAAAGTTGCCATTTGAGAGACCCAGAGAGAGAACCCTCATGTAAAGGCAGTGTGACACAGAGATCATCAATGGCCAACAGCTCTTCGAGAACTCTCAACCTGTGAAAAAAGGAGGAAAGAGAAATCGCAGAGATCTCTGTCTCTCTCTCTCTCTCTCTGTGTAAAAATATCGAAATACAAATTGCCGTAGGTGTTCTGTCTCTTATCAGTCAATTCATGGACAGTGCTTGGGGGAGAGAGAGAGAGATCCAAAGTTCTGTCCCCAGAAAATACACTCGTATATATATATATATATATATCTATGTATATATCTATTCTTTCTTTTTTTTCTGTGCAACACATTGCTCATAAATCTCAAGATTCACAGTGAACTCCAAGAGGTGCTTGGCTGTAAGAAATAATGCATTGATCTAGTCGCCATGGCCCATGGGAACCAAAGGCGGCTATCTAAATTGATTCAATTTGTTTTTGGTCCATAAGCACATTGGAATTACCAAAAAAATAAAAATAAAAATAAAAAATTTTATTTTAGGCATACTTTTTATAGTTATTATCATCAATTCTTTCTATCTTAAACAGTCATTTGATCCTGTCGAAGTCTGAAGTGACATTCCAGACGTGGACCAAAAGAAAGCGAAAGATTAAGAATTCGATCGAGATGACTACAATTACTGTTTCTGCGTACGACACACAAAGATCATGTGTTGGCGAGCAAAATTTGCTTTTGCTTTTGCTTTTTGTCTTGTCCCTGTGGATTTTTATAACAAAGTAGTATTGTTTTTCAGTTACGTAAACTAGTTGGACAACCTTTGTATTTTGATACTCTTTTGGGTTTTTCAGTGAAAACTTTGTTTGAGTTATATTTATTTTCACTTCAACATATACATGACTTCTTTTTTTTGGATTGTGATTTGAAAATTCGTGAATTCATAATAGTTGTCTTGTCGTAAGAATGTTTGCAATGGAAGCACATTTCTGTCAAAATTATGTTGTGCTCTATGCTCAAGCTAGAATTACTTTGAAATAGTGTGAATTTCTGTGAAACATATTTTGTCACGAGGACTCTTAGAAAGGATTAAAAGCTTCAAGTTTCGTTAAAGTTAAAAAAAATAAACAAATTTGCAAGTCCGTAATATGTACTAAATTTAAAATCATTTATTTATCTTATGTTTTTAAGTATTCCAAACACTTAGATGAAATTTACACGATAAATGAGATTTTAAGATAATGGGATACCATTTCTTTTCAAATATGGCCCATTTATTATATGGAAGAAAAGATGAAGAATGACAGTAGATTGCGATGGCCTTGGGTTTACAGCTTAGAATTAATAGCTGGAAAAGTCAAGAACATCCACCCTTACAATCCTCTCCAAAAAGTCTTCACCAAACAAGGTATAGTGTAGAAAGAAAATAAGTTGTATTGGCATGGTCATATATATGTTTACCGTTTTGGGTATAGACATGACTTTGAATTGTGTCAAATAACGAAAATTAGCCTAGTTGCTACACAAATTAGAAAGGAGATTGTTAGCTCCAAAATCATTACGGCTGTTGTCATTTATATTCTCTTCTCGCTCAAAAGGTATGGTTCACTAATGAAAAAAATTAACATTTTTCAACCTATGAATTTAGTAATTTACAAAAGAAATGATACATCTAATAAAAAAACAAAATTAGAAATAATAGTCATAGCAAGTAGGAGAGTGAATGGGTCAGGTTGGTCCGGATCTATGCTAAACTCAAAATCGATATGATGTTGATCGATTCTTAAATTTTTTATTCAGAATCGAACCAGTTTCATTTCTCGAGTCAGGTCGGGTCTACTTTTATGATGTATAAAATAGTTTCTTTGTTTAAAAATAAAAAAATTTAGAATAATATCGCAACCTCAATTTTTTTAAATAATTAAATAGTAATATATAAACCCATATTTGTAGTCATGAAATACAAAATAATAATAGTTTAAAAACATATATGCAATATTTACAAACTTTGTTACATATATAGATCAAATCTCAAGTCAGATTCATAAAATGCCAACCTAAGAACTGAACTTAATACATCAGTTTGATATTTTTTAAATTTATAATTGAACCGAATCATTGATGGACTCAAAAACCAACTCATAGAAGCCGGATTAGTTCGATTAACAGGCATATGGACCATGTGTTTGCTAGGCATGGAATATGGCTTAGAAAATGAAAGCACGAAACACAAAAGCCTCGTGAATAATTACTTCAAATACCAGTTACCTTATGATTTCACTTAGGCCCGTTTGCTTGACCCAGAATATGACTTGCGTTAATTTGGAATTAATTCATTTACAATAAAATAATGAGATATGTTTAGTGTAAATATGAAACACTTGACGTTCTCCTCGTTGAGGCCCCTAGCCTTGTCCTTTGGTGGATTATCTCCTCTGACTGCGAGCCTAGGGTTAATTGGGGCGAGAATTCGTCTGAAAATCCTGACAATCATTAAAATGGCTCACTCAAATCTCTTAGTTATGGAGATGATAAAAATCAAGAGCAGATAAAAAAGAGAGAGATTTACGAGTTTGTTGGTAGTTTACGCAATAAATGTAATCAAGCTATCTTATTTTGTTATAAATGAGGTAAAAGTATTTATAGTGAATAGTAATTGACATAGTGTAGACACATAGCGTCTACTAACTAGACAAATCTAAATCCCACCATCATAACTTGAAGAGGCCATGTCAAGACCATAACCGAGTGATTGGATATGTAATCTACCATTGTGTTAAGCTCTTATCCAGTCATAATGTGCCACATGTTTGCAGTATTTAATGTAGGTCGAATAAATATTTAATGCTTAAGATATGATATTCGAGTGAATCTCTCTCTCTTAGTTAGTTGATGGGACTGATCCCCCACACGTTTATGGGGCGTGAGGCTCTACGATTCCTTCCGTTCTAGCCTTAATTTTACTGTTTATAAAGAGGATTTCAAGCAAGAGTGAACTGAATTAAGAGATTAAAGACCTAAGCTTGTTACATGCTGAGGCACGAGAGTCTTATCACGTGCTAGGCATAAAACTTATCTTGCACGTATAGTCGTTTTGGCCAAAACTATCCAGGCGCAGACCTACGTTAAAAATAGGTCTTAAAAATTTTTGCACACGACTAAAGATGAGAACGTTGTGCTTATCGCGGGCCAAGAGCATCGAACTGGTCTATCTAAGTATTATTTAATCAATGTTTAACTTTAAAGTGCTCATTAGACCTAGGAAATCTAGCAGGTGAACAGATGAGTACCACGTCACGTCCACTGATGTACTACAAAGGCAGTGTTGACACAGAGATCATCGATGGCCAACAGCTCTATGAGAACTCTCAACCTGTGAAAAAAGGAGGAACGAGAAATTGCAGTGATCTCTTGTTCTCTATGTTAAAAATATCGAAATACAAAAGGAGATAGAGATCCAAAGTTCTGTCCCAAGAAAATACACTCGTATATATATATATATATATATTTATGTATATGTCTATTCTTCCTTTTTTTTCTATGCACTACATTGCCCATAAATCTCAAGAATCACAGTGAACTCCGAGAAGAGCTTCGCTCTAAGAAATAATGCATTGATCTGGTCGCCATGACCCTTGGGTACAAAAAGGGCTATCTAAATTTATTCAATTTGTTTTTGGACCCTAAACACGTTGGGGATTACCAAAAAGATAAAAATAAAAAATTCTACTTTAGGCATACTTTTTATAGTTATTATCATCAATTCTTTCTATCCTAAACAGTCATTTGATCTTATCGAAGTCTGAAGGGAAATTCCAGACGTTGATTGAGATGACTACAATTACTGTTTCTGCGTGCAACACACAAAGATCATGTGTTGGTGAGCAAAACTTGCCTTTGCTTTTGCTTTTTGTCTTTTCCCTGTGGATTTTATAACAAAGTAGTATTGTTTTTCAGTTACGTAAACTAGTTGGACAACTTTGTATTTTGATACTCTTTTGGGTTTTTCAGTGAAAACTTGGTTTGAGATATATTTATTTTCACTTCAAGATATACATGACTTCATTGAATAAAGAAAGCTATATTCATGTGACATTGACTACTGGATTGTGATTTGAAAATTCGTGAATTCACAATAGTTGTCTTGTCGTACTAATTTTTGCATTGAAAGCACATTTCTGTCAAAATTATGTTGTGCTCTATGCTCAAGCCAGAATTACTTTGAAATAGTGTGAATTTCTGTGATACCTATTTTGTCACGAGGACTCTTGGAAAGGATTAAAAGCTTCGAGTTTCGTTGAAGTTAAAAAAAATAAATAAAGAAATATTCAAGTCCGTAATATCTACGAAATTTAAAATCATTTATTTATCTTATGTTTTTAAGTATTCCAAACACCTAGATGAAATTTACACGATAAATGAGATTTTAAGATAATGGAATACCAATTCCTTTCAAATATGGCCCATTTATTATATGAAAGAAAAGATGAAGAATGATAGTACATTGCGATGGCCTTGGGCTTATAGCTTACAATTAATAGCTGGAAAAGTCAAGAACATCCACTCTTACAATCCTCTCTAAAAAGGCTTTACCAAACAAGGTATAGTGTAGAAAGAAAATAGTTGTATTGGCATGGTGTCACGAGCCGCCTTTCGGTACTCCATGACGTCTCATTTTTGTGCCCAAACCTCCCTGCTAAAGGGACCACAGAATATTCAACAAGGGGCCAAAGGGTTGCTAGCGCCCCAGCACCTACGCGCCCCTGCGCCCAGCAGCGCCCCACACTTGCGCACCCCAGCATCCAGCAACGCCCAACACTTGCGCTCCTCGGTGCCCAGCCGTGCCCAACAGCTAGCCATAACAGCAGGCAGCAACAAAGGCCCCGTGTCAACATGATGATTCGTGCATTATTTGCCGCACAACCCGGGGTCCAAAACATTGTATATAGTTAGAAATTTTTGGCCTAGCAAGCCCTCGATGTAATTCCCTCTGAGCTATGAGAAACGCCAATGCCAAGATTTGCACATTCTTCTCCTTTTTGTCAAACTTTGGCGTGGCATTTCTCCTAGCTTCGGAGGGCAAATTAAGTTAGGTTTTTTTTCCATGTATAGCTTTTATCATATAGTTTTCCATTGTCAAATCTTGTAATTTTTGGATTTCATTTAGATTTTCTGCCGAAGCATTATAACTCCTTGGCCATGTTAATGTTTCCTCTTGTCAGTTTTGTAATAACTCAAAATGCTATATTAGGGGGGATACATGTATTGACCATCTCCTACCCGGTGAATTGTAAAACTTTCAAGCTCTTTCTTACTTACTTTCTAGCATTGTAAGCGTTGTAAATGTTGCCTTTCAATTAATGAGAATGTTCATATTTCAATGTCATTTGTCTTAAATTTTGTGCAACCGCTGTAAATTGTGAGGAGTGCTTTGTTGCTTGGCGGGCTTGCTCGAAGGGCATAGTAAGCGCCACACGTGGACGTCCCTAGCCAGTAACAGACATACTTGACCCGCTAGAGTCGCCCCGTGACAGTTGGTATCAGAGCCACAACGTGACTGTGGCCTAGCAGCTTTCGTGTAGCCAAAACAATTTCAGCATGGTGACTCAAGAACAGAGAATTGACATTTTGGAGAACAAAGTCGAGGGATTTGCCGAAGTGGTCTCACGGTTGGAGGAACAGATCAGGGCAATGGAGCAACAGAGGGTTGAAACAGGGGCTTCAGCCAACTCTACCCCATCCGGAGATGTCGAAGCCCTTCGAGCAGAGATTGTTAGCCTTTGGCATGATTTGGAAGATGCAAACAACCGTGTCAATGTGGTGACACGCCTCGTTGCCTTGGGAGGCGGCAACGGGGGAAATGGCAACCATGGCCCAATGGTGACAACGATGTCTGACGCGCTTCGCTTACAGATGCCAGAGCCTCGTGCCTACGAGGGTGCCAGGGATGTCAAGGAACTTGATAACTTTCTCTTTGACATGGAACAGTATTTCAAAGTTGTCCGTGCTGAGGAGGAACAAAAAGTTTCGATGGCCACAATGTATCTTAGTGGTGATGCCAAGCTTTGGTGGCGCACCAAGTATGATGAGATTCAGCAGGGAATCTGTACAATAACAATGTGGGAGGAGCTGAAGGGGGAGCTTAAACTACAGTTCTTTCCTGAGAATGTGAAGTACAATGCCAGGCGTGCTCTACGCAAAATGGCACACACAGGAACCATTAGAGACTACGTCAAGCAATTTTCTACCCTGATGCTTGACATCCGAGACATGTCAGAAAAGGATAAGCTCTTTTATTTTCTTGAAGGGCTGAAGCCTTGGGCCAGAGTTGAACTACACCATCTGAGGGTACAGGACTTGTCTAGTGCTCAGTCTGCAGTAGAATGCCCAATTGATTATGTTACTGAACCGCAACGCCAGCAAGACAGGAGTTCTTCTAGCAAGAGTGGGGGAGGCAACAAGTCAGTTGGGCATGGTAAACCCAAGAGTGGGGGAGCCGATAAAGGGTCTTTCCACAAGGGGGATGGAAGCAAGGGCAACAACAATTACTCCAAAGGACAAGGGAAGGACTATAATCGAGACAAGCCCAGGGGGCCAATTACTTGTTATCTATGCCAAGGGCCGCACAAGATAGCAGACTGTCCTCAGAAGAAAGCACTGAATGCCCTCCAATCTTCTGGTTCTGATTTATGCCAGGAAGAGAGTGAGGACAGTAGTAGTGAGAGTGAGGGGGACACTAGATCGAGGCATAATGGGAAGTATGGTTCGAGGACGGGCTCTAGAGTAGGGGCATTTCACATGGTGAATGGAGTGAAGAAAGAAGCTTCTGGTTCTAAAGTCAAAAAATGCAAAGGAGTTGATTCCAAGCCTAGACAGATTGAGAAGCCAAGGAATCCCGTTGAGGGGAAAAAGAAGAAAGTCACCACCATGGGGCTTATGTTTGTGGACATCAAAGTCAACGACAAGCCCATCCGTACACTTGTGAACACTGGAGCCACCCAAAACTTTATGGCTGGTACGGAGGTGGAGAGACTGGGCTTGTCCTTGGAAAAGGACACTAGTCGAATTAAAGTAATGAATTCAGCGGCCCAACCAATCTATGGAATTGCCAAGTCAGTCGCTGTTAAAGTGAGCTCATGGGAGGGGCGCATAAACTTCACAGCGGTGCCCATGGATGATTTTCAAGCTATCCTTGGGTTGGAATTCTTAAGAGAGACCATGATAGTCGTGATGCCATACAATCACACTATGTGTATAATGGGAAAGAAGCCATGCCTCATTTCCACTATGTCGACCAACAACGCTGAAAAGTTCATTTCAGCTATGCAGCTAAAGAAAGGGGCCAGGAGACATGAACCAACGTGGATCGCTGCCCTATCTATTGAGGAGTTTATGGAGGCAGGGCCTATTTCCAAATCCATCGAGAAGGTCTTAAAGGAGTTCAAAGATGTGATGCCTGAAGAACTGCCCAAGAGACTTCCGCCCAGGAGGAGCATAGATCATGAGATTGAGCTCTTGTCAGGGGGAAAACCACCAGCACGTGCACCATATAGGATGGCCATTCCCGAGTTGCAAGAATTGAGGAAGCAGCTCTTAGAGTTGATTGAATCAGGTTTCATACGGCCTTCCAAAGCACCATATGGAGCACCAATGCTATTTCAAAAAAAACACTATGGTAGTTTGAGGATGTGTATTGACTATAGAGCTCTTAATAAGATTACCATCAAGAACCGGTATCCTCTTCCTCTTATTGCAAATTCATTTGATCAGTTGAGCCAGGCGAGGTATTTCTCGAAGTTAGATTTACGGTCAGGCTATTATCAGGTGAGAATCAAGGAGGGGGATGAAGCAAAGACTACGTGTGTCACTCGGTATGGCTCATTTGAGTTCTTGGTCATGTCGTTTGGCCTCACAAATACTCCAGTCACATTTTCTACTCTCATGAATGAAGTGTTTCGGGAGTATCTCAACAAATTTGTGGTGGTGTACCTTGATGATATCGTGGTGTACAGTTCAACTTTAGAGGAGCACAATAAGCATTTGAAACTTGTGTTCCAAAAGCTAAAGGAAAATCAGTTGTATGCCAAGCTGGAGAAGTGTTCCTTTGCCCAGGAGTGCATCAAATTCTTAGAACATATTGTGGATCGGGGGAGAATCCGGATGGACCTAGACAAAGTCAAAGCAATCCAAGAGTGGCAGGCTCCTGCAGGTGTTTCTGAGCTAAGATCTTTCTTAGGCTTGGCAAATTACTACAGGCGGTTTGTGGAAGGCTACTCGAAGATTGCCACCCCATTGATAGAATTGTTGAAGAAGAACAACGGGTGGGTTCGGTCAAAGAAGTGTCAACAAGCCTTTGATGAGCTGAAGCGATCTATGTCTAATGACCCGGTCTTGGCTCTTCCGGATGTCTCCAAGCCATTCGAAGTACAGACATATGCTTCTGATTTCGCACTTGGGGGAGTCTTATTACAGGAAAGGCATCTAGTGGCCTATGAAAGTCAAAAGTTAAGTGATGCTGAGCAGCGATATACGGCACACGAGAAGGAACTTCTAGCTGTAATTCACTGCCTCAGAATGTGGAGGCATTATTTATTGGGACAGCGATTTGTGGTGAAAACCGACAACACAACTGTGAGTTACTTTTTATCACAACCCAAGCTCAACGCCAGACAAGCCAAGTGGCAAGAGAAGTTGGCCGAGTTTGATGTGGCCTTAGAGTACAAGGCCAGCACCACTAACCATGTGGCAGATGCACTGAGCAGGAGGGCAGAGCTTGCCTCTTGTCAGCGTGTTTGCACCATCTTTACTCCATCAACTGGGGTGCGTGATCGCATCTGTGCTCACTTGGATAAGGACTCAACGGCCCAAAGCCTAGTGTACCTTGTCAAGAGGGGCAAAACCCACCAGTTTTGGGTGCAAGATGGTTTGCTCATAACAACAGGGGATTGAGGAGGGCACTCTTGACTGAGTGTCATGACACACAATGGGCAGGTCATCCGGGGTCTGAGCGAACTTTTGCCTTGCTAGAGCAGGGATATTATTGGCCCCATATGCAGGATGATGTTGATGAATATGTGCGCACTTGTTTCATATGTCAACAGGACAAGCCTGAACATAAGAAGAAAGCTATTTTGCTTGAGCCTTTGCCAGAGCCATCTAGACCATGGGAGAGTGTCTCACTTGACTTCATCACCGGCTTGCCCAAAGTAGGAGATATTGGGACTATCCTTTCAATTGTTGACAGATTCTCCAAATATGCTACCTTTGTGCCTGCACCCAAGTATCTATCAGCTGAAAAAACGGCCAGACTTTTTTTTAAGTATGTGGTTAAATATTGGGGCATGCCAAAGAGTATTGTTAGTGACCGAGATACACGCTTCACCGACAGCTTTTGGTCTGAACTTTTCAAGCTTCTCGATTCACAACTAAACATGTCTTCGAGTTATCACCCGGAGACTGATGGCCAGACTGAGCAATTCAATAGCATGCTAGAGGAGTACCTACGTCACTTTGTTAATGCCAACCAACGCAATTGGGTTCCACTCCTTGACATTGCTCAACTATGTTTCAATGCCCAAAAGAGTAGCTCAACTGGGAAGAGTGCTTTTGAGGTAATATCTGGCTAGCAACCACTGTTACCCCATACGGTAGAAGGACCTTACACAGGGAAGTCACCAAGAGCCTTTCAGTTTGCAAAAGATTGGCAGAGGGATGTTGATATTGTCAAAGCCTACCTAAATAAAGCAGCCAACAAGATGAAGAAATTGGCTGATGAAAAGAGGCGGCCATTAGAGTTCAAGGTGGGGGATCAAGTTCTAGTCAAGCTCTTGTCAGAACAACGCAAATTTATTCAAGGGCGAGATCGACGACTTGGTCGCAAGTATGAAGGACCGGTTACAATTGTCAAAAAGATTGGTAAGTATGCTTACAAGGTCGACCCTCCTTCCTGGATGAAGATTCATCTTGTCTTTCATGTCAGCTTCCTCAAGCCCTATCATGCCGACATGGAAGACTTATCCCGTAATGTTCCTCAACGACCATTAATCACGGCCAAGCCTCCAAAGAAGCAAGTAGAAGCAATTCTAGCAGATCGAATGAACACTGCTTCTCGCAAAACATTTCTCGAATACTTGGTGAAATGGGAGGGACTTAAAGACGACGAGACCAGCTGGGAAAAGGCCACAGACTTAACAGAATTTGCAGATCACATTGAAGCCTATCTAGCACAGAAGTCACCGAGGACGGCGACCCTTTGAGTGGGGGAGAATGTCACGGGCCGCCTTTCAGCACCCTATGACGTCTCATTTTTATACCCAAACCTCCCTGCTAAAGGGGCCACAGAATGTTCAACAAGTGGTTGAAAGGTTGCCAACGCCCCAGCACCTGCGCGCCCTGCGCCTAGCAATGCCCCTCACTTGCGCGCCCTAGCGCCCCAGCACCTACGCGCCCCAGCGCCCAGCAGCGCCCCAACACTTGATCGCCTCGGTGCCCAATCATGCCCAACAGCTAACCATAACAGCAGGCAGCAACAAAGGCCTCGTGTCAACATGATGATTCAAGCATAATTTGCGCACAACCCAGGGTCCAAAACATTGTATATAGTTAGAACTCTTTGGCCTAGTAAGCCCTCGATGTAATTCCCTCCGAGCTGTGAGAAAGACCAATGCCAAGATTTGCACATTCTTCTCCTTTTTGTCAAACTTTGGTGTGACATTTCTCCTAACTTCGGAGGGCAAATTAAGCTAGGTTTTTTTTTCCATGTATAGCTTTTATCATGTAGTTTTCCATTGTCAAATCTTGTAATTTTTGGATTTCATTTAGATTTTCTGCCGAGGCATTATAACTCCTCGGCCATGTTAATGTTTCCTCTTGTCAGTTTTGTAATGGCTTAGAATGCTATATTAGGAGGGGTACATGTATTAACCACCTCCTACCCAGTGAATTGTAAAGCTTTTAAGCTCTTTTTTACTTACTTTCTAGCATTGTAAGCGTTGTACATGTTGCCTTTCAATTAATGAGAATGTTCATATTTCAATGCCATTTGTCTTAAATTCTGTGCAACCACTGTAAATTGTGGGGAGTGCTTTGTTGCTTGGCAGGCTTACTAGAGGGGCATAGCAAGTGCCACACATGGACGTTCTTAGCTGGTAACAGACATACTTGACCCGCTAGAGTCGTCCCATGACACATGGTCATGTATATGTTTACTGTTTTGGGTATAGAAGTGACCTTGAATTGTGTCAAATAATGAAAATTAGCCTAGTTGCTGCACAAATTAGAAAGGAGATTGTTAGCACCAAAATATACGGCGGTAGTCACTAGTCTTCTCTTCTTGCTCAAAAGGTATGGTCCACTAATGAAAAAAATTAACCTTTTTTAACCTATGAATTTAGTAATTTACAAAAGAAATGATACATATAATAAATAAAAAATTAGAAACAATAGTAATAGCAAGTAGGGGAGTGCATGGGTCAAGTTGGTCCGAGTCCATGCTAAACTCATAATTGATCCGATGTTAATTAATTTTAAAATTTTAGACCCAGAATCAAACCGATTCCATTTTTGGGTCGGGTCGGGTCGGGTCTACTTTTATGATGTGTAAAGTAGTTTCTTTATTTAAAAATAAAAAAATTTAGAATAATATTGCAACCTCAATTTTTTTAAATAATTAAATAATAATATATAAACTCATATTCGTAGTCATGAAGTACAAAATAATAATAGTTTAAAGATATCTATGTAATATTTACAAACTTTATTACATATATAGATCGGGTCTTGGGTTGGGTTCATAAAATGCCAACCCAGAAACTGAACTTAATATATCGGTTTGATACTTTTTAAATTTATAATCGAACCAAACCATTGACGGACTCAAATCAAACCAATTCATAAAAGCCGAATTAGTTCCATTCTCTAATTTTTCGATTCCTTTGTGCAACTCTAATAACAAGCATGTGGACCATGTGTTTGTTAGGTATGGAATATGGCTTAGAAAATGAAAGCAAGGAAACACAGAAGCCTCGTGAATAATTACTTCAAATACCAGTTACCTTATGATTTTACTTAGGCCCCGTTTGCTTGACCCAGAATATGAATTCCGTTCATTTAGAATTAATTCATTTACAATAAAATAATTAGATATGTTTGGTGTAAATATGAAACACTTCACGTTCTCCTCGTTGAGGCCCCAGCCTTGTCCTTCAGTGGATTATCTCCTCTGATTACGAGCCTAGGGTTGATTGGGGCGTGGGTTCTTGACAATCACTAAAATGGCTCACACGAACTTCTTAACGGTGGAAAGGGCGAAAATCAAGGGCATGCAAGAGAGAGAAAGATTTACGAGCTTACTGGTGGTTTATGCAATAAATGTAATCAATCTATCCTATTTTGTCATAAATGAGGTGAGAGTATTTATAGTAGATAGTGATTGACATGGTGAAGACACATGGCGTCTACCTACCAACTTGACAGGCCTAAATTCTACCATCATGACTTGGAAAGGCCATGTTAGGACCGTGATTGGATGATTGGATATGCAATCTACTATTGTGTCAAGCTCTTGTCCAGTCATGGTGCATTACATGTTTGCTATATTTAATGTAAATTGAATTAGCATTTAATGTTTAAGATATGGTAGTCGAGTGAATCTGAGGGTGAATCTCTCTCTCTTAGCTAGTTGATGGGAGTGGTACCCCACGCGCTCGTGGGGTGCGCGGCTCAATGATCCATTTAGTTCTAGTCTCCATTTCACTGCCCATGAAAAGGGGTCTCGAGCGAGAATGAACTAAATTAGGAGGTTAGGGGCCTAAGCTTGTTAGATGCTGAGGTGCAGGGGGTCTTGTGATGTACTAGGCATGAAATCTATCTCGCACAGATGCTCATTTTGATCGAAACTATGCAGGTGCAGACCTGATTTAAGTGAAGCTCTTGAAGGTGTTTATACGAGGTTAAAGATGAAAACGTTGAGCCTACCGGAGGGACAAGAACACCAAGTCGGCCTGTCTAAGTATTATTTAACCAATGTTTAATTTTAAAGTGCTCATTAGACCTACGTGATCTACCAGTGGATAGATGAGTATCACGTGACGCCTGCTGATGGAGGTACGACAAAGGCTGTGTGACACAGATCATCAATGGTCAACAGCTCTCTGAGAGCTCTCAACCTGTGAAAAAAGGAGGAAAGAGAAATCGCAGTGATCTCTCTCTCTCTTCTCTCTCTCTATGTTAAAAATATCGAAATACAACTCCAGGGGCACAACGTGATTGGTAAGGACGGAGGAGGTAGGCGGCTTTGATCGTAAGATTCCGACTTCGAACTCTGTCAGTCACGTTTGAAAGTCTTGTTATTTACCTGAGGTATGGAGGCTGAGGGGGCCCGTCCTCCCCAGTTTGACCAGTTCTCTTCGAATTCTCAATTGCGGGTCGGGCTGGTGTTCTGGGTCATAAAAAAAATATCAAAATACAAAAGGAGAGAGAGATCGAAAGTTCTGTCCCAAGAAAATGCATTCGTATATATATATATATATATATATTTATGTATATGTCTATTCTTCCTTTTTTCTATACACTACATTGCCCATGAATCTCAAGAATCACAGTGAACTCCGAGAGGAGCTTGTCTCTAAGAAATAATGCATTGATCTAGCCGCCATGGCCCTTGGCAACAAAAACGGCTATCTAAATTGATTCAATTTGTTTTTGGACCCTAAACACGTTGGGAATTACCAAAAGATAAAAATAAAAAATTCTATTTTAGGCATAGTTTTTATAGTTATTATCATCATTCTTTCTATCTTAAACAGTCATTTGATCCTATCGAAGTCTGAAGTGAAATTCCAGACGTTGATTGAGGTGACTACTATTACTGTTTCTGCGAACAACACACAAAGATCATGTGTTGGTGAGCAAAACTTGCTTTTGCTTTTGCTTTTTGTCTTTTCCCTGTGGATTTTATAACAAAGTAGTATTGTTTTTCAGTTACGTAAACTAGTTGGACAACTTTGTATTTTGATACTCTTTTGGGTTTTTCAGTGAAAACTTTGTTTGAGATATATTTATTTTCACTTCAAAATATACATGACTTCATTGAATAAAGAAAGCTATATTTATATGACGTTGATTACTGGATTGTGATTTGAAAATTCGTGAATTCATAATAGTTGTCTTGTCGTAATAATTTTTGCATTGAAAGCACATTTCTGTCAAAATTGTGTTGTGCTCTATGCTCAAGCCAGAATTACTTTGAAATAGTGTGAATTTCTGTGAAACCTATTTTGTCACGAGGACTCTTAGAAAGGATTAAAAGCTTCAAGTTTCGTTGAAGTTAAAAAAAAAATTTTAACAAATTTGCAAGTCCGTAATATGTACGAAATTTAAAATCATTTATCTTATGTTTTTAAGTATTCCAAACACCTAGATGAAATTTACAGGATAAATGAGATTTTAAGATAATGGGATACCAATTCCTTTCAAATATGGCCCATTTATTATATGGAAGAAAAGATGAAGAATGACAGTAGATTGCGATGGCCTTGGGTTTATAGCTTACAATTAATAGCTGGAAAAGTCAAGAACATCCGCTCTAACAATCCTCTCCAAAAAGGCTTCACCAAACAAGGTATAGTGTAGAAAGACAATGGTTGTACTGGCATAGTGATATATATGTTTACCGTTTTGGGCTAGACATGACCTTGAATTGTGTCAAGTAATGAAAATTAGCCTAGTTGCTGCACAAATTAGAAAGGAGATTGTTAGCTCCAAAATCATTACGGCGGTAGTCATTAGTCTTCTCTTCTTGCTCAAAGGTGTGGTCCACTAATAAAAAAAGTAACCTTTTTTAACCCTTGAATTGAGTAATTTACGAAAGAAATGATACATCTAATAAAAAGACAAAATTAGAAACAATAGTTATAGCAAGTAGGGATGTGCATGGATCAGGTTGGTCCAAGTCCATGTAAAACTCACAATTGAGCTGATGTTATTGATTTTAAAATTTTAGACCAAGAATCGAACCGAACCAACTCAAGTTGGTTCAGTTCGGTTCGGTTCCATTTCTCATGTCGTGTCGGGTCGAGTTCACTTTTATGATATGTAAAATAGTTTTTTATTTAAAAATAATACAAATAGAATAATATTACATCTTCAATTTTGCTTAAATAATTAAATAATAATAATATATAAATCCATATTCGTAGTCATGTAGTATAAAATAACAATAATTTAAAGACATATGTGCAATATTTACAAACTTTGTCACATATATAGATCGGGTCTCGAGTTGGGTCCATAACATGCCAACCTAGAAACTGAACCGAATATATCGATTTGATGTTTTTTAAATTCAGAATCGAACCAAACATAACCAATCATTGATAGACTCGAATCAAACCAACCCATAAAAACCGAATTAGTCCGATTCTCTAATTTTTTGGTTTGTTTGTGCATCACTAATAGCAAGCATGTGGGCCATATGGTTGTTAGGTATGGAATATGGCTTAGAAAATGAAAGCAAGGAAACAGAGAAGCGTCGTGAATAATTACTTCAAATAACAGTTACCTTATGATTTGACTTAGGCCCGTTTGCTTGACCCAGGATATGAATTGCGTTAATTTAGAATTAATTCATTTACAATAAAATAATTAGATATGTTTGGTGTAAATATGAAACACTTGACGTTCTCCTCACTGTAAAATCTTGGACGTGAGCTTGGGCGGAGCGGCCGTTGGTGTGGATCTTGGTGATAGTAGCAAATATTTAAATGAGAACTTTAAAAACCGAAGAAGGGAAAAGTTCCATGTGAACGGCACATGTATATAGGTTACTCCTAAGAGTTGGGAAAAACTTGACAGAGAGCGAACTTCAAACTTAGCACGAACTTTGAAAAGATATCGGGTTAAAATTTTTAAGTCGAGATGTGGCGACTAACGGCAACGTTAGGGAGTCTGGAGACGTCGACGAGGGCCTCGTGAAGAGTTATCTTTTCTGTTCAACAACCTACCCATCTTGAAAACAGCTCAGCCTTGTCCTTTGGTAGATTATCTCTTCTGACTGCTTCGTTAAGTTTTAGTTGGGTGCGTGTTGTTGCCTTCTATTTAAAATAATAAATAAAAAAACATTTACTATTCCACTTTATGAAAAGTTTGATTTGGTCATTTATTTTAGAACATAAGATTGCCCGATTAGGAATCATTAATTCAAAATTTAGTTTTCAATCCCTACATAAAATGAATAAACTCGTTTGCCAATTCATAGATATAGAACTTAGCTAAGTCAAATGAGAGCAATTCACGAGGTAAAACAACTCGCACGACCAAACAGGCCCTCCATGTGTAAAAGCATTTTGCATCAGAGATTAGTTGAAGTTAATATCTTTTTGCATTACTTTAAAAAGCACAAATAATTACTTTTGGAATGTTAAACCAACTTTTTATATGCTTCAAATTATATAAAACTATTTCCTGGGTCTATTTATTGTTGTCCAAACTAAAAAAAATATTCTGTGAAAATGACACCAACGACCAAACAACTCCCAGGTTTTCATCTAAGGATATGATAAACATGCAAGAGGATAGCATTGCAATCTAAGATCTAAGTTAGAAATCTATAATCTACACTAAATATTATAACAATAAATTGTCGGGTCTTTGATATTGAAGACTCAATCTAATTTTCTTAGTTTTTATAATTTTTAAATTACTAATATTACATGTGCTATAATAGTATTTGTAGGTCAAAATAATAAGGCCCAAAATTATTGTATTAGGCCCATCAGGAAACAAACTGCTGACCTTGGGCTATGAAAGGTCCAAATCCACCAATACTCAGATGAAGGCTCCAGTTGTGGTGAAATTAGCCTAGATCAAATAAAGATGAAGTCGGTAAAGCATATGCAAGCTCATTCTTAAAAAGATTAGAATACTAAGCAGTTATCTAAAAGAGATTAACTCATAGGAGGAGACAAAATCCAATTTCCTATGGGATTGAGGCATTCCGAGCACTATAAATATCTCACGCATTTAAGGTGTAAGGTACGTTCACTTGAACTCTAGTACTCATATATTCTATTCGATTCTTTATGGTTAAACTTACTGACTTAATTATCGAAGTGCCTTTGGCTCAAAGAGGGTCGAAACATTCTCATCGTCTTCTTCTCTTGCAGATTGTTTGTGCTCATCAATTCGGTTTGGTGAGTTTAAGCGGGCATTCCTAAAAATTCCACCTACAGTATTAATTTAACCATAAAATATATAAACTTTTACTTTATATTAATAATTAGTAAATCTTCATTAAAACTAAGGTTATCTTATGTAACTTTGGAAAGATTTACCTAAAATTCAAAAATACTAGAATTGTTCTTTACATTTTTTTATATTTCTCTCTTACAATTTTAGAATTCTTCTTTAAATTAAAAAGGACATTAGTATTGCTATTTTCAATTACTTCTCAAAATTTTCTATTATAATTTTAGAAATTTATTCCTTAAAATTCAAAACTATCCAATTTTGTATTTAAATCCTTTTAATTTTTCTTTTTAGAAGTACAAATACCAATAAATCTATAGTATCAAATTATGCAATTATTATGAGGCCATTGAGATTAAAACATTCAACTCTTTATTTTTATATTTTAAAATTTAAATTATCATATCAAAATTTAGACAAAAATTTATTAAAGAATGCCTTATGTACTCTTTCTACTTTTTTTTGTTGTTGCTGTTATTTAATTAAAGGATACTTTATGTATACTTTTTACATAAAATTGAATTAATATTAAGTTAAATATTTAGCATTATTAGTTCAGTCAAACTTACAAATAATCTAAACATTAATGATAAGTCACATATCTCTTATTTAAAATTCAAATTATTTCTCGATAAATTTTTAATTTTATGAGATAATGATAAGTTTGAGAATATAAAATGAATTATTTATTTTTATAAATATTTTATTTTTAAATTTTATTCTCTATGTGCCGTGCAATCTAGTTAGTAAATTCGCATATAATATATGTGTTATACGCATCCATACGAATATTTCAAAAATACTTTCAATAGTACAAAATAAAATGCGTTTTTTAATATCTGTATGAACTTACTGGTAGTACTGTTTATTTGTAAAAATTCGTAAGCAAAAGAAAAAAGGTGACTAAAAGACCTAATTCCTAACCTATAAGGCTGCAACAATGCCGTCTAATACTAAATGAATAAACCCAATTTCTTTATGTGAAAGAAAAGACGCCTACATCTCTTTCTTATTGCTAAAGCTCCTTTTAATTGCAAAAGCTCTGGCATCATCAATTGAAGGTACTACTTTTTCTTTTATGTACATATATATATCAACATGTGGCATGTATATATAATATATGAATAAAATTTATAGGCTATATAATATTTTATTATAAAAAATAATGATGAGTATGTTGATTGACATGGGACTTGGGAGTAGAGACATAAAAGAACTACTTTTGTGGGGACGGGGACTTTGTTTTTCTACGTCACTGTGTTCAACATGTAGTGAAAGTAGTATTTTTATTTTTATTATTTTTTTGATGATGTGACTTATCAACTGCAAGTTATTTTTTATACTTTATTAACAACTACTCTATGAGCTTCTAGGTTAATGCAAAGAGTTTTCTGTGGAAAATTCTTTCGGATTTTAATTATTTTACTATAATATTTAATATTTTTTAGCTTTTATTTTATCTTAATTATTGTACTCAGATTTTTATTGATTTTTTACTTTTAACTTTCTTAAAATTAATTCGTTTTGTACAATATGTATTTAAATATTTTCGATTGTTTTTATATTAATTTGTTTTTATTTGTTTGTCAAATATATAAGGAAAGAATGGTATGTAAGAAAGATTCATATCATGAGGATGTTTAGCAATTAGAAGGCCGTTTTAAGTGTAAATATTGTCAAATTGAGTAGTTTGGATATATTACTATGATCAAATCACATTTATCTAAAATAAAAGACTGTAACATTAAAGTTTGTACAAAAGTCCCTAACGAAGTTCAAACTGCTGCATTTTTAGCAATTAGTGCTCCAAATAAGAAAGCTAAAACTACAAGTAATTCGAGTAATGTTGAGGTAATTGATTTTTTCACACAGTTTGCACTTTCTATATCAAAGGATTTGCATGAATCTACCATGCTAGAAATGTTTAAGAAGATGAATAAAAGTTCTATAGATAAATTGCTTGCAATATTCAATGTTGTAAGAAGATGGATTGACTAACATTGTGTTCAATGTTGTCCAAACTCCATCTTTCATTAATTTTGTAAAGGGCATAGCAGAATTTGCGCTAACTTATAAGTTACCAAGTTATTCAACTTTACGTGCAAAGTTAGATTCTAGAATGGAGGTTGAGACATACGTTGCAAACATTAAGATGTCTTGGGTTAAGATTGGCTGCACACCAATGTCTGATAGTAAAGTGACATGAAGCAACATGTTTTTAATAATATTATTACATATTCTCGTGGATGAGTAGTATTTATGAATGCATTTGAAATTTTTAAGGATAAAAAAACTGGTCTCTATCTTAAAGTTATTGTGTATTCAGTGATTGAAGAGGTAGGACCTGACTATGTTGTACATTTATCACTAATAATGCATCAAACTTTGAGTTAGCTGGGGACATGCTTATTGCGAAATATCCTCAAATGTACAAAACCAAATGTGTTGCTCATAGAATGCAATTACTTCTGAAGGATATATACTTTAAAATTCAGTGGGTGCAAAATATTATTAATAATGCAAAGCATACTATAATATTGTCAATGATCAGAGAATACACAAATAACAAGGAACTACAGCATTATTGTGCAACTAGATTTGCATCTAATTTTCTCATACTTTAATCAATTTTGGAAGTTAAAGATGAATTGCGATTGCTGGTGGCATCTCTGGAGTGGAGGGGATTATATTATAACAGAAAAAAAGTGGAAAAATAATTCAGAACCTAGAATTTTGAAATCAAGGGAAAGAAGTTTTAGAAGTATTGGAACCATTAGTTCAAGTTCTTCGATTGGTAGATGGTGATGGGTCCACTTCAGAGTATTTGTATGAAGCAATTGAAAGAGTTAAGAAAGCAATCAAACAACGTTGTGAAAACAATCACGCTAAGTACATCCAAATATGGAAGTTATTTGAGGAAAGAAGAAGTGAAAATATAATCCATCCGATACATGTAGTAATGGCATTTTTAAATCCTGCTTACATGTGTAGTGAAAATTTCATGGAAGATCGTGAAATGAAAAATGGCATAAGCTTTATGCTTACAAATTTAGTTCTTATGGAGGAAAAAGAAGACTTTATTAGGCAAGTACAGTTTTATCACATGAAAATGTCAAATTTATTCACCAATACAGCAATGACAATATTTCATCCTCATAAGTTGCAATAACTTTTCATTTTTCTCAATTATATTTTGTTTAAGTGAACCTTGTAATTCTTTATTAATTACCTTATTGTTTACAGGAGTATAGTGGGATTATTGTGGTAATTGTCTTCCAGTATTACAAAAGTACATAATTTGAATTCTAAGTCAACCATATAGCTCTTCTTTATGTGAGCAAAATTGGAGTGCATGGGAAGCCGCTCAAACAAAGAAGAGGAATAAGTTGGTACCAAAGATGTTGGATGATCTTGTGTACGTAAGGATGAATATGATGATGATAGAGAAGTTCAATGAATTAGAAACATTAGATTTGGAGTCGATTAATCTTGAGAAACTTAGTGAACTACATGAATATGTAGATCATGAGAATAATGAGGTGGATTATCCATCAAACTTCACAAATGAGAATCCAGATAATAGTTTAATTGTTGATGATGATTTCTCTTGGTTAGATTAGATAGTGGATCGAATCTAGCACATGAATTATCTTTAATCGACTTTTTCATTATGGATGGATATTAAATAGTCTTTGACTCTTTATTGTGGTTTTGACAGATTTATAGTGGATGAATATGATTTCTTCTTTAGTTAGTTTGTCAAAATATCATGAATTAATTTATGTTTCTTTGCATTGATACTCACATAATTCTCCCTTATTTTTAAAGATTAATTTTAGGTTGTTGATTTTAGGTTGGTAAAAATTTAAATAGTTAAGTATTTGATTTACTTTATGCCATTTTATTGATATCAATTTTGAAATTTTACTTTATTAACTCTGTAAGTATGCTATACAATAGGTACATGATATGGAAGTCTATTTATATATGTACATATATTGCCGAATTTTTTGTCCCGAACTTTTGATTGAGACACGTATTATACTTGTATATATTATTATACAAACTATTCAGTGTTCCATTTTTTATACCAAAATTTTCACCAAAATTTTCAATTGAAAACTGAATTATACTCGTACGAATAAGTTTTTTTCCGTACCAAATTTTACTAACTATGTCGTGCATAGTACGAGTTCTCTACCAGTATTTATTATAGCAATAGGTTAGGAGATCTTTACTCTTTCAAATCTCAAACCAATTTTAACAAAATTTTAAAATTTTAAAATTTTAGAATAACACATGTTATAATGTGATTGGATTACAAATTGAATTTTATATAATTATAATTTGTCATCTACAAAAGGCAAGATTCAAAAGAGAGACAAAGAAAATAACTTAAGGAAATATAAACGGACAAGGAAAAAAACAAAGAAATAGGCAACAATTGCGCGACCTTGATGGCCAACTCTCACTTCAATCCTGGATAAAAAAGACGAAAGAAAAAAAAATCCTTAAAACATATAATGATGAAACCGTAGCAGCTCTCTCTTTCTGAACAATACCAACATATTTTTACCATACGACAGTTTGTAGAGCCTCTCTCAAGGCCAGAGTCTCTCTCTCTCTCTCTCTGTGGAAAACATGTAGATAATAGTTCTCTCTCCTACCATGTGTTAGACTCTTGCTTTTGGAATCACCCGTGGCCTTTAGTAGAAGCCAATAGGCATACACAAAATATATATATATATATTGACCACTTTCTAAACCCATCATAATTCTAATTCTTTTATGACCTATAACAACCTTTCTCCAATATATTTGTGTGTGTTGTTCTTTCAATGCTACCGTAGAATCTAAATGATTTTTTAATTGTTATTTAGTGGTTGTCTTAATATTTTAGTTTTTTAATAGTAATACAATTCTGTGAAGCCTTTCAAAGTGGTGGGTTTTGTTCATGATATCTTAAAGATAATCTATTCATATTCTTTTTTGGACTATAGTTTTCAGAACAGGAAGCCGAAGTAAAAAAAGATACAAAAAATGGAAGCATGAAAAGTGGCCTAAAAAATTATAAAAAACGGGAAACGCTAGGTAATATAAAATTGAGATAATCTCATTACTTTATCCTTTTAATATGAAAGTAAATTCTGATTGAAGTTAACTGATATGTGCTTTATCCCCAAGTCATATTCATTTATATTCAACAAAATCCAAAATATCCTCTTCTTTATTTATTTTTTTGGGTGCGACCAAATATTCTCTTCAATAATCTAATAATCTGATTGGCTTTTTAATTCTTTAAATTTAGTGGTTGAGTTGTTTACTTCTATTTCTCAGGCACACGTACAACAACATAGTTGTTGTTTACGATTAAATCAACACACTCTCAGTTGATGGTATCACGATTTGAAAATTAATATATAATGATATAATTTAATTAAAATTGTAAGTCAAGCTAATGTATTGTTTCCATGTGTGTGCAGTGATTTTGTTTTGAACTGTCCAGT
Organism: Euryodendron excelsum; assembly: GCA_033060915.1. Lineage (NCBI taxonomy): Eukaryota > Viridiplantae > Streptophyta > Magnoliopsida > Ericales > Pentaphylacaceae > Euryodendron > Euryodendron excelsum. Next base: position 11,222,140 of record CM065390.1, on the reverse strand, counting down.
GGTTTCTCTCTCTAAGGTAAGTAAAGGTTCTTATAAGATTAGTTGATATCTCTCAATTTCTTCATATACGAACTGAATCATACAAATTGTTGAACCATACCAATTGTTATTAGGTTAGATTAACATGATTATTACTCTTTAGCATTAGTTTTGTTAGTAAGAATCTTGACATTTATAATTGAACATACGCTTTTTATAATGCTTTTAGGCTTTTCCTGCAAAATATTCTATGGATGTGTTTGTGTTGTTTATAAGTAATATATTAAAATGAAGTATGATTAATATGTTCATATTAGCTAAATCAAACAAATCACCGTTACCTATCCACTACTCTACACGTTGAAGCTTTACTTTTCTACAGTCACTGTAACTTTATAGCGTGACAAGCTAATTTAAGAGATTTGTGGTTTTTCTTCTCTTTTTTTTTCCCCGGGATAGGAATGAAATGTAGCTAAAGGAAGTGTTAACTTGCCATATATATATATATATTGTTATATGTTTTTGCATACAAGGGAAACAATGTAGAGATGTAATTAAGATCCTACTTGGAAATAAAAGCTTCATGTGTTTATTCTGAAAGATAGACTTTACTTGGGAATAAAAGTTTCACGCAATTATATAGCTGTGCATTGTGCATAGCACGGGTTTCACTGCTAATAAAACGTTATAGAAATAACCAGCTTCATGTACCCTTTAATGGTAATGACTCAGCATCAACCAGAGAAACGATAGAAAATAGGAGGTTTAAGGTTCTTTACTGACCAAAGCATTACAATTGTAGTAACTGATGTTAACAGAGTTCCACCTGGACCATGTCTGGATAAACTTCAAGAAGCATAGTTTCACATTTTTTTTATCAAAACAAAAGGTCACAATGCCTTCAGCAGCCGGCTAATGCTGACATCGTTGGCCATCCCATTGCCATGATTGTCGCACGAGATGATTAAAGTCTCACCATCAACGAGCAATCCTTTTCACAAATTGTGATTCCTGCCCGCCATAATTAAGCAGACAATTACTGCAACTCTTCTCACCATATACCCCAAAAAGATGGAAAAACCAGTCATGGAATTCAGCTCAAGCCTTCGACCTCAGCTGGCAAAGCAAAAGTTGGGATTGGCGTCTGGCTCGACACCACATCTGCCATCTTGCCCATCAGCCTCTTTCGGCCCTCAAACCGGAAATTTTCATTATTCAGATTCTGTTCAAAAATACCCATTTGTGCTGCTGCACCCTGAGACGCTCTCTGGCTAGCTGCGTTTTCCACCACTTGGGTGCCAGTACTCTCAAGGCCACTTCTGATCCAGGCAATATTGTTCAAATCTGTAGCAATGGCAGCCAACTCATGACTAGAGAAGGGAGGCAGCTCATCATACTCAACAAACTCAGGCCCCAACAATGAGCTTCGAGAAGGACCACCGTTTGAAGCTTCACAGCAACCATGGCCACATCGCAAAGGAACATCAGGCTCACCACCGACACCTTCAAGAAATTTGCAGATCCCAAAGTCTGATTTGACAGCTTGGATCAATGGTCCCTCCATTGGAACAGTCCTTGAAAATATAGAACCAGTTGCTGAGCCACTAGGCGGGTTATAAACACTAAACGCACCAATACGTGCGACTGGATGCGGAAGTGTAGGATGGTTTATATCAGCAGCTCGATGATCCTCATTTATTTGAGCTTTATCTTCACAATGGTTAGGTCTATTTTCCGTCAAGCTCACATCCGTTCCCTCTGGGGCCTTGAATGAATTAATATCTCCACATGACAGGGTTTCTTCTGAGGATGCCTTTGTCCTGTCTAGGCTGCCTTCCTCCAAAATGTTGATGGGTGATGGTTTAAACCTCTTAAGCTCCATGCACTTGCGCCTCAGTGTAGAATTCCAGTGGTTCTTAATTGCATTATCCGTCCTACCGGGTAAGAGCTTTGCAATTGATGCCCATTTGTTTCCATGAATTGCATGAGCTGCTAGAATGATGTGATCCTCTTCATCTGCAGCAAATTATGCACAGTGAGACTTGACCAAGAAGAACAATATCCATCGTAAATAGGCTCATTTAACATAGGAGATACAGAAATTTATCCGGTCATCCATTCATTGAGTGAGGTGATCTACGAGTAAAGAAGCTAGATGGACTAGCAGATGAGAACAAGCAGACATCAAGCTTTTAACTGTTTTATTTATAAACTTTTTCAATAGTAACATCATACATAAGAAAACAATGAAAGATGAAGAGAAGAAAAGAATAAGATTATTGCAAGCAAGGCTTTTTATCTCTTTAGTTTTAAGTTTCCGTGGTAATATAGAGGAGAAAAAGAAGGCAAAGTCCAGAGTCTAAGCTATCAACAACCAATCAAAAGCAGTCCTCAGGAATAAAAATATTAGATGACACCAACCAATGTTGGTGGCCTGTGGCTGCTTCTATTTTTCTATTGATTTTCGTTAGTTTGTATCATCTTTCTCCTTGTACAGTATAAGTAGTAGTGGCACGCCTCCATGGGATAACCATCTGTGTCGTTTCCCTGGTTGGCTCCTATAGTTTGTTGGTTCTTTTGATTCATCAAAATTCTCTTCAGCAAGGAAAGAAAATAGAAAGGGCAAAAAAGGAACAATCAAAATTTTCAAACACCCCCCACCCAAAAAAAAAAAAAAAAAAAACAAAAACAAACAGCAGAAACACTATGAAGCAGATGTATATCTGTTATCAAGTTTCAGCTGCAACTGCAAAAATCACCTTAAGATGTCCAAATTGTGCCTGGGATTAAGGATCAGGGATGTATACTGGAAAGGTAATAGATAGTTTAGCTAGTTAAGCCTGAAAGACACCAAAAGACCTTAGTCCGGGAACTTGTTTTCATCCAGAGTGGGGATGAAAGGGGGTCCCCCCCCCCTTCATTTAGTCCCTATTTAGCCTTCAGGCGAAAAATGATAAGCAAAGAAGAAGTCTGCAAATAAGGCCTCTTTATGAAGCTTTTAGTACACTAAGATACACTTGGTCTCAGTATTCAGCTAAAAATAATTGGCTTAAGGTTAAGAATGACATTTAATTTAACAAGGGGATTCAAATAATGATGAAGTCTCCCTTTTCTTTCGATCCCCCAACCTAACCACATATCTCCCTCTGTTTATATTATATGTCCAAGACCATAACTCATTTGGCGGATTCTTACAACTTACTAGTCACCTAATTTATGCTTCATCCATCTAACCCAATGCAGGCCATGGGAATTAGGAGCACCTGAACCCTTCAACAATAATAGCTCTGAACATATGTCTCCTAAAGACCAGAAGGCTTCTGTATTTCATAAAGAAGGGTACAATCAGGTCAAAACGGACACCGTTAGAAAATAACATGATCAGAAATTTTAAGACCGCATGTACCTTAGGGAACTAAATGACAAGATGGACACAGAACTTCTAATCCATAACAAATGGATAAGAATTTCTAAAAATTTTGGCAACTCCTTAGAAGGCCCAATACCTAATTGCAAAAAATAAATGAATACGACATTTAAAAGCATAGAAAATAATGGTAATCAACTCTAGATGGGATGGTGTGTCATGTGTAGTACTATATAAACTGAGATTTATACACAATGGCAATCCATCCAATGAAAAAACAAGGCAATAGCAAAAGAGTGAAAAAGATATGTTAAACAGTCCTCAGTTCAAAAGCTTTTACAAGTCAACAATTCATTTATCCACTGCAATAAATCATATTTAAAGATCATTTTATATGAATATAAAGACCAGAAACAGAAGTTTGGTACGAAGTGAACAGTGTTTAATATCATATAGCCAAAAATTCTGTCTATGTCCCATCCTTTCAAACTGACTTTCCATTTTACACGGTCCAAAATGCTGACATAACTTCCCGAATTCTTTCGTAATTCAATCAATCCTACAGGCACATAGCTCAGACATGGACAAAGGGAAATCATTTCCAAAAACCTCATTTTCATGTCTCCCCGAACCAAAAGCTTCATTAGTCCTTTCTGATTCTTATAAAGTTGCTAAGAATTACGAGTTAAGACTACATACATCTGACCCTCCCCAAACCTAGCAATGGCGGGAGCCTTGTGCACTGGGTTGCCTTATTTTATAAGGTTGCTAGAATCGAAATCCATGCAACATAGCATGTAGACATTTCAATTTTGAAACTTCAATTAAACTTTGATAGCTAATAGCAAGATTTAATATTTAGGTATTCAATTGCATAGCTAATAGCAAGATTTAATATTTAGGTATTCAATTGCAACGGTCAAAATGAAAATAAAAGTTGTACACATTATAAAACATAAAAATCAACAGATTTGCATAATCGTCCAACCATTAGCTCAACTGCAGTAACCTTATGAGTGAAACTCAGCTGCAGAAAGCTTACAATTGATGTTTTCATGTCAATCCAAACAACTATGAGGTGTCCTTGCAGGTTAATGCCCCTAGCACCTAATTGAGAAAGAAAAGAAAAATTAAGATTCCATGATGCATGAGTGCTACAACAGATTGCTCACTAGTAAGGAAAAGATATATAATGACATCATTAAGATGTGATTGTATCTAAACACTGCAACAATATTCCTTTTCTTTAGCTGTTAATGATATCACCATGACAGCAACTCATCATTACTATTCTCGTATCACACTCCGAGAAAAGACAAATTAAGCAGTTTCACATTTTTAGTGAGTCGATAGCAACACAATGATATAATTTTCCCTCAATTACAACTAGCAACAAATCTTCCGCATTGCTTGGTTGTTTGAAATCATCATCGTTCCTTATTGAGATATAAATAGCCAACTTCAGGCAAGGCTTATGAGCTTTGCTTCACGACCCAAACTCAGACTCACCTCTGGACCAATTGACCAGAGTTTTAACACTTCATTTCTCAGCTTTGTCTCTCTCATGTTCCCCTACCTATGAATGAGGAAGAAGCTTGATTTGAGCTAGGAAGCATGAACACTCCCGTTTAGGGTGCCATACACATGTCGGACACACATTTTTCTCGGACACGCCAATCGGCGTGTCCAATATTTTTATTAATATTTTTTTCAGTGGACCCATCCCCGTCACATTGGGGACATGCGTTTCCCTTTGTGGACATGTTTTGGGACACTATGGGGTTGAAGTATTATTGTTAAAGTATTAAATTGGTCAAATTAAAAATTTCAAACTTCTAAAACACCCAAATTTGATTCTTCAAATCCTTAACTTGTTAGTTATTATATTATAGTTATGAACTTATTTAGTTGTTTTATCTTTTTTTTTTTTTTTTTGTGATTTATGGATATTACATTCATATACAAAGCAAATAAAAATATATATAACTAAACAAAAATTTGTTGTATCCCGTGTTTGTATCCGTGTCCGTATCCGTGCTTCTTAGGATATGAGCCTTGCCTTGTTACAAGAATTTGCAGCACAAGATGTCAACATTTAGAACTTTTATTCAAGCATGACCCAAGTATGGTTAGAATGGCTACAGGTCAGCAGTTTTGATTCAACTCAGATTGTTGATGTCCAATGAAATGACAGAACTCGGAATTCAGTATAATTGTTTGACAAAACTTATAGATGGTAGATTTATATAGTGAAACATATATATATTAAAACTTTTGTCATGTATTTTTGTCAGGATATTTTGTAATTTAATCAACTACCAGACCACTGATAACTGCAACACTCCTGCTACAGCATCACCTGCTCATAATCTTGTTATCATGAGTAAGAGAAGGTTCCAAAAATCTGTGATGATTTTTTCACTTAAAAACAAAATTAAAAATGAGAAAACAAGAGAAGTTATGATCAGAACTAGGTGATTGAGCAAGTTTACTCAACTACTCAATTAGTTCTCACTTCAGCATCAATGGGTGCATAAAACATACAATCAAATCTAATGGCCCCAACAGATTGCTACCTCAAAGTGGTGAAGTAACTAAGAGCTACAGCTAATGATTGCAAATCCTATTATACACCAACATAAGATTGCTACCTCAAAGTGGTGAAGTAACTAAGAACTATGGCTAATGATTGCAAATCCTATTATACACCAACATAAACATCCTACTTTTAAATTTAATGACTAGAACAAGCATACTTGTCCAAAATAAATAAATAACACAAGCATATGTGTAAAAAATGCATGTAATATCCTCACCTTCCTAAAAGGACAAGACAGTCGAATAAAGCTTAATCCACAATTTACATACATGAAGAAATAGTATATACCAATTTCTAAAAACTCAAAATGGAGCAATTGCTCCTTGTGATGCAACATAACCATGGTAAAAACAAATTGAGCAATAAACAAGCAATTCCAGAATCCACAATTTCTTTTCTCAATATTTCCAAATTTGCACCTATAATCATATTGAACCAATCACAATCAGCCAACCACTGATCCTCCTGTTTGACGCAAATTGGTAAAAATTAGTGACAATGATATCAAACATCCGTCTTGCTGGAATACTCAGATATGTAACAATGCTGAAATAAACAAAGAAGCAAAAGATAACCACCCTACCCAATATAACTAGAGAGAGAGAAAAAGTGCTCATGCCTTTACCCAAACTAAAAAAAAAAAGAGTATTTCGAAAACGATATAGAAACTAAAATTTCCCTTTTTTCGTCATAGAAGAAATGCTTTAATGTAGTATAGACTCAAAACATGCAGAAAAGATCATCAAAATTGCCACCATCAACCCTCTATAAAATCTGCAAGCACTGTGGATGTTACATGGCAGATGAATCACTCCAACAACATGATATATAGTGTCTGAAACAGAAACATCTCATCTTTGAATGAAACCTTTAGGGAAAATGACAACCATCCCATGTTAAAAACTTTAACTTTTATTTTTCAGTTCAAGGAAATCCAAAATGATAACATTTTCACCAGATGTGGTGAGTTTAGCGCTTATCTTAGTGGCTTCACTTTAGGTGATGGATTTCTACTTCAAATGCTATGAGTGCTAATGGAAACACTAAGATTCAAGTTTACAATTAGAAAACACTGAAATATAGAGTTAAAATGAAACCAAAAATAACACTAACTCAAAGACAAGCGAATGTAGATGCAAAAGAGAAAGAGAAATAGAGAGGGTGATGGAGAGAAGAGAAAGGACCAAAATAATTACAAGTAAAATGTTTGCAGAGTATTGAAAGGGGAAGATCAACAAACAGAGAATCCCATGACCACATTCAGCAGTACTAATCCGACTAAAGCGAAAATTGAACAACAATATCAATCAAGAAGCAGTCAGACTACTCTTACTACTAACACACTCAAGCTTCAGGCTTCGGCCAAAACAAAAACATAAAAAAAAAACACCTTCTGGACACTATCAACGAAAAAACAAAATATACAAAACCCTTAGATTCAAAATCAAATCAGAACACAAACAACAGCACAGACCGATCAACAGACGCACATGTAGAATCTATATAAAGAAGAGCCAAAACGAGATTAAATCGGTAATGGCGGTGGTTACCAGTAAAGGGCTTGCGTTTAACGCAAGGGTCGAGCTGATTACACCAGCGGAGGCGGCATGACTTGCCGGACCTCCCGGGAATACCTCGGGCGATCAGGCTCCAATTCCTCGCGCCGAACTTGCTCACGAGTCGGCTCAGTACCGCGTCTTCTTCAGGCGACCAAGGTCCCTTGACTCGGCTACTGCTACTACCACCACCGTTTCCGTTTCCGTTTCCGTTCCCGTCTCCATCACCGTCGCCACCGCCTTCAAGAACTACATCGCCTCCCGCTGCAACGCCGTAACCGCCGTCAGCGGCGGCGACAAAGAATGGTGAATCGGTTAGGTCCTCTTCCTTCATCGCTGTTTCTCTCTCTAAGTCTTTCGGTTTATGCAACCGTACCAACCTGCCTAACTGCAAGCTGTTCTGAGGGGCAGTGCGGATTTGATTTATTAGGCAAATGTTTCGGATTCCGATTTGCCGGTCTTGTAAGGCGGTTTTTTTAAAATGACCATTGTGTCCCCTTTTACTTTGCACCCCAGTTTAAAATGCACTTCAGATGAAACCTAAACGTCGCCGTGTGAGCTGGTTCTCGAATTTTGTGTGAATTTTGTATAATCTACGTCACACCATTCTTTTAATTAGGTGGACGAACTACTCTTTAATTTACAAATTGAGAATTATGAGCTAATCTTTATCAAATTTATAAATTCAAATAGTCAAATTTTTAAACTTAAATAGTTAAATCCTTGAATTTTAATTTAGACCAATAGTTAATCGACACATATACTGTTATAGTATTAAAACACCTAACAATACTTATTCTATTGTAGTTTTGCATAAACATTTATATAATTTAGTTAAAAAAAACTATTTCATTAAATATTATAAATTTGGATATTTTTGAAAAAATTGATACATACAAAAACTAAAAATTATTTGAATAGTATGTACATGTCTATATTTTTATAGTTCAATATACAATTATGCTTGTGTATGCTTGCCCTAGAACTAGAGACGCTTCCACTCTTAACATATTTTTACAAATAAAGCTCTCATGTTTTCACTCTTTCACTTATTCTCACACTACAAACTAGTAACTTAGTGTACAACTCTCTTCGTTTGACAAAAAAAATGTAGGATGGAAAAATTATGTTATAGAATTTTTATATGGAAAATTTTATGATATTATTTATATAATGAACTAAGCTAATGGGTGTTTTGATTTAAAATAGACAAACCACAATTAACCACATTCTCAAGTACGAAAATTTTGTGTAAAAATTCTATGCGCATAACATTACTCTTTTAAAATACTACTTTTGTAATGATCTTTACCTCTATGTGGTTGATAGATCTCACACCGTAATGCTTAGATCTTAGTTACAGTAATTGCTTTACCCACTGAAAATTTGTTTCTCTCAAGTTGGACTTTGGTTTTGCAACTAAAGCCAAAATCACTATAGCATAATAGGGAAAACCAAATAAATGAATATGATCAAAAGTTTTGAATATATTATTTGTCCAATAAAAAAGATGAAATTTTAATGAAAAGCAAAATTAAAGAAAATTATTCATCCATTAGCGTTAGATTTAATTGTTGGGTGTGTGTCTTAATTCTGTGAGGTCCATACAATTATTGTACATATGAGTTTTCTAAGTATATAAGAATTTTAGTTTTCTTATAATTATCTATAATAGGAAACTGATATTCCTAATTGTGTAAGGATTAAGATTTCTAGAGTTTGCCTATAAATAGGAAACTTATGAGAATTCTAGAGTTGGCTTGGTGTGCCCAAAGAGGAGCCTTTGCTCAAGAGAGGTTTGTATAATTCAATGGAGGCTTGCAAAGAGACAGGTGGGAGGGACTGAAAAATACATGAGAGCGGAGTAGTAGACGTGCTAGCTACCTAAGGGGCTCGAGACACTGGAAGGAGTGGAGAAGCGGATGGCTTCAGGGCTTAAATACCTTTGAGCAGTTGTGACTTAGGTATTAGTGTTAGTTGAGTGTTTTGTGATCATCTTGAACTTATAATCTCTGTTGATAATGGATTGTTCTCTCGCTTGTGGATGTAAGTAGATTATTGTTCTATCAAACTACCTTAATTCTTTGTGTTGTATTTCTTTTTAATGTTTGCATGTGATAATAGATATGTTTTTGTAGATATTTGCACGTGGGATTAAAATCCCAACATTAATTTGTAGCTTATTTTGAACAATATCTAGTGCATTAAGAAAGAGGTGTAGGTACGATGTGAGGTCTCAAGTGCAATATCTTTCTCATGTCCTTATCTGACGAGTCATTATTCATGGAATGCATGAAGTTTACATGACTTGTGTGAAAGGTGACCTTGCACGAGATTGAAAGAGTGGTTAGTGGATAGTTTGGACACCTTATAGAAAATATAAAAAAAAAAAAAAAAAAGGAGTTGATGTGTAGTTGATAAAAGGGGTTTTTTTTTAATTTTTTTTTAATTTGATAGAAAGGAGTTTAGAAGGTGTCAAATAATGAATGCACACAACTGCCAAGCACTTTCAGATTAAGAACTAATGCCATTACGCCCAACTTTTTTTGGTTTTTGGAGGACTTTTTTATTTTTGAAAGCCCAAAAACCTTGCCATGAATTTCAAAAGTCCGGATGGACTTTTTAATACCGAGACTGTAGGAAGTAGAACAGGGGCCCAACTTTTACTTTGCAGGAAATGGAAAGAAAATGGACCCGTTTGGTAACGTTGTTAGTTTTTATTTTGTATTGTGTGTTTTTATTTTGTATTTTTATTATGTGTTTTTTGTGGTATGATAATGGATATTTGTAGGTTATTGTTGTGTCAATAGTACTAAATCAATATTTTAGTAAGAGAAAATACACCTATTTTAGTGTTTTTAGTTTCTTTTTTCTGAATTTTATAAATAACTAAAAAAAAAAATTAAACAAACACAGTTTTTTGTTTTTTTTGAAAAAAAATAATAAAAAAAAATAAACATTACCAAACGAGGCCTAATTACTTTGTTTCCAATTTTTGTTTGGGGTTTTAACCTTTATCAAGGTATGAGTCAGATTGTAAAGAATGCTTCTATGCAGATCTTAACAAGAACTTGGAACCGAAATTATCTGGTTTTGGGCTTTTGGGTTGTCCTTCTACCCACTACCCACATAACCAAAAAAAAACAAAAAGCCCACCATCATGTCGTATTCTCAATAATTTGAAGGATCAGATTGCAACTTCACAATTAAGCGTAAATCATGACACACCAAAGATGCTTAACTGTTTACAAAGCCCTTAACTACGGAGTCTTTCGTGGAAAATTGATTTGAAAAATCGGTTTGCAGGCCACGGGCTATATCAATCTTTCTTTCTCGTCCCTTTCTTTTTCATTTCTTTGTCAAGAAAACATTGTAACTATCTTATCTCTATTAGCTTTAATGCACACGCATGATTTTTTAGGGGATCCTTTTCAATTGTGAGGAGAACCAAAAAGGCCCATCGAGGACTTATTACCTATCGAATTAATTTGGAAACTAGTGAGAGGTGAGCTGTCTGATTGACTTTCTAACCCCATTATTAAAGGTAGGTGCTAAATTTTGTTTTTTTTAAAATTAAAAATAACTAATAAGATTCATGCTCGGCAACTAATTATTTGCAGTTTTGCAAATTTAACGTTGCCTTCCCCACGTGTGTGGGCTCTAATTCTCATTGAACTTCTTCCTCTGACCATATGATTAATTTGCTAATATTATTTCTTGGCAGTGGGGATAGTTAAATTAAATCAAAATTGATGATTATCGAGGAGGGTGAATTCGGGCCAAGCTGCTTCTGAAATTTCTTAATTCATGGTGCATTGGCCCAAATAACATCAAATTAGGCTACTAGCTTTTTAAAACAACATTTTTTTTTTTATTAGCTTCTGGTTTTGATTTTTGGTAAAAAGAATCTCGTAAGCCTAAGCCCAAAACTCATAAAAATGACTAAAAATACTTGAATTTTGTATAAAAAATAGATAGTAAAACAATAAAAAAAATTAAAAAAAATTTGATCTAAACAAGTGTTATTTTTCCTCAATTGTTATAAATGGAAATCAAGATTAGACAATTCCGAGATAACTATGTCTGGAGGATAGATTCAGAATGCTCAAAATCAACATTTTGGTGGTTGCAATCAAATCAAATCAGTGGGAACCCCTTGATATTGCCGTAGTTATAAATGGTTGTCGAATATTTTCTTCTTTTTTGATTTTTCAAGTGAAAATGAGAGATGAGGAACCCAACAAAACATGCAAACCTCAACACCACGCGATGGTAGCACAAAGTGCGACAATTAGACATTGACATGGTCTGATAAACATTATTGTATAATGGATTAAGACCATGGAATTGAACTAATATTCCAATATCTGTGACACTGTAGATGTTGGCCGTAGAATTGGACTAATAATTCAGCTAACCAGTGATCCAATAATCGGCAGACTTTTATGCAATGCTTGAGTTTACTTGGTTCGTGTAGATGGTACTCTTGTATAAACTTGAAAAAATAATCAATCAAAGCATAGATAAACACCCCGTACAACAAAAAATAAAATAAAAAGAACCTAATTCAGCTGGCCACATCATTTTTTTACAAAAATTACATATAATTTATTTTAATAAACCAAATTAAATAGCTCTAGAAACAACTTAACCATAATTGGGCTCAGGCCCTTCTCTTATTTATATGTTCCCATGTGATTGTGCATCTACAGGCTTGCATATATTTGCTTTGCTAACTACACCTGATATATATGTATATATAGCACCATAGTGCTTGTTCATGTTTTGCTTATTGGTAAAACTAAACCATTTTTATAGGTCGATCATGGGATGAACAGCTCCCAACAAGACCTTCTCTCCTCTCATGGTTCACCTCCTGAATTTCTTCAGCCAGGATTTCAATTCATTTCTTTTTTTGCTTCTGCAACTCTTATGTGAGTTTTGGGATTTGAAACTCAAATTCTTTCCAAAAGTAAAAAGAAGAAGAAGATCGAAAGCCAAAAGCAATGAAGAACCAGGATTGACAAAACCAAAAGAAAGGTGTTTGCCTGAATTTCCCAACCAACAGAAGTAAGTGCATGGGCCAAGTTTTCCCCTCCAAATGGTACTCAAAAGAAGGACCACACATATCAAAGTAGGCGCACCGAAGGGTTCGACAGCCTTATTTGGACGAACACGAATGACCCGCAAGTGGGTTCGTGACGGCGATGAGGGGAACCGCAACTTGTGCCTTCCAATCTCTGTGAGGTGACTTGGATGCGCACTTGAGAGAGGGTCCTAAGGCCAGTGGCTTTGGAAGAATGTTTTGGCGAGTTAGAAGCCTTTAGCACTCAACACTTGAGAGGCCTGAATGAATTTCCCTTTAACTACTCCTACATGGAGAACCAACAAAGAAATTTTCCCAAATGACAACGTACGTAGCTAGCTCAAGAATGCTCTGAAAACACAATGACAGCATCCTAATTCTCGACCCTCAAACTTAAGATGGATACCATATATATATATATATATACATATTTTTTTTTAAGTCTAGATTGAGAACAAAGTGAAGATAGGGCTAAAAGTAAAAGTATCGGTCTGTGATTTCTCCACTCTAACCAGTTAATGACATTAAAACAGGAAAAAGATTTGACAACTTAAGCCCAGCAACTACTATTCTTTCATGAGGCAGCTTGCTTAGCCTTGAACTTTATAGATACAGTAGATTTAGGCAAAGGCAAATAGGTAATAAAAATTGATCATCTCGAAATGGTACAAAATTTGTTGGGTCATTAGAAAACGAAGTGCTGAACAAAATTGGGTCAAAATTTAGCCAAGTTCTACCATTTCGGGGATTAAATTCGTGTTTTAGCATTTCTTTGTCATTTACAAAGCTTTTGTTTTAGTTTCCGATTGTGTCCAGGTTTTTTAGAATGTATTTTAAGTTTGTAATTTTTAGATTTGGGCTTAATTCGAATTTGTCGTTTTTAGTAATTTTTTATTTCCTTTATTTCTATTACTTACAATCAAATTAAGTTTAGAATTCAAGTTTTTCCTACAAGTAAGATATAAGGGTTTTGTCCTGAACTACTTTTTAATGATTCTATAATGAAAAGTTATTCAAAAAAGTAGTTTCTCCCTTGTGTCTTGTGTTTTGTTTGAATTAAGAATACACTTATTCATGCTTCTGCATAACTTCTCTTGTGAAGGCAGAGCACACAATGATAAACTGCTTTAGTACAATAGACCTTTTTTTTTTTTTTCTTAATCTATTTTCCTGAAATGTATATTTATTAATCTTGTTGCTCAAATTACATTAAACTTTGGGCAATAGGTTTGGAATCTTCTAATGATACAAGTAATACAACATCAAGGAGGCCAGCAACCAAAGAAATCACAGCAAGCAAACTGGAGATACAAATAGGAAAGACTCCAGATCATCCACCTATGAGTCTGATTTGTGATCATGGTGCTACATGCCACGACAGCATATAAAGGTTTTGAAACGTAACATGGAATTCATTGTATGCTCTTATCAAGTAGCTTGAGTGCATATCCCCTATCATTTAGTCTGCAGGACTCAACTGAATTCACTCTTAACAGATTGCTTTCCTAAAAGGATGGGACAAGAATTGGGATTGGAGAGTAGCCGTCCCTGTCAGTGACAATCTTGATCATGAAGTTGACCTATATATTCAAGCAAAGCATTGAAATGTACCGAAGGGCATTGATAGAAATTTGTTTTTTCTAACATTTCTGCGACGGTTTAATTCCGTTACTAAAAACCTCATCCGTCGCAAAAAGTTTTAGCACCCAAGTATAAAGAAAGTTTTCATCAAAGAAAGATCTTTCCTTCGAGGCTTCGGGGATAAAGATACAAACTTTTCTTGTGAAAAACTGTTAAAAAAAGTCTATTCATATTTGCGAAGACGATGTTCCCTTCTTTTTTTGATATTTATACCGGATTAAATCAATGAATTAGAACGAATCGACTAATTGATGGGTCTAGATTTTTTAGACTATGGTTAATGGATACCTTTCGATCATAATTCTATTTAGACTATGATTGATTCTACCATACCATAAGAATAATCAACATTAGAGAATCGGATATTATGAATTATCCCCCCTTCCCCTTTCTCTAATATTGAGGTAAGCTCATTGGGTCCTCCTCATCCTCGGAACTAAAGAGATTGAACTCTTGTGACCTCGTTTTTGCCGTCACAATTACTATTTGCGATTGAATTTTCACTTTTTGCGATGGCTCTCCGCCATTGCAAAAGATGAAAAAAAAAAAATTCAAACCCTTGGTACTGCTGGAGTACACCAAAACTCTAATTCCTTATCAGTCACTCCATGGCCCACTTTACAAACACCTGATTCAAAGCTGTGGACTTTTATGAGAAACAAAGTTGGCAGTAGGAGGGAGGGGTGGGGTAGAGGATGTGTCCTTGGCACTAAATGAATTGTCCTTTGAGGGAGACCCTCCTAATTGTATCCATGTGACACTGAAAATCCATTTCCTATACTGAGAAAACAACTGAGGTATCCCTCTAAAACCCTAATCTTTGATATTATCAGGGTCTTAAATTCCCTAGTACCATAAAAATCTACAGGGTATTGTTACTTAATAACAAGATCATAGTTTAAATGTTTAGGGTATTGTTGCTGGTCCTTCCTCTGTAACCAAGATGTAAAGCAGACAGATTTTATGACCTGATCAAGTTGTGACCATATCTCCAAATTTAAAAAGGAGGGGGGGGGGGGGGGGGGGGGGGGGGGGGGGGGGCGGCGGGGGGGGGGGGTGGTTGGTGGGGCACTGAATTGTATCACCAGAAATTGTAGTGGTCCAAAAGCCTAAAAAAAAAAAACATACAATGAAGCAATTGTAGTAAAAATTAGAAACCACAGGTCCATCATGTAATAATTTAGCATGAGTAGGAGAAAAATCAGAGATAAAAATAAAAATAAGAGGAAAATTGGTTTTGTCTTGATCCACACACAGCCTAAGTGTTTTAGATAACACGCGGAGTTGCCAACTCATTTGTATATTTGTATATATACACATATAGAGATCAGGCCTGTATCAAGACCTAATTAATTAACAGCCTAAGGTTGTGCAGCTGCATATATACATATATGAAAATCTTCATAAAAAAAACAAGAAAATTATGGACAATACTATCACACTGTCATCAACATTGAGTACAACTGAAGGGCCCGTTCTAACCCAAAACCTTGCAAGTATATGACCAGGACAAGAAAGAAGCTGTGATTGGAAGATGGCACTAAGTGAATTCTTGTGTGGAGAAGAAGAATATGAATATATATATATATATATATAGAGAGAGAGAGAGAGAGAGAGAGAGCCAAATGGGCAACAAATGGCAGGTCTTTCATAGTCCTAATGCCCTACCAGATGGGTAACAAGAACTGGTTGCTTGGTGGAAGTTATATTCATGTCTAAAAAAGAAGAAACAAATGTACCTCAAAGGTTCAATTTTGTGACTGGGCATAAACCATGTTACAGGAAACAAACCCTATACTTGCACTTCGCATCGGATAGTAGTATCAGCCAACCATATTTGCCTTGCCCACTGTGTATAAGAGTTAATATACCTATACATATATATGTGTGTGTGTGTGGTGGGGCCAACTCAGCACCATAGAAAGCCTGCAACTGTTGATGTGGTCCATTGATGTCTCACTGGTGAGGACAATATCTAGCATCATGGCATCATCCATCATGATCATGAGGGGTCAACTGTTTATATTCCCATGCATCATGTGGCTGAGATAACTTCTTGAATATCATTTTTTTGCTCTTGTTGCAGTGCAGTAGAGCACTGAGCATGACTTTTCTCCTTCCAATCATTCAGCCATGGTTGGGAAAGAAAAATTTTCTGGAAGGAGCTAGCTTATAAGCATACATGCAATGAAAGGAGCACAATTGGTCATTGAGATTGAACTACATTCCCTCTCTATTTGGTTAGAAACTGCGAAAGTCAGAAGCCAGCAAAAAGGTCACAGGAGGAAAAACAAGGGAAAGTGAATTTGAAACTCCCCATGATAATCACCTTCTATATTAACACATACATACATATATATATATATATATATATTTCAAACAAAAGCAAAAACTCTACTTTCATATTTAGGATCATCAACCTCTACCAAACATGAGGATGAATAATGCTCCCAGGGACCCATCATTCTGACATTGCTTCAAATTTATTTTCTCAAACCTCTTCCATAGAAAGGTCTTTTGTTAAGGAATAATGCAGATTTATTAGATTATTGACTTATTCTCACTGGTAGACTTTTCATGGTGAAATCTTCCCTTAGTTTCATTTGATTGGTTGTCTGGAATGGTATATATATATATAGTACTTAATCACTTAATGAATCACGGAAAGTTTGTACAACAATTAAATGGGGCACACAGTAAAAGTTTCTTTGACTTAAAAGCAAGAACTTTAATTGATTGAATTTCAGAATGAACTATAGAATCAACATAATACATTTTACTAGTTGACTACAAACAACATGGACAACCCTCATATACAAATGCATAGATATAGATCCATAGAGATGGAATACATCATGAAGCGTAAGAACCAAATATCAAATGAAAGAGCATGCATCTAAATTACTGTAATCTGGTCATCGGATCCGTCAAGTGACCTATTTCTTTTGTTTTTGTTTCATTTTTCATTGCCATCATATGCTTTGCAAATTAAAGGGTTAACTCCCATACCTCTCTCCTTTGCTACAAGTCGTGGAGAATTGCTATGGAGTTCTGTAAAATAGAAGATTTACTAATACTAAAAAGATACATACACTAATACAAAATCGAAAAATGTTAGACAAGTGAAACAATTTTAATATAGAAGTTTGTTCTAGACTAATGTGTTATAATATTTTTTTTCAAATCGATGCTCCTTTACCGTACATTCTACTCATATCTAATGTCACACACACACACACATATATATATATATATAAGTGTCTGCATACGTGTATTACGTTGGATTTGTGTAGAAGCTATTACTCCATATAGAACATCTTAAAAGGTGAGATACCATTCCTCGGAATGTAATTACACGACAAAGTTTAAACATCTTAGAAACTGAGGTACTCCCTCTCTTACTCCAATGGCAGAATATAGTACATAGATAAATGTGGATTGCCTAGCAGTCAGCAAATACATACACACAGATGAATGTGTGAAGACATGTGAGAATGAATATAAGATGGGTTTGTTTCACTTTCCTTGTATATACTACGCATACAAATACATATGGTTCCTTCATCCTATCAAAAGAGAGAGAGAAAAAAATAAAATGCTCTCCAAAAAAATAAAAAATAAAAGAAAAAACATGCCGGCGGAATCACACCATGTACCCGGAGAGAGCCACAGTATTCTGTCATGTATCTTGGAGCATGATATATAAGTCTCTATCCTCCAGCTGGTTGAATCAATTCGGATCTAGTAGTATATGTATTTTCTGGGCCAATTATGTCATCATATCATTGACCAATACATATATACATCTACGTATATACAGAGAGAGAGAGAGAGAGAGTATTCATTATGAAATAAGCATATAAAAGTTGGGTGTGCAAGAGAGAACGTGGATGGGACCACGACCATCCATTAGAATATAAATGATAACCAAAAACAATAATATTATCACCCAACTAGTTGGGAATTTCCATGAAGGGGTTGGCTGACCCAATATTGGTAAAACCTTCTCCATGTGTCTGGTTTGTTAGAGAATAGGGTCTACGAATAAATAAATATCTTTGGAAAACATTTTTCTGATATTGGTTTGGTAAATTATAAGGCTATATAAATTACAACACATTGAAATATGTAAGAATTTATATAAAAAAATTGAAAATTCAGTCGTTGTTAGAGCACTTACGGTTATAATCTCTTTTATATTGAGGCTCCTTAGACCACTCTTTTCTCTATATCTTTCGGAGAGAGAGAGAGAGAGAGAGAGAGAGAGAGAGAGAGAGAGAGAGAGAGAGAGAGAGAGAGGGGTTTTGGAGGGGAGAAGCTTTGTTTCTACAGCAACTGCAGGAGGCATCCAAAGGGATCGCATTGATCCAAACTCTCTTTTCATAACTTGATTCTTTTTCTGCTAAGCTTATAATGAATTTGGATCATGCTATCCCTTTGGATTCATCCTTCAGTAGCTTCTAACGCGGTCATGGAGGGATGGATTTCACAAGCTTATGTCATGCATTGATATCACTTGGAACTCATGGCCGAAGTCACTGGAGAGAGATTTTTCAGCCATCAAACTTGCCGGAGATGAGACATTACAATTCAAAAATCTGAATTCAAACAAGTAAGTCTTCTGGTAACCCTCCTAGGTAGCACCCATTAACTTCTGCTCTCGATCTTAAATAACTTTTCCATCATCGATGATTGACTCTCTTCATATATGTGAATTGGTTTCATCTCAATAAAACTTTGCATGGAAATTTAATTGATTGTCTGAAAATGTAGAACTTTTCCTATGTTCGTGAGATCATATGTAAGATACTTTGAGATCATTTTTTCACTGTTTTTGTATGAAAGTTCAAATCCCAACTCAAAACCCCATAAATAGACATTGGATCTGATTCTAAGAACACATAAAGGAGAAGAAAAAAAAATAATCTAAGAGCATTAGCCTTTAGGCTTGGCCCTAGAACGCGGAGATCAGCTCCGAGAAGAGTCCCAAGAGGTCACTCATCATAGTATTATTTTTTTACAGTTGTCATGAAGATAAGTTTAATTTTAATTACACTGTTGAATTCAATGGTTTTTTTATTATTCTTCCTTGAAACGAGGAAAAATTAAAATTATTTATTTCTTACTTTCACGCAACATGGAAGCAAAGCAATAACTTTGCACCAAACTGAAGGATCTGCTGAAGATCCATAAGTCCTTCTTTCTTCAATTCTCCCTCAATCTTTCCCTTTCTTTTAGATTGACAAGTATGCAAGTATGAATGAAATTTACAAAAACAGATACATAACATGCATGCTTATCAGGAGGATCCTGTGTTTGTGGATCATGATCAACTGCTAATCGAAGCTGAAACTAGCTTTTGGAGTCTACTGCGAATGAAACAGTGCCCGATAGTGGGAAAAATAATTTTTCAATGTGTTAGGTGACTAATTACTCAATGTCAGAACCTTTTGATCATTACAAACTTCATCAGCTGACAGTGAGGAAAATGGTTTTTACTTAGGTGAAAATTTTACCCTTGTTAGAACTTTTTGATCATTACAAACTTGGATTGTTGATGGCGATGAAAACTAATCTTTACCCATTTAGGTGGCGTATTGCCTCCATTTGGAAACATTTTTATCATTACATACTTCCAACAATCTAATTTAAAACTTTTGATGATTGCATTTATACTTCCAACAATTTGATTTACCTTTGCAAAAAGTAACTTTTGCCAAAACTGTTTTTAACACTAGAATTAGTTGGCCTTCATGTTCCGATAGTCTCCTCAATCCACAACCAATACCCTAGGAGCTGTTTGGGATTCTTAAATAAGTATATTGTGGTTACTTAAACAAAATCCGTTGTTCTAATTCATGGAATACCACTCCTAAATTTTTTTTAAGATCAAATTTCTAATGTATGTATAAAATTTCCCGGAAAAGCTAAGCTTCATTCACATTACATTCTGCTTGACCAAACAGCCCCTAAAGCTGAACTCAAAGGTCCTAGAGCAGGCTAGAATGGCCATACCTGTGGCCCAGGGTCAAGCGTCTCAAATCACATGCTTTGAGGACTTTATTTAGAATCCAAGGCAGTAAAAGATGATATTTAAGGCATTCTTTTTAGACTTTGGTACTAGCGTTGAGTATCCCAAAGGCAAAGGAATAACACGTGGTGAGACCTTAAAAATGTCCTTTAAACTTTGCTCTAGTTTGGAAATAAAAGGGTCTCTATATGATTCCCCTCATCACGTGACCCCAACTTTCAACCAAGTCTCAGAATATGAACTCTCTTAGCACATGGCCCCAACCAGTAACAGTCTCCTCCCATTAACCCTAATTACTGTAATATCCTCTAATCAAAGTCTAAGGCTACCCAGAAGCAGGAAACAATGAACAGAAAGGCCTGCCATGGGGTTTTCGAAGACGTATCATTACCTGCTATATTCTTCAACAGTGATCTCTTTGCTCTTCAGGTAATTTAAGTAAGCTTATCTAGGCAGAGATGCTTTTTTCTTTTATTTTTTATACATACTAAGACGAAACAGAAAGAAGGGATCTCCTATCCAAGTTGCTTGCCGCGGGTGTGAAGAAGTAGAAGAAGAAATAAGAAGTTTATAGGAAAACTTACTGAGGAGATAAGACTGATATGAAATGTGAAACTGAAGTTGAAGTTAAAATCCAGGAGAAGTGCCAATCCCAAGTTATCGGCAGCCATGGTAAAATTCTCTGAAGACTTCTTTTATAAACTAGCTTGACTGGACCATAATCGGGAGTTAAATACAACTAGTTTCAAGATTTGTATTATAGAAATGTTTGTCTGCCAGTTGGAGAGAGGGAACCATTGTATGTCTTCATAGAGAAAAACAGTAACAACAGTATTCAAGTTTCTAAATTTGGTTACCAACCTTCCATCCAAATATAGGCTTCAACATCAACTTAACTCCTTTTATTGTTTGAAAAATCATATATAAGTTTGAGCATCAACCTCTTCCAAAGGCAGATTTGGATACAAATAATTCTTAAAAAAAGAAAATTCAGCCACTGCATGAAATGTTAAGCTGAAACTGAAATCCAGGAAGAATTCCAATCCCAGTTATTGGCAGCCAGGGCTAAAATTCGATCAAGACTATTATTATAAACAAGACAATAATCAAGAGTAAAGTAGACTTTGGCCACTACCTACGCATAAAATTCAGGAAAGATGGCTTGGTAAATGTGATATTGTTTTTCATGAGCAGTAGAAACATACTCGATCTGGAATTTAAATGTTTGCAAATCTGTAAGTAAATCTACCTTTATGGTCAAGTTTTTGTGTTGTACACACCAAAAAAGGTTGGAAAAAAGAATGTAATGAATGACTCAAATCAAAACTCGTACCTTAATCTCATTAGTTATGTCAAACTGTAAAAGATTTGACAATTTGCATCAGAATGTTTTCTGGCATAAGTTTTGTGTTTGGATCATTTTCTTTTCTATTATAGAAGATATGGGTTTCATTTTTAGTGAAATAAATTGGGACTTCAATGGTACAAGGAGATGGGGTCTGAGGTCAGATGGAAGAATTTGTGGACACTAGTATACAAATTGTCTTCAGTTGGGAAATATGTACTCCAAATGTTCCCCTCGTGTACTACACCAGCTTTATGAAGGGCTCAAGGACACATAAAATGCCAAAAGGAAACCCTAGAAATGATTTTCAAGTCCAGAAGGAATAGATGCTCCTTGCTAGGGGGACCCAAACTCCTAAATCTGGCTACAAGTTCAAACTCCTCAGCCCCCACCTCTTTCTTCGAAATCCCACTTTGCCAAAACCCAAATTTTTAGCCTTGAATTGGAGATCAGGAAAGATTTGATTGAGATCTACTAAAAGTTGGGGATATGTTAATCCTACGTCGATTTGTAGTCTCTTTTGTGCCTCATCTAGATGATTTAACAGCGGTTTATTCTTCATAAAATATTGAAAAGAAAACATGGGGATCATTTTTTCTATTGACCCACTATGCCTAAGAAACACATTTCTCTATCATTCGGATTCACCTGCCTAAATGGCTCCAAATTTTGAAAGCATCGATCAGTATTTTATGGGGAAATCACTGAGGAAATAATAATGTGGTTTACCTGATTTCATGTGCAGGATTACAGCATATCAACTGGTGGACCATAGTAACATTTCTCTTTTCTAATTAAACAAAGGGAAGGCCAGAAAAAGATAAGGATATTCAAATAACCAGAATCCTCAAAACCATGGAGTTTGTTCCTTTGTTGGTGAAAACAACTAAAAAAATGTAGGGATCAAGCTGCTGAGGTTTTTAACAAAGTTCGACAGAATCTACATAGAGTCCACCGAACTATTATAGTCCATTTGACCAACCTGTCTTCTGAGATAGTTAAGTTTGTAAGATCAAATAAATCTGATTCCCAAGGAAAAGTCACAGGTCTCTTGCAGTACCAAAGAGTTCGGTTCACTGTGTCTACTTCCAATTTTTCAATGGAGCCCATCTACTCCGATTTTGCAAAACAGACCATTTCATTAATCCACTTCCTACTATCGAATGAGTAAAATCTTCTGCCTAAAAGAATAAAATCGACAGAAGCATGGAAATAAGAGGCAATTGGGAGTTCAAACAATTACATTAATAGGTAGTTAGGAAGCACCTACACTTCTAGAAGGTGATGTGTTCGTGTTAAACACACGTCGGATGCACATACTTCTTGAACACGCCAATTGGTGTGTCTTGAATTTTTATTTATTAACTTTTCAATGGACACGCTAGCAATATACATCCATCAGTCAGATACATATGAAATACATTACAAGTTGAAATTGTAAATGTGTTATCATCATATTTTATGTTAAATGATGATTAAATTATGAATTTAATATTTTTTTCATGTTGAATTAGTATTACTTTCTATAATTTTTGATAATTTATAGATGTAACATTCATATACATAGCAAATAAAATATTTTAAAATATATATTTTTGTTGTATCCTTGGTATGTCCTCATTTTTATAAAGTTACCGTGACTCATATTTGTACCCATGTCTGTGTCTATACTCATGTTAGTATCCGTACTTCTTAGATAAGTAGCGTCTCTTGAGTCCATCAATGGGGAGCATAGAGCATCGTAGATCGGAGCCGGTACAAGTGCCATGTCAAACATAATTGATTCATTTGATAAATCAGAGAATGTCCAAAACCCTAAACAGGAAAACTGGGATGGGAAAAGATTGTGATCATCTAGATGATGTGTAAGAATATATTTACAGGACATATATATATATGTATATATGCACGCGCGCGCGCATGTCCATTAAACTGTTCCATTGCAGATTCAAGTATAGAAGAATAGGAGATTGGAGAACTTTACTTCAAAAGTTCCAATAAGTCAGAGAACCAATTTCAAGAAATTTGAGAAAAATAGAGTAGTATTCAAATCATTGTACGTTTCAGAGAGAGATGGATAATGCATTTGTTATAGGTCACTATAGATCTGTTGCGTAATATTGTCTACTGGATACTCGTATGAGAACAGAAGGTTTTAGATGTACTTTAGCAAAAATAAGGCTGTTGCCGTTGCCAGGGCAAGTCTGGCTTTCGCCAGAGCAAGGTACAACCGTTCAATGCATTAACTGCAGTATTTTGCTCTGGCAATAAGGCTGGCCTAATTTGTTATTTTATATTACACAAGTATCAAATGGTCATCATCAAGTCTTGAGAGGAGACACTTAGAAAGATAAAGAAACAAATTCTAGGGGGAAAACAACGTAACAACTAACCCGATCACACTAATAAGGGTTCTATTCTATTTCGTATGACATCAAGCTCACAAACAAGATCATCAGTACATCAGTATGCTAGGACCATAGCAATTTTGATAACCATTTTCTGCCAATTGCAAGCAATCACTGACTCTTAAGTTCAGTGACAGCTGGGTTTGAATGAGCTTTCTGGTCCATGTACGGGCATTACTCATTGCATGATCCAATCAATGGTATAATTTTTGGTAAATAAGAACATGCCCAATAAGAAGAAATGCAATAGGAGGAAAGAGAAGGAGAAAATTGCAGATACTGCTACAAATTGAAGAATATGGGAGCTTTCCTTTCACTAGAGTTCTCACTAGGAGCAAGCCAGACGGAATGATCAGCACAGTAGCAGACAATATAAGTGACAATTAGACACTAGCCATTGTAAGATATGACCCACATAATATGACACACATGATTTATCTGATATCTATCAGATATATTTATTAGGTTTATCATGTTAGAGTTTCTTATCATATTCCATATAGACCTCTTCTTTTATTGGTCAATAAAGAAAAGTTGTTTTCAACTATATCTACTTAATGGGTTAGTAGAGTTCAAGTCTAATAAGGAAACTGGTCATCTCTGCCTATAAATATACGCATATTCTCAT